>CAHIKZ030005067.1:0-165000 GCA_903632075.3 Acanthosepion pharaonis
AGAAGATTTCAATCCATAGACAAGATTAAGGAGAACATGATGAAGCAGCTAGACAGATGAAGAGGAGACTTAAAGAAACAGAGACATATATCTATAGAAGGATGTTGAAACTACCATAGACAGAACATGTCAACAATGAGTCAGTTTTAAGGAAAATGGAAACAAGACGAACACTAGAATCAGAAAGAGAGTTTAATTTTCTGGGGCACATGACAAGGAAAGAGGGTTTGGAGAATTGGACACACTCATGAAATACTCAAGGCAAGAGGTTACCTAAATAACATAAGACAAATGTTGTTTAGAGATACAAAGGATAAAAAACTGGGGAGAGTCATCATTATCAACAACTTAAAGGGAGGTGGCTAATAAAAAATAAGAATTATTATGTCATTATTTAAATTTTCATTCTGTATTGAAAAAGAAAATATTTTCATGAAATATTAGTAAAATCTATTGGCTTTCTATTGTCAAATTTTAGAAAGGTTAAATGTCAGCTCTCATTAAAGAGGTGGTTACAAGACACGGATGAAGGATAGGCTTAAAGACATAGGATGTGGGTTCAAGTCATGTAAAAAGCTGCTTTAGAGCACTTTGACATAGTATAATGGTTATCTAGCTATCTTACGACTGATTAGTGAGTTTGATCCTCACTGGGTGCTCCACACTTGTGCCACATCTAAGCAATGCTTAGAAAAACATAGGGCTCTTCGACGTGGTATAATGGTTATCAAGCTTGTCTTGCTAGATCAATTATGACTGAATGGTGAGTTTGATCCTCACTGAGTGCCCCATACTTTCAACTTTGTGTCACCATATTTAATAGAGCACTTTGATGTGGTTTAATGGTTAGCAAGCTTGTCTAGCGAGATTAATTACAATTGAATAGCGAGTTTGATCTTCACTGGGTGCCTCATACTTCCTGCCTTGTGCCACATCTAAGCTATGCTTAGAAAAGCACCATATAAAAAGTTGCTTTTCTAATTTTTATGCTGTTTGCTCTAGCTGTTGAAGTTTAGCCAACAAGTATCATGTTTAGAGACAACAAAAATAAAATGGAGTAAAACTAGTAATAAAATAATAGTAATGATAAGGGGTTTATCACCTAAAAGTTTTGCACAGACTTTTACTATAAAAATTGGTAACAATGAGATGGAGTAAAACTAGTAATGAAATAATGCAATTAACCTTTATATCATGATTTGTTTTAACAATTTTTATTGGCATGTTTGATAGACTATTCTACAACAATTTCATTGCTTTAATAATATATATTTATTCCCATATAAAATTGAAATATAAAATAAGATTTGCCAATTTGGTCAGCCAATCCTTTCCATTCCACATGACAAAAAATAGATAAAGGCCTTTTTTTACTTCATAAATCAAATTTGAGATGCATTAATAGCACCAGTCAAAATAAATGATTTTTGCTTCTATTAATGCTGGAAGTATTAATCAATCTATTTTTGAGTTAAAATATTTTACTAACAATAGTGACAGTAAAATTTTATTATATATTACTATATAAATATATCCTGGAGAGGGTAGGGCTATCTTGCCCAGGAAACACCACAGATACTGCTGTTCAGGTGTTATGGATTTCATGATTGTAATATAAATATTAATGAAATTTTATTATTACTATTATTATATTGATATTATTAAATATTTTATGGTTGGTATTATGTACTTAATTATTTATGTTTAGATTGGCACCTTTGCCAAGGATCAGCGTGTGGTATCTGTATGCTGTGAAAAAGGTTTCATATATATATATATATCTCAAATATGTGGTGCAGTTCAATTTATATTACAATGAACCATACAAAAAGTAGATAGTAAAGTTAATGATATAAAATGGCGAAATCCCTTCGCAAACAAAATTTTAAAGGTGCATTAACCTACAAATCACTTGAATGTTATGATCCTTGTTTTAAAAAATTATAAGCTTTATACATATATATATATATTAATAAAATTATTGGTAATCCATATTGAATTTCCAAGAGGATTTAGATCATACTAGCAGTAGAGCCCGGGGATGTAACAGTAAGAGATAGATCAAGTATCGACCATCATAAAGACTGAAAAATAAAATTGACAAAGATTATTGTTTAAGGTTGACGGACACGCATGTCTTAATTAGTTTTGTTGTTTTTACGAATTGGTCAAACCCAAACTCAAACAAAAACATTGTTTTCAATCGTTATGAGTCTATCGATTGAATAGAATTTTATTATCAACAATTGTCTTGTAAATGGAATTTTTAAAGCATTCTGAATGTAAAAATAAAGAAAAAAGTGTGCAAGGCAATAAGAAACACTACCTGCCAAAAAAAAGTTAAGTTTTGTTGAAATCGGTTGAAAAATGTAAGAAATCTGATCCCATATATAAATGAACACACACACAAACAAACAACCTGGGTTTTATAATAAGTATAACTCGATATCAGTTGTCCCCCTTTCATTCTAGCGACAGAATCATGTTTTATCGTGTTTTCAAATTGATTTCGTGCAAAAACAATTGTGTTTTTCCAATTTTTGGTGCTGTCAGAACCACCGCAAGGTAATTTTACATAGTCCTGTGAAGTTTTGTTGAAATTGGTTGAAAAATGTAGGAAATCCGATCCAATATATAAACGTACAGACACATACACACAATCTCCGTTTTATAATAAGTAAGATGTATGTAATGTATGTGTGGTGTGTGTGTGTCAATTATTTTTGAGATAGTGTGTATCTGTAAAGGAACAAAATGAGTCAAAGGGAAAATCTGAGCACAATTTAAAGATGATTCATTTAAAAAAAAAAATAATTTCTTGAACATTACTCACTTATTTTTTACCTGATTTTGAATTATGGCACTTTGTGTTCTCTACATGTTTTAAATGATTTCTCAATTACCTGATAAACATTCATGAACGTTCTCCAATTTATTATAGATGCAAAGGACTTTCAAAAAAATATTAAGCCCAAACCCTAGAGAGCCTTCCCCACAAGCAATACCTCTCCTCAAAAGGGTGCTTGGTTTACTGCCCAGTGCTTGAGGTGTCCACAAAAAGGAAAAGTGCCAAAAGGGCTTGGGTAATTTTTGCATGGTGAGAGAGAGAGAATACACAACTCATTGTTTTATTTTTATTTGGGTGCATGGCCATGTTGTTAAAGTCTTAATAATCTGACCATGAAACCCAGGTTTGGATGTCACAAGAGTTGATATGTTAGGGTGGTGACATCTTGATAATATCAACCTGGGGAGATAATCCCAGCATGCATCATTGTTAGGATGTGCCTGAACCTTGGGTTGATCCATGCCTTGTAAGTGAAATTGGGCTGATGAAGCTGTTTGGAATTACAAAGTCACAAGTCATCATGACCAACAGTTTGAGCCAATTGGCCTTGTTTAACTCCCAGATTAAGTTGCCAGATATCCACTCTTTGGGATAGTTGCCATAGAAACAACAGGTTTGTTCTGTAGGTGCTGAAGAAACACAAATATACCTGAACAGATATCTGTAACGGGGATCAGCAAGCTACCCTTAGAGACTCCATGGCTCCTTGAGACTGATGGATATATAGTAAAAATATGGTTTTAAGGTCTGCTATTTTATGAGTCAAAGTGTTCAATATCAGGGATAGAGTATATGTAAATATAAAATGGATATTGGCAGTGGCAACAATCTGTTTCATGCTGAAACAAAACTATCAGGCCATGCTAATCCTTGTTGCAGACATCTGTTCAGGTACATTGGTGTTTCTTCAATAGCCACATGTCCTGATAATTGCATTTAAGCATGAAACAGACTGTCAACTCTTGATATTGACCTCAATGCCTACATATATATATATATATATATAATAATGGATGGACAATCATATCCAAGAATACCAGTTATTAGGGTTGCTAGCTAATCCTCATTGTATATGACTGCACAGGGACATTTGTGTTTGTCCAAGTTTATACTGCAACTATGCTGAGCAGACCTTAGTTACAGTTTCTGGGAGAGAGGCTAGCATGCTTAAACTCTTGGTCATGATGACTTGTGACTTTGTGCTAGCAAAACCATTGATGGCATCAAGGGTTCAATCTACCCAATTTCACTCAAAAATCTTGCGTCTACCTGTGATATGGCTTTCAGACACTTTTCAAAAGTTCCGCACATTGGGATTGTCTCCTCCTGACCAATAACATCAAGAAGTTAACTTTCTGACAAACTGACCCTGGTGAAAATCGAACCTGGGCCTCATGGTCTGAAAGTGAATGTTCTAACCACTTGGTCACATGCCCATATATATATATATATATATATATATATATATATATATATATATATATATGTGTGTGTGCACACACACACACACACACACACACAGGTGTACTGAAATATTATCAGCCCAACTCACTTCTGAAAATGTAGCACAAAGTTACAAGCCATCTTGAGTTAATGAATGAGGGTTTGCGCCTAGTGGTCTAACTTCAACCTCAATCGGAGACCACTAGGCTCAAACTCAAAATTGATCACTGCATTTAAATATTGAATTAATGTTTAAGCTTACCTTTTAAAAGTTCAACGATAATTCTTCTGCTGCCACTTAATTTAAAGACAATTTGATGTATGTAGATCCTTATTTTCTGTATAAACAATTATTTTTATTTCATGGGTGACAGAACAGGGGACAATTTATAAGATAAAATTAATATAGTGTAAAGATGGGAAAATAGAAATTAGAATTAGTTATACATTCAACATTTGAAGAATTAGAGAAACATAATCGCTAATTAAGTAAAACCTATATTATGGAATCTATATGAATTAATGTGGAATTGGAGCTCAATTCTCTCTTAAATTCTGAGATTTAAAAGCCCCAGCTCTACTGTATAATAATTTGGCATTTACTCACCTTGCACCCCTATGAAGTCATGATGTGGCACAAGGTCAGTTTAATGTGGGGAGCCTGAGCACATACATCTGGGCTAGGAACAAAAATTCTCCGAGCCCTCACAACTACTCAAGAGAGTAATTTACATACAGTATTTACTCTGTCTCCCCATTAAGACAGGATGTGACACAAGGTCAGTTTTTTAAGATGGGGACCCAAGCACATCATACACTCAGGTTAGGAACAAAAATTCATCGAGCATCCACAACTTTCTGTTGCACTGGCCTTGGTGCGAACACCAACCCCTCTCTCTGGTGCAATGAGTGGGCATGGCCTCAGGTAGCTGTTCCTCAGGGCTGGGAACCTTCCAGTATAATTTTCCTCAGATGCAACTCTGTCCTTTGATGGAGTTGCTCCTGGGTGTACTCTGCCCAATGACAGAGATGCAACTGATGGATGGTAAATAGATGTGTTACAAACTACTCAAAAGAGTAATTTACACATGGTATTTACTCTGTCTCTCACTAGGAAGAGATGTGACACAAGGTTTATTTTTAGGTGGGGACCCGAGCGCATACGCCCAGGACAGGAAGAAAAATTCCCCTCATCCCCGCAACCGTTGGTTGCACTGGCCTCAGTGCATGCACCGATTCTTCTCTCTAGGGCAATGAGAAGGTGCAGCCTCAGGCAGCTGTTCCCCAGGGCTGGGCACCTCTTCAGTATGATTTTTCTCACTTGCCCCTCTGTCCTTTGACAGAGAAGCCCCTGAGCACACTCTGTCCTTTGGCAGAGACGCATAAGAGAGATGATGTGACTTTAAGGTACACGGTATTTACTTGACCCCCCCCACGAAGTCAGGTTGTGACACAAGGTCGGTTTAATGTTGGGAGCCTGAGCGCATGCACTTGGGCAAGGAACAAAAATTCCCCAAGCATCCACAACCATCGGTTGCGCTGGCCTCAGTGCAAACACCGATCATTCCCTCTGGTGCAATGGGAGAGCACGGCCTCAGGCAGCTGTTCCCCAGGGCTGGGCACCTCTTCAGTATAATTTTCATCAGTTGTAACTCTGTCTTTTGACAGAATCACCCCTGAGCACACTCTGCCCAAAGACAGAGACGCAACTGAGAGATGATAAGTACACACTTAAGGTACACACTAATATTTAGTCACCACCCCATGAGGGCATCATGTGGCACAAGGCCAGTTTAATGTGGGATCTCCAAGCCCGTGGGCTCAGCCAAAAATATGTCCCTTGAACTGTATAAATGGGGTCAGTTTACCTCCCTGAAAGAGACTCCACCCTTCAGCGTAGACTCGTTCAGGTTCCTCCTCGCCCGAAGGCAGAGAGATCAACCGATCAGCTGGATGTCCAACTTCAGACTGAACCAGTCAACCTACTTCTAGGCAATATCACTCTTCAGGTTTAACTAATTTGCATATTGATTTTAAAAAAGTTTACTTCATTAATTAACCGTTCTTCATTACTGTCTTTTATTTGAGGATTGTTTTGATTTTCATATCAAAAATAGTTCTGTTTAGGAATATCATCTTATATAGTGCAGGAAAAGTGTTTGAAATTTGCATTTTACTTGACCTTCAACAAGATGGCATGTATTTGTAAAACTTTCCTTAGCTATAAGCCAATTTATGAATGAAATGTTCATTTAAAAGTTTTGTTTCTAAGATTTCAAGTAGTGAGTATATCTTACCTTGTGAAGCCTGATAGTATTGTATAATAAAACAAATAAGGATGCTATAAGAATGGCGCCTGATATAAAATATACTGAAAGTCCACATGAAACTTTAAGTCATGAGAAAGTAGCAATATTTGAGTATATATATATATATATATATATAAAGGTAAAAGACAATAGGAAAACTGTAAAAATACGTTTCATCCAATGTGGCTAATAATGCAGTTTTCCTATTGTCTTTTACCTTTATACATATTATCTTTTTTTACAGGTTAACTCGGAGAAATTTTATATATATATATATATTAATCTGGAAATTTTAATAGAAGAAATTCATATTTTATTATTTAAACTTGCTTAACCATTACTTTAATTTTAAATGTATATTTATTCAGGTCATTATTAAAATAAGTATTAAAATTACTTAAAAGCATCTTATAGTTTACTGCTCATGTTAATAAAAGCTATTCAACTCATTCCTCCCATATAATACTAAGACATTAGTGTCAATTGTGTTTTCATCTAGCTAAGACCTCCCACATAATGGTAAGACATTAGTGGCAAAGATATCTACATCTAGCTAATACCTCCCACTTAATGGTAAGGCATTAGTGGCAATTGTGTCTTTATCTAGCTAATGTCTTAACCATCATGTGGTAGGTATTTCTGCCACTTACTGTATATTTTTTAAAACCTTGGAGATATTATATAAAAAATAAAATAGTCATATATCATTAACATTGGCTGGTATTCCTTCAAAAAATGCAAACAAATAACAAGACAAGATGAGCAACATAATAGATTTTTTGTCTCAAAACTTTTATTACTGGTTTTAGCTTAAAATGATTAAAACAAACAATCTTGTCTTCAAAATTTTTGCCATATTTTTCTTTTTTTTTTTACAATTGAGAAGCTAAGTCCATGTGAAATATAGTCAACAGGTTTTTACAATTCATCAAGCCAGAAGTGACAGAGAACAAAATATAAAAAGAGGGAGCCATATGGGGAAGGAGATTTGGTCATGGAACAAGGGTCTGGGTGAGAGGAAGCAAAAAAAAAAAAAAAAGAAAAAAAAAAAGACCACTGTGTGATTAAGGATAGATTTTCTATAACAGACAATTCCCAACAAATACATTGGTAATACTAAGGACAAGATGGTTTTCATGATTAAAAGAATAAAAATTAAAAAATGTTTGGAGTGGAGGGGAGAAATATTTGGATTTGGGGCTGGAGGATTGAAGAGGTGACTGGGAGGCTTATACAGATGAGACAACCACTGTCAGACAGCACTTGCACACAATCATTTCCAAAAGCTGATGCATATATGCACTCTTATTACGTATATATACTGGATAAGTAAATTATTATCAGATATGAATGAACTTTGTTTTTCTGGCAATGTAAAAAAAAAACAATGAAAAATTAAATGAAAAAAAAAAAACCATTAACACTATTTACATTGTTCAGACTATTGCCCTCATCTTTATTGCCATAAAAACGTTTCGACTGTTGTACACTCTGACTTCCTTCAAATATCACCTGAAGAAGGCCAGAGCGTACAATGGCCAAAATGTTGTAAATATGACAATAAAGATGAGGACAATAGTCTGAATGATGTAAATAGTATAAATAGTTACAATACCTCATCTCAGAAATATAAACAGATGATGAAGGATTGGTACGGACCCGATATTCCAAAAATATGGAGACAATTGAAAAAAAAAATATTAGTAAAGAAACAATGGCTTGTTTTTCTTGAGGTTTTACTCAGACCAAAACCACGGCAATTTCATTCTCTTTAAACCAATTATGGTCAAACTTTGGTTATGCTGGCTGTATTTGACCAGGATTCTCTTTTCAAGTTCCCATAACGGTTAAAGTTGTTGCAGATTAAACATTAGATTACAAAGACAGAAAATTAAACTGTTTCATGTCAAAATCAATTGTAGCCATATTAAAGCATAAAATCTGGTTACTGGCCAGAGAAGATTGGCCATATATGCTCCATACTAATTAACAGATGAACAAAACTCCAAATACACCAGTGGTTCTCAACCTTTTTCTATTTATGGCCCCTTTTTGATTAATGATTTTCTTGATGCAAGCTGTTTACATTAACAAAAGCTCATTTTACAATTTCTGAAACAAATAAACTGTGATAGTTTTCCATATAGACTTCAAAATTGCTTGTTTTAAAAACCAAATCAATTAAATGAAATAAATTTTTATTTTGATAAAAAAAAAAAAGTTTTGCACATAAATGCACACACAAATTTTAAAAGTTCTGCAAAATGAAAAAAATAAAAAATAAAGTTATGTAAAATAAAAAAAAGTTCTGCACATAAATTAGACATAAATGTATACTAGTAACATAAAAGTCACTTGAAAGTTATTTTATTACTTAATGTAAGTTTATTAGAACTAAAATATTGAAAGCAACAGGGTTGTAGCACTTTGGCCCCTTTCAATGAACTTGAAATTTTCTGTGGCTTCAATAAAATTTACCAGAGCTCTCTTGTGGCCATGTGGCTCCCTGGTTAAGAACCACTGACATACACACATACAAAAGTTTACTTATTGTTTAAGGCTTGGGTATTAAAGAAACAAAAAAAAAAAAAAAAGAAGAAAATTGCATTTTTCCTCTTTTCTAGCATTCTATATCATATCAATTATTTAAAACAAAATCACTTGTTTCCTAAACTCACGACCTTTGACATCAGCCCAGTTTGAGGGTAGGTCAACAGTTTACTGAAATTGCTTGTCAAGAGGTCACCAATAAGTGAAGGCTTACTTTGGAGGTGGGGATAGGGAAACACACTTTAGTGAAATTTCAGGATTTATAACTTAATAGACGTGTGCATATGCATACACAAGTATATGTAATCAGAAATCTAAAACAGGTATTACTTATATGCAAATATATGCATTGATAATATTAATAAACATTACTTCAGCTATTTCTGGAAGCACTAATATATAACTGAGAATGATACATGACATATGGATGGTCTCAAGAACACAAATTACATTACTGGATAGAAAATTAAAAAATAAACAGCAGAAAAAAAATAGAGCTACTAGGAAGAGAATCTATATTATTCTGCTTATTTTTTTTATGTATCAATGACAAAACTTTCTATCAAGGATCAGGGTGAAGAATCTTTCCAATAGAGAGGTAAAAAAAAAAAAAAAAAAGGAAGTAAAATCAAAAGATAAAAACTAAGGTGAAGTAAGAAAGATATAGAGAGAGGAAAAGTAAGAGAGAAAGATATAGAGAGAGGAAAAGTAAGAGAGAAAGATATAGAGAGAGGAAAAGTAAGAGAGAAAGATATAGAGAGAGGAAAAGTAAGAGAGAAAGATATAGAGAGAGGAAAAGTAAGAGAGAAAGATATAGAGAGAGAGGAAAAGTAAGAGAGAAAGATATAGAGAGAGGAAAAGTAAGAGAGAAAGATAGAGAGAGGAAAGTAAGAGAGAAAGATATAGAGAGAGGAAAAGTAAGAGAGAAAGATATAGAGAGAGGAAAGTAAGAGAGAAAGATATAGAGAGAGGAAAAGTAAGAGAGAAAGATATAGAGAGAGGAAAAGTAAGAGAGAAAGATATAGAGAGAGGAAAAGTAAGAGAGAAAGATATAGAGAGAGGAAAAGTAAGAGAGAAAGATAGAGAGGAAAAGTAAGAGAGAAAGATAGAGAGGAAAAGTAAGAGAGAAAGATAGAGAGGAAAAGTAAGAGAAAAAAAGAGAGGTAAAGTAAGAGAGAAAAAGAGAGGTAAATCAAGAGAGAAAAAGAGAGGTAAAGTAAGAGAGAAAAAGAGAGAGAGGTAAAGTAAGAGAGAAAGATAGAGAGGTAAAGTAAAGAGAAAGTGAGAGAGAGGTAAAGTAAAATGAAACGACAGAAAAAATAGAGTAAAATAAAGTGATAGAGGTAAAGTGAAATAAAGCTATAGAGAAAGGTAAAGCTATATAGAGAGGTAAAGTAAAAATATGTAGAGAAGTAAAGGAAATATATAGGAAGAGGTAAATTAAAAGAAAGATATAGAGAAAGGTAAAGATATAAAGAGATGTAAAGTAAAAGAAAGGATAAATGGAGCAGTAAAGTAAAAAAAAAAAACAATTGTTCAATTCTTATTCTTTGTATATGAAACCAATTCAAAATGGAAAGATTTAAAATTGACAAGTTTTTCCATGCCACTGAAGCAGACATTTAAAAACACGAGTGTTCTCCCCTTCTCTATTTTCACTATTTTCTCTCTTCCTTTTTTTTTTCTCACTGAAACCAAATAGTGTCTGATATGTCTTTTCCATCTTTCCTCTTGATCAAAGCAAAATAATTTATTAATTATGAGATATTGGCAGTATGTAATGTAAATGCTAACTCACTAGCTAACAAAGGAACAAGTACAATTATAATAGGAGACTAAATTAATTTGAAATCACATATTTGCAATCTACAGATTGTAAACGGAAACATCTTGGAGAGAGAATTTATTACCAGAATTTACTTAGTGTTTAAAAAGAATTTCTTTCTAAGAATTATCATGGCAATAGAAAAGATATTGTGAGGTGTGAGTCTAAGTTACATCCTGAATTCCATCTAAAATTTTGTAACAGGCATTTTAAATAAACAGATGAAACATACATTTTCTGTTCACCATTTATAAAGTAACCATTAATATATAATTGCACTTAAAGTATCCACAACACTGTAATGGTCATTTCACATGTTAAACAAGTCTCTCCACCTTCTCAGTTCTTTCCCCACCTTCCATTAATTTGTGGTGAGGGGAAAAAGAAAAAAAAAATAAGTAAAGGCTCCTTTAAAAAGTTTTTTCAGTGCCGTGACTTTGGTCAAGTTCACCTTAAGTAATTATAATAATGATGAATGGACAACCTTGGTATAAATCACATCTCCCTACATACATACATACATACATACAGTTATATATATTAATATATATAGGCATATGAAAGAACAAGACAAAGATTCATTGGTTGATAGATCCTAGGATCTACACTATTTCTATTCTAAAGTGGCTCAACAAAACAATGGTTGGATGTCAAAAAATATATAATAATAACAATAAAAAGAATTATTGGTTAGGAGTGGCTGTAACAGTGTCAGATCTAGTTGCAATCAAGGGGTTTTTTTTTAACATCCTCCATCATTTTTTTAGGTTAAAAAGGATAAGAAAAGATGGGTTTTTCTTTTGTTTTTTTCCTCTTAAAGAGTATTGATCGAAAGAATATTATTCAATGACTTGGAAAATTCTTATTCTTTGCGTAGTGTCAACTCCCCACCCTGAAAAAAAAAAATGACGACAAATGAGCGATTCCAAATAGGAAAAAAACATTCTAGGAGAAAAAAATCTCATGAACATACCTAAATTGAAGAATGGGTTGGCTGAAATATTATGTTAACAACAGCAAGTTTATGACAAAAGTATTCAATTTTCTGAACAATATTTGAAATATTAATGGACTCTTTGAAAAGATATGAACAATAGAATGATATAAAACAGGGGAAAAAAGTTCTGGAAATTAAAATAAATATCCTCCCCACTTTTTGAAAATAGGAAAAAAAAAAAAAAGAAAAAAAAAGATAACAAAAGAATAACACAATAAAAATGTCCTCTAAAATATAAAATAGTATAGTCATTGCTAGATAT
Source organism: Acanthosepion pharaonis (assembly GCA_903632075.3). Taxonomy (NCBI): domain Eukaryota; kingdom Metazoa; phylum Mollusca; class Cephalopoda; order Sepiida; family Sepiidae; genus Acanthosepion; species Acanthosepion pharaonis. The sequence continues at coordinate 12,235 of CAHIKZ030005067.1, forward strand.
TTTCTAGCCCTAGTCTGACACAAGGTCAGAGTGACCAATGAAGTTAAAAGCAATTGTTATTGAAACTAGATCAGTGAAGCATCTTTTCATTATTTAGTGTTTAATCTTTTGCAACAATATAAATATGCAACAGTCAATGAAGGTCACTTTACTTGCAATTGCCTGTAAGACTAACTTGTTTAACATTACCCTAAAGTTCCTACTATGATGTTTGCTAGTGTCATTTTTTTCTTCGGTCAAAAAGAAAAATAAACAAATTCATATTTTCTGCTCATTAATCTATGAACTGCAGATGATTGGATTTCCCATTGTTGCATTTTAATGGTAGAACTGCAAGTGACAGAAACTCTTGCTGCAATCAGGTCGTTAATAAATAGACTATAAATAAATAATTATTGAATAAATGTACTTTTTTTGTGTTTGTTCTGTTTAAGACTTGAATGAACTTGAAAGAAAACAAATTTTTGCAGAAGAACATTCTCTGACAGTTTCTATTAAGATGTTGCACTAAAGCAAACTATATACTTATCAAAAGTAAAGGGACTTCATTTTTTTTTTATATTTATACAACTCCCAAGGTTAATATTAGCGTGTATCAAAAGTATTTTCATTTTACATACCTTTACTCTAAAGTTTATTTAATGTAAATATATAAAGGCTACCTATGACTTCACTATATTATCATCATAATGTATAAAAAATGTTTTCATTTTTACAGACCTTTTCTCTAAAGCTTATTTCATGCATGTATGTATATATATATATATATATATATATATATATATCTCAATGACTCTACTAAATTATTAATATTATTATATATAAGTTTCAATGAGAATCCAGTGGAATGGTAAATATATAAGACAATTTACAAAACTCTTACTTTGACATGTTTCACCAATGAAAGCGTGTTGTTAGAAAAAGAATTGTATTTCAAAGTAATCTACATTAGCAAAAAAAAAAAAAAAAAAATGCTTGATCCCCATTCTAAACTTATTTCTATTTTTATTCATTTGTTTGTATACTTATCCATCCCAAGGTCAACATATCCCAAAATGCTTCATCACCAGTTCAGTAAGAACATGAATCATATTTTGTCATATTAACCTTTAACATTCTGGAGGTGATTTTGTTTGCAAAGAAAAATTTTATCCTGCCACTGCAAGTGACTCAGATGAATGAATAATAGTGTGTTTGAATTTTGAAGTTGTGTTGTCATATCCTGCTATGGTAGCAGAAAATGACCATTAAGTAGTGCAGTAGAGAAGACTTGTAAAACAATGCAGTGGAAAGAAAAAAGTAATGAATAATGCAATGTGTTAAAGGCTAATACAGATTTTCTTGAAAGAAAATTCTTTTTCTGATGACGCTGTTTCCCTGATAAAACATACATACATACATACATACATATATATATATATATATATATATATATATATATAAATAAATAAAAGAGGTTTTCCAAATTGTTTTATTTATTTACCATTATTGTATATGTCATATCCTTATTCAATTATACCATTCATTTCAGATGATTGCAGATGCAAAATCATAAAATGATTCTGTGACCATTTAAGTAATTTATGTTTATTTAATTCTTTTAAGATCAGATATAGATCCCTGATGCAATCAAGTTGAAGTTTTCTGTCTGAAATAAGATGTTAGTAAGCCATTACTAATCTGATATGCAAAGTTCCGATTTATTTTTCATAATAACTGACAGATGTATTATCTGAAATCTTTTTTTTTTAATTCCCAAAGTAATACTACATCTTTCCTACAATAGTTGCTAGATGTTGCCTTTCATATACTCTATCTAACAACTATCACAGAATTAGTAACTTTTTTAGTAACTAATTTGTTTGGCAACAATTAGTTTTTCAGTGCCAATTTTTTTTTTTTTTTTTATTACCAAATCAAATTTTCATGGCATCTGCTATGACGATCTACTTTCACTAGCAGCCCAATTGAATTTAAGCACGCTACTAAGTTGGCATCTTGGTCCCACCCTTTCACTGTCGAAACAGTTAAATGTAACCACCTCTTCTACTCCAACATCTTCTTCTCTCACACTTCCTGCCACTGGAACTCCCTTCCTCCTACTTGCTTCCCTGTTAGCTATAATCTTCAAATATTCAAATGTAATGTCAATCGACATCTTCTGATGCCTTGATCCTGATCCCCATCTTTCTCTATATTCTTTCCTCAAACACTCCCCTCTTTACTTTTGCTCTCACTCTCTGTAACACCTTGCATGCTAGTGGCACTCCCACCTTGCTTAGGGTAAAATGCTTATATATGTATATAGTCATTATAGGATTTGGTCAAACTGTTAAGCTCATTCTTTGTGTTGATGTTATTACTGCAGAATTTCTGATGTTCCATTCTACAACCTTCTTCACATGTATAATTCATAAAGAAAGAGAAATGTATATTATTTCATCATTGGCAGTATTTTCTAGATGATGTAGGATTACTGTGACATCGGTAATGGTGTCAACAGTAATAAACTCTATTCCAATGCCTCTAAAACTGGATTCATAAGCTTCAACCAGCAAAGCTCAATACAAACTGTCTCAGGTGAATCAATAAAATCTATCAAATCTTTTACATGCTGAGGAAGTGAGATAAATCCCACTGAAAAGGATGTGAAAATTCACACAGTTAAAGCCTGGCCTGCCTTGAACAAAATGGATGTAACCTGATCTACCAGACAACCTCAAGCCACTGTAGAGACACTGTTAATGAATGGTGCCACTGCCTAGACATTAACTAAATCCCTAGAGTCTAAACTTGATGGAAAATACTCGGATGCTCAGAGCTATACTTAACATCTCTTGGAGACAACATCAAAATAAATCACAGCTCTACGGACCCATCACTGATATTTTACAATGTGTTTTGCAGGACATTGCTGGCAAGCAAAACAAGGACTCGTGAGTGATCTACTGTTCTAGACACCTAGCCATGGAGCAAGATGAGTTGGTTGCCCAGCAACCACCTACATTGACCAGCTATGTTATGACACAGAATGCTACCCTAATGAACTTCCAACCTTGATGCAGGACTCTGATGGCTGGCATGATAGACTCATGAATATCAGAGCTGGCTCAACAATAATAATAATAATATCTTATTCCCCATTCACAACCAGGGCCAGATTTAGATGAAGAGAGGTCTTGGGTTATTTCACTTGTGAGGCCCCTCCAAATCCCGCATTCTCATGAGTAGGGGAAAATGGAATAGTTTTAAATGATTTGAATAAAACTGAGGATGATGATGGGTGTTTAAAATTATTGAAGAGTTGTTTAGATACTACAATGCATTACGGCAACATGTGTAAGAAAGGTCTATGACAGTGTCAAAAATATACACCTTAGTTGGAGGCCCTAGATTTCAGCCTGTTAAGCCTATAGGAAAATCCGACATTGATAACAACAGAACAAAATAGCAAACAAAATCTAGTAGCTAATGTACCAAATGGCTTGATTCATTCTTAGCAATCTTAGTTACATTGTCAATGCCATTCAGAACTGGCCATGTCATATAGGCAATTCTAATTTATACATAGAGGCACTCTTCCTTTGTTAAGCATTTCAAATATATCTTTTCCAAGATATCAAGTTTATTAGAATAAGAAGTTTATGATATATTAAATGATATAGAAAACTGGTGAGTTAAAACACTGAATAGGTTTTTATTATATATGTAAAAAATATTAGACAAAGATCTCAAAATTTTCTTTAGGTATTTGATTCATAAAGAAATAGGATTGATTTTCATTTTCTCTTTTAAAGAGAGCAAGATGGCACATAAAAGATGGAAAGACCTCTAGCAAATACAGGGTGTTTCACACTTGTTGAAACAAAGCAGTGGCCTCTCAGCTGGAGAGATCTCGAGGAGTGTGAGGACCTTGATGAGGAGGAACAGCAGTTTTAGCAGGATGGTGCTTCTCCTCACACTGCTAATGTTACCATAGCATGGCTCTGTGAAAAGTTTGGGGAGCGTCTCACCAGCCACTAAGCTGAAGTGGAATTAGCACCTCACTGGCCTGATCTGAACCCACCAGATGTCTTCCTTTGGGGAGTTCCTCAAGGACAATATCTACCAGGGCAACCCCTTGTACTATTGTTACACTGAAGACAGCCATCACTGAGAAGATTCAAGCAATCACACTGGAGAAATGTGCACATGTTATCAACAACTTTACAGTCAACAGTGCCTTCAATTCAATGGTGGACATCTAGAGTATGTACTCTAGGCCTTCTTTTGTCATTTTTGGTTCATGTTTGAGCCTAAATGTCTGAAGATCTTAAAATGTTATCTTTTTATCTTTCAATAAATGTAATTTCAATTACATTTTTGGTCCTTGATTTGTGCCTGATCATTTTGTCCCAAAAATTGTGAAATTATTTCTTATGCTACATGAAAACTAAGTTTCCAATTTTATTATTTTTAGCATTTCATATTCTTACATCTGAAAATAAATTTTTAGCCAATTTTGTGACAACACTATGTGTTCTGCCATAATTAAATTTTTTTTAAGTAATATGTTTCTTTCATTTTAATTTTAGTTGTTTTTCATTGCAGCAGTTCAGTTCATAAATCTAAAGCAATCAGCAAACAGCAAAAAAAATAAAAATAAAGAATAAGTTGCTGGCATGACTTAAAAATATGGCTAACCATATCACTTGTTTTAATTTGCTGATTAGGCTACAAGAACTTTTATGGCTGGCAGAAGACCAAATCTAACCATATAACTTATCCTCTTATAGGCTTATAACTTATCTACTCAGATTGCTGGGCACAATATTTGTTATTGTTTTTACATCTGTTAGTAGTAGTTATAACACTATTATGATTTCTATAAAATTCTATTTGATCAAACATTGTCAACTAAGAAAGAGATTTTGGAATTCCTTAAAATACTCTATTGTTTGTATTTATTGGGTTGTCTTGAACATTCTTACACCTTCAGCCACAGGACTGACTTCTAGAGTTTATATTATAAGGGTTTAGATTTCTTAAGCTCCACCTCTGAAACATAAATAGTTTTATTTTAATTGCTATTAATCATTATTTCAATATGTCTTGTGCAATCTGATGATTATGAAATACAAAAAGAAAGGATAAAAATGAATTATAAGAATTAAAATACCAGCATAGTGCATTTCAAATCTGTATTGAAAAAAAACAATGCTATCTCCCATTTCCTTCATATTCCATTAGTAGGAAGGAAGTTCCATTTAGGCAGCTTTTTCCCCCCAAGAACTGCTACTTGGTGGAATAGAATCCCAAGAGGATGCTTCCCCAATCACTACAATCTTAAACTCTTCAAATCTAGGATTAACCATTATTGCTCCAACACATCCTCATAAACCACTTCTTAACTCCTCCTTTATGTTCATACAACAATACTCATTCAGTAACACTCTACCTTGAATGGCTCTTGGGCTTTGTAGTGGAAGAAAAATTAGTAAAAAAAAAATCCACACAATCCATTTCAAATTTTATTGAAAATCATGATTTATATAGAGATTTGCTTAAAAAAAGAAAAGAAAAAAAAGAAAAGGGAAAAAAAAGGAAAAAAGAAAAAGGAAAAAAAGAAAAAAGAAAAGAAAAAGGAAAGAAGAAAAGAAAACAGAAAAGAAAATGAAAAAGAAAAGAAAAAGCAAAGAAAAAGAAAAAAGAAAAGAAAAAAAGGAGGATAAGTAAAAATAAGTAAGGGACTTAATCAGTTTTACTATTTGTTTATATGATATGTATTCTCAGTATGTATGATTATATTAAAAGATGAGAAAGATGATTTGTATGCATTTATGTTATGCTAAATAAGGAATATACGATATTGACATGTAATAAGAGCAAACAACTTTATTGACCCATATCTCTTGCCTACAGATGTTGAAAGATATTCATGTCAAAACAACAATTTTCAATGATTTAACAGATCAAAGAATTGGTTAACTGTTAAGAAAGTCCTGAGGATATAAAAAACTTACAAAGAAATAAAAATTAGAACAATATAAGGAGAAAAAAAATGTTACAACTTTGTGAGAAAGGAGAGTGAAGGATAAAGACATATAAAAAATAGACGACGATAATGAACATAACTGTATATTAAATTGATATATTTAGCAATTCAAGATAATGTTTTTCTATTTACCTCAATTTATTTATATATAGGATTAAAAACTTCATTTTTTTTTTTCAAATGCTTATCTTAGTAACATCCCCCATACACACATGCTTGATTTAAATGAGATTACATGTCAGTTCTTAGAAAAATGTTAACTGAATCTGGTCAGGGAAAATATTTATCAATTTTCATTGAAAACCCCAATCTGGGTAATATCGTGGCAAGAAAGTTTATCTGATGGGGTGTTAATAGTTAATTTTATTTGCAATCTGTACAAATTAATCTGTGGTTCAATCACATGAAAAATTGAACTTTATGATCAGGACCGGATTATGATCATTTGTGACATCTAAGCTAATGAAATTATGGGATCCCCATTCAGACAGTGCCACTAACTTAACTCATCTACACCTGTCTTTAATATTTTTTTTTATTTTTACTTGCGATATATTTTAGCAACACTTACATAGTTTGAACTTATTGCACATTCTTTAAATAAACTAGAATAGCTATCATTTGTTTGTCAATATAAATATTCTTTAAGAAATACTACTATTTTACTATTTATTGCAAACCCAATTATGGCATTCAGAGTTGGGAGTTTGATTCTCATTGGGTGCTCCATAGTTTTTGCCTTGTGTCACATCTAAGCTACACTTAGTAAATTGCTATAATAGAATAGATGGAGATATAAGATTTTTTTTTTAATTCTGGGTATTTGGCCAGCAATTATTCTTTCAAACATCTATTGTTAAAAACAATAGACTTTTTGTGTCTATTATATTTAATGATCATTTTTTTTCTAATGTATGAAATTCATTCCCTATTTTATTTTATTTTTTTTAATAAGCAACTTAGGATTTTGACCAGTAATTGGGTTGTTTAATTTTTGTGTAAGAATTAGTACTTAAGTACATTTTTTTATGTTTCAGTTTAATAAATAGAAAAAAAGAAAGATATTTTACTGTATCTGAATTGGTAGAATTCTTGAATACAGTCTAAAATATTTAGTAACTCATTTTATTTTGTAATAACTTTTTAAACATTTTTCTTTACTTTTTTTAGCTGCTTAAGCCACACTGATATCAGTAACAAAGCTGGTTAGGATTTAGCCAAATTTGAGTAACATTGTTTATTTTCATTGGGTGAAAAACTTTTAAAATATGTAAATTGCTTTCATTTTTCTGAACTTATCAACTAAAAGGTATTTTGTAAATATTTAATGCACAAAGATATTGGAAGTTGGAGGTAGAAATTTGCAATTCTTTATTTTTATACTACTTAAGTGTCAAGTAATGACCATCAGTTTGTCCAAAGCTTTAGAGAAGAAAAAAAAGAAATCTTATATTCCAGTTATAAACCTACTAAACCTACCAAATCAACCAAGACTTGAAGGTAATTTACTGCAAATCATATCTTTTCAAACAAGAAAATTCACAAGTCATCAGATTGCATAAAATGCAAAAAACTTGCTTTAAATGCATGGGAGCATTTTTAGCTATTTTTTAGCCTATATGTTATACACACCCCTCTCATATTCCCGTTGTTTTGTGGTCTGAAAGACATTATTTTTAATCTTACCCTTAAAATACCCCTGCTCATGGTTAGGGGTCTACAAATTTTCCCCAGTCATGATTAGAGCAAGCTCTAAAAAAAATATCTTATTTCATTTTTCTAACAAATTTCATGCTAAATTTAGAGTAAGTCTAAAATGCTGTAAAATATGGATATATATATATATATATATATTATATATCTCTGAATGTATGTATATTTAGGCAGCATATCTTCATTCAAACATGTTTCATTGAATAATATAGACATATCATGCCTATTTGATTTTATAATAATCCTTTCTAATTCTTTATTCAGTTTCTTGATGTTAAGATGAAATTCATCAAGGAAGGCACCGTCATTTTTTTTCTTATCCAAGTACAGCACCTTCCTTGATGAATTTCATCTAATATCAAGAAACTAATTAGAGAATTAGAAAGGATTATTATAAAAAGAAATAGACATAATATGTCTATATTATTCATTGAAACATATATAAAATAAAAAATATATTGAATGTTACTTGAACTTGTCATTTTGCAGAAACACTTTTTTTTATCTTTGTAGAAAATAAATATAAAAGCACATACACATACTAAGATTAACATTATAAAAGTGAGATCAGAAAAACATTATTTCAATCCAATATTGGCAGCATGTCACATGATCAAATACACTTCCCAACCAATAAATGGAAGTTCCCAAGAGGCTATTTTCTGTTTCTCTCACTTATAAAAATTCATTTTTTTTTTTTAGATATTTGCTTTCTTTATAAGATTGAAAATGTTGTTAAAGTATGAAAAAGAGTTTTGTAATATGATATTTATCCAAATAGTAACAAGAACCTTTTCCATTTGCTAGATAATTTTATATAGCACATTAAGTAATTTTTACTGTACTTTATGAGAAGCAAATTAAATGTTATTTTGTATATAACATGGAAATCAGGTCATATCTTTTACAAATTCTTGACCACTTGAGAATGGCATTAAATAATGTAGATTCTAAAACTAATTTTAAACATCTTTTAAATTACAAATTTTAGAACAATTTTTTTTTTTTTTTTTACATCAGCCAACTTTTTTTTCTTTTCAGAATGATCATAAGCAGATTTTTTTTTCATTTTTCAAGAAAAATCTTATGTATATGGGGTAAAAACCAAATGTCACTTATCGTTGTTTTCTTGAGATAATGGAACTAACCATGAAAAAAAAATAGTCAACTATGACCAGACAAAGATACTAGATGCAAAGTAGTTTGAGGTCTGTGGTAGAAATGGTAGGTTGAATTTATTACTATTATTATAATTTTTACAATCTAACATTGGTAAAAGACTGGAAACTAAAATAAATAAAAAAAAATGAAAATGAACTGAAGATATGAGACTTTTATAATTTAGGGATATTGTTTTGGCTATTAGACATTAAAAATTATCTAACAACAATGAATAGTAAACAACTGTAGCACTGTAACTGACATGCAAAGGATGAACATGACAGATAAAAAGAGAATATATACTTTCTCTTACAGCATAGTTGAATGACCCGCCATTGCTGATGAGTTGGCAGGGGAGATAACTTACCAATGCTTTTTAAGTATAAAAGGCAGCTCTTCCAATATTTATCGTCTGGCTACAAATAAACAAATTTTATTTTTATCAGTACTTTATTAGGATTTCAATCTAAAATAGCGCCTATCCTTTGTTGTCAGGTTTACAATGCTCTTCAATTATTTTTTTGTTGTTTTTAATACTCCCCAAATACGTTTTTTTCTACAAAGATCAATTTTGTAAATGGGTCATTTATAAAAAGTTAAAGAAACAAAAATGATTAGTCCCTGAAGAAAAAACTCAAGAGCAATTTGTCTGAGAAAAAGTTAAAAGTGAGATAGCTGGAAAGGAAAGAAAGAGACAGAGAAGGAAAAAAAAAAAAAGAAATATGGGAGGTAATGAGAGAGAGAGAGAGAGAGAGAGAGAAAGTGATAGAAAAAAAAAATTCAAAGTCTTTGCAATACTTCCTAAGGCCATGAAGAAAAGAATGTAATCCATCAGCTAAACAATTTTTTTTCAAATTGATATCTTTGTTCTTTGCAAGATAACAGCTGTTTTTTTGTTTTTTTTCCAGATGTAGAGAAGGATATTCTTGTCAAAGAAACAGACACCTAACATTAAATCCAGAATAGACATTAAAAAATGATCACTTTGGTACAATACTCAAAATTTCTAGTGCATGAACATTTTTTTGAATATACATTAAGAAAAAAATTTATTGTAAATTTTTCTCTCTCTTAATTACTCCCTTATACAATAGGAAGACACCATCGAAAGAGTGTTTTGGATTCTTTTTTAATTTATTTCTTTTTATGTTTTTCTTGAGCCACTCTCTTTTTGTGTGTGTGTGTGTGTGTGTGTGTATACGTATGTTTTGTTTTCCACTCTTCTTATCAATATTTTTTTATTTTTTTTTAACTCTTACTGATTTTTCCATTTTAATGGAATGAATTTATAGAATTTGATCATATCCCAGATATTTCAAAATGTGACCAAAAAAAAAAAAAAAAAAAAAGTAATAACAATAATAATAAAAAAATCAAATACAATGCATTTCTCTATCACAATAATGGAATGAAAGTTATAAAAATTACTGCAATCATATTTTCTTTCTTTCGTTTTTTTTTTTTTTAATGCATTTCATTTATCAATTTCAAGAGATTGGGAAAAAAAACAACAACAAAAAAAAAAAAAACAAACAACAGGGTTTGGATAAAAAGGGGTTGTGATATACGCATCCCAAAATTGACACGATTTAGAAAATTGTTTTTTTTTTTTTTTTAATTTCTATCACTCTATGAATTCTTATATATGAAAGTACAAGAAAATCACACTAAAATTTTTTTTACTTTTTACATTTTTTTTTTTCAATATAAATTTCAGAAGCAATTTGCCATTATTCAAAAAGTACAAAAAAATTGCCTAGATGCCTTTTCTTTTTCTTCCACCTCTAATGATTAAAAAAAAAAAAGAAAAACAAGAAAGTTTACAATTTGCATATGTAACAGATTTCAAAATTCATAAAAATTTGAGGTTAACTTCTAAGAGGAGTTCTTTATTTTGGACTAAAATTTGTCTTTATTTTGTTTTTCTTAGATAATAAAATGTGAATGCATTTCTACCAATATGCTACTTTGGATAGAACGTCAAACCTCTCGGCTGCTAGTCCTCCATGCTATCCATTCAGCCAAACCTGTGTGACAGACATAGGCCTATAGTTTGGTAGATATTTACATTAAATAGATATAGCAGCTTTTACAAATATAGCACTGACTTGTAGGCAAGAAGAAGTCATTATGCTCCAAGGCAAAATCAGATTTTCCATAAGAGAGTTCGAAGTAGCGAGCCCCTACCCAAACCAGCACTTAAAATGGAATCTCCAAGACCTCTTGTTCATTGTCCTTATCAAACTTGTGTTTATATAAATTATGTTTGATTTTCTTATATTATTCTTTACATCTCTGTCTCTTCTTTTTTACCCACATATTTTTTTTCTCTTTTCCTTCCCAACATTTTCATATATAAGTTTCCTGGGTACCCCAGATGAGCTTACCAAAATATAGAGAAGGATAAAATAATGAATGATCCCACAAAGGATTGAATACAGGCTTATCATTTGGATTTGAGAGAAGAAAACAAATTTAAATCTCTTTATTGTAATCATATCTTTTAGTCATTGTGGATTTTACAAGAACGAAAGTGAAGACACAATGGAAAGACCTGCAGCATAAACCGACCATAAAAAGCTGCTGTCAATTCTCAAATTCATGTCCCTTTTTGAGTGAATGTATGTACTGACCACAATAAACAGAAGATATAAGAATTAAAAGCCTGGACACAAGCCTAACAATTTTAGCCATGTTTGGTATTGTACATTTGATACATATACAAATATATTAACCACAATTGACATGAGATGTAAAAAATAACAAGATCATATGTGAATTGTCAGTTGAACGGTGTAATCATTGCTTTACAAGCCAGTTTTGCTGCTTTTTTTTTATAGAGGAGATTTTACAAGTGCATAAATCCATTAGGCACTGCTATTTAAGTATCTAAAGAACATTACTAATAAAATTTTAGTTGAAAAATGCACCTTTTGGTAACATGTATTTATTTTACAAATACAAAAATGTACTCCCTTGCATTAAATTTTAAATATTTTATGATAATATTATAGCAATGGTGATTAAAGATGTGATTGTTTTTCTTTCTTTTATTTTTTAATGCTATTAGCCATTAAACAACAAAAAAGGCTAGTTTAGGGAAAATAATTTTTAAAGGCCACATGTATAAGTTATATTTGTTTGCATATCATTAAAGCTTCTAAAAGAACATAGAAAAAGAAAGAAAAAAGAGAGGAAACTAATGGAAAGGAGATGAAAAAAAAGAGAAAAGGATTGGGCAATGGAAAAAAGGAAAGATTTATTCCATTTATGTCTAATAACAAGGAATTCAATGGCAAATTACTTCTCTATATATAGCTACAGATTTCAGTTATTTCACCAGGCCACCAGTTGATAGTCACACTTTTTTTTTTTTTTTTTAAAGTCATTTAGCTATTTTATTATTTGAGGGAGAAGGTGTAAAAATCATGGTGAGACATTCATGAAGAGTGACAAAAAAAATAAGATAAAAGAAAAAAATGTGAAAAAGAAGAAAAGAAAATGGAAGAAAAAGAAAGAAAAGAAAAAGAAGAAAGAAAGAAGAAAGAAAGAAAACAGAAGAGAAAAAGAAGAAAGAAAAGAAAGAAAACAGAAGAGAAAAAGAAAAAAGAAAAGAAAGAAAACAGAAAAGAAAAAAGAAAAGAAAGAAAACAGAAGAGAAAAAGAAAAAAGAAAAAGAAAAGGAAGAAAGAAAGAAAAGGAAGAAAGAAAGAAAAGGAAGAAAGAAACAGAAGAGAAAATAGAAAGAAGAAAGAAGAGGAAGAAAAATGGAAGCCAGAAAAGAGAAAAAGAAGAAAGAAAGAAAAAATAACAAAAAAATGAGAAAAAAGAAAAACTATGAAATAAAAGAGAAAAAATAACAAATACAAAAAGAAAAGAAAGCTAAAACAAAATTTAATATAATTTTCTTGTCTTCATTGTCATGTCATTTGTGCTTTGAATTTTTAAAAAATTTTATATTTCAAATATCTATTTTGAGTTTAGATTAAAACAAAAAATATCCTGCTATAATGCCATTTTCCTTGGAAAAAAAAAAAAAAAAATTTGGCATTTTTTATATCAGTTTCTTTTTTTAGCAGTGTGACATCAAGCCTTATATGGGCATTAGGATCACACCTTTTATTATTGCTCTAGTCATGTTTAGTTTTCTGTGATTTTAGGGAAAAAGCTAAGAATCAAGTAAATTTCAAGAGGAATCTTATTTTTTTTTTTATCGTCTTGATAATCTGAATAACAATTTTTTTGTCATTTTTATACACACATGCCCACAATTATGTAAACATTCTACCACAACAATTAAAACAATACACTGGCACCACAAGAAGGCAAAAGAAGTCAAAGTAATCAGTAAAGTACACACAAAAACAAAACTGATATAAATGCAGTCTCCTTACTGATTTCACTGATGGCAAAAAAATTAGGGAACATTGGTTTTTGATGTCTATAAGAATATTGTAAAGATAACAGATGCAAAACCAATATATAAGGCTCATATCATTAACAATAATTGATATAAAAGAAAAGAGTTTTTTTGGGTTTTTTTCAGTTTTCTTTTTTTTAATGAAGAAATACCCACTCTAAAATATATTGAACCATAATTTTATAAATGGACAATACCATTGCTTGTACAAAAGTATCATTATAGAAATGGAGAATACTGTAATTTAAATAAAAACAATACATTATCATCCCTTAAACAAAGCAAAAACATTTGCCTATTAACAAAAAAAATAAATAAAAGAAAGACTTTTCTCATTTTTATTTTGAAATTCTGGGTCTGTAAGAATTTTTTTATAACACAAATTCATTTATCACCTGCCTCAAGATTAAGCTATATTTGTGATATATTCTGATTTATTTTCTATCAACCCTTTGTAGATTATTTAAAGCCAGAAAATATTTTTAGATTGTAAGAATTTTTTTTGGAGATAATGATTTAGTGATACAAGTCTTACTAATTAATCCATAGCTGGGGGAAGGAAAAGTGGTGAATTCATATCTTTTCTTAGGGTATTTGCATGTAATTGAATATAACGAACCCAACTGGAACTGAAACTCAGCTCTCCAATTAGAAATTCCAAGCCATTATCCATTACTCTACTTGCCCATCCAAGCTTACAGGACCTGGTATTCTTAAGCGGTCACCCATTTAGGTACTGACCAGGTTCGATGTTGCTTAACTTTGGTGATCGTACAGGAACTGGTATTTCAACATGTGGCCATCAGCCTTTGCTTTTGATTATTTTCAGGTACTTTATAGGGTATTTTGACCTACATCTAGGTAATATATTATATGCAAATTACATTTTTGGTCATTATCAGGTTCATAGCAATTCACTATTATGCTAATAATTGAAATAAAAATAATAGGAATAAGATTAGAAATTTCTTATCTTGAATAGAAAAGTTTTAATATATTGAGAAAAATATCATGTTCTCTGAATCTATATAATACAAAAAGTTTGATTCAGTCTATAACCTCTAAGTAACCAAAATGGTATATTTGTGCCAGAGGTATGCAATTAAGTTATCCTTAAAATCTGCTAAATTAAAAAATACAAATGAAAGAAAAATTTGAGTTATTTGAAACTGAATGTTAATATTGTAGGGTTAGTGCTTGCACTGAACTGAAAAAAAAAAAAAAAAAAATTTTTGAAGAGCAAAATCTAGTAGGTGCTTACTATAAAGTACTACACCCCACTTTTTTTAATTATAGAAGGTAGCATAAGTTGCAAGGGAACAAATTTAATGACAGTCTTTTGTACAATTATATTGAATGGTGACTCAAATAGTTGTTTTCTAAATCTTAAATTTCAGATATTTAACATGTATTAATGTTTTGAGGATTTAACTTTTCTTTGTTGCAAGTTTTTTTTTAATCAATTCACTTCAAAGCAAGGCAATAAAACCACTAAAATGCAAGAGATTACTGAGTATTAGAGAATAAGTGAAAAGGAAAACATTATTAAGGAGAGAGAACAATAAAAGAACATGAATTAAAATGACAGAAGATAATGATTGACATTGTATTTAAATTTTTTAAAATCAAAGTTAACTGGAAAGTAAGAAGCCAGGAGAGAGTTCTACAAGTGAGAAATGTGCGAGAGAAGAAACTTGCAATCAGATCTAGCCATTACAACTGTAAAACGATGAAACCTAGCTGCCAATCTAGTACTGCACTTAAATTCATAAAGTCTAGATACCAAAGAGGGAAGTTCATCAGAATGATTACCATAAAAATATTTATAGAAAAGCCAGGGAAAAAGCTATGTTACATCAGTGAGAAAGTGACTGAAGCAGAGATGTCAGGTCAGGATGAATAACATTGCAGATTTTTCATTATATTTTATAAAAATCTCTAAACGTGTAGCAGAAACATCAGGCCAGATATTCAATTCATGACCAAATGGTAGACTTATAAATGTATAAGATAGATTCTGGGGAGAAAAAAATTGTCTAACATGACACAGTGAACCAACTTTTCTAGCAAAAGACCTAGCAATTAATTCAATATATTGGAAGTTATTTTAAAATTAATGATTTTATTTTATTAAAAATAATTATATGTGTATGCATTTTATATATATATATATATGTATTAAAATGCTATTATTCAAAGTAATGATAATTTCATCGTTCAGACAAGGAATGTAAAAACTCTCCCTCCCTCCATTCTTCCAATAATACAAGCTGTTAACAGCATGAGTTGTTAAAGATTCCAAGAAAAAATACAGCAAGGCAGGTAATGGAAACAAGGTGAGAGATATATGTATGCAACCAAACACTTTATAGGATGCAGTGAGCTTAAACCACAGAGAAAATGCAGCATTGACTGCTTCTCTGGTTGCCATGACAATGGAACTGTGGCAGAAAATCTTAGCTACTGCCACTATCAATATTTGCTTTACTTCACTGATCTGCTGTTCCTGCTACTGCCATTATCTCTGGAGGTAATGATGATAACCAATTCTTTATGTCACCACTACTACAACCACTGTCAATGTTATCACTAGTTTAATCACTTTCTCATTAAAAGCAAATTTTTATCTTAAGCCTGTCACCATAGTCCCAATCCTAGATAATACCATTTCCACATGACCTTATCACCAAGTTCTTCAACACCACAACTTACTTTACTATTATTGATATTATTACACCAGTAAGAGATAAGAAATTACTAAATATAATAACTATTAGTTATCCTTGCTCTCTGCTATAAAGACCGTAAAAATTGATTAGTAGGAAATAAAATTAATTTACCAATTTCAAGAATAAGAAAACATGCTATTTGTTAGAGTTAGCTGATTCTTTTACATGCCATGCCTCTTCAGGACACTGGCGATCATGGCTCTCCATATTTTCCCATCATTTATAGCACTTATTAAATTTTGTCTTTTTGTTATCTCTCCTAAGTCTTACTCCACCATCCATTTACTTAAGTTTGTGAGGTAGCTTATGTGTTGTTTATATCTGGCCAACTTGCCTTCAATCTGTCTTGTGAGTATCAAATTTTTCAAACCTCTTTCCTCATTATGTGCTCCAGAAATTTCAACAATTTCCTCCTTATGTTAAGTATAACTATTTCCATTTTCTCAAAAACTTTGCACATGTTCAGTCTATGGTACTCTCAGCATTCTTTTGTAGAACTATATTTCTGTTGTTTCAAGTCACATTTTCATCTGTGCAGAGATTGCCCAGCATTCACTGCCATAAGAGGACTGATATTGCATAACAATCCAGTACTCTTTTCTTTGTTTCTAACAAATATTTCTGTTTCTTAATACTTTGTTTAGCTTTTGGAAGGCATCTTTTGCTATCCCAATGTGTCTTCGAATTTCAGCACCAAACTTTCCATCCTCTGTTAAAACACTTCCCAGATATTTAAAATGCTGTACTTGTTAGAGCAAGCTGATTGGAGGAATAAAAAAAGGGAGGTAATTTAATAAGCCATAATTTAATTAATTGCCAAAACTTTTGAATTACTAACCTGAAATACTCGAGATATATAATTTTATATAAACTATATAAACAGGCATAATAGAAGAAAAAATGCAACAATATAAGTTAATATTGTTTCTTAATACTTTGCTTAGCTTTTGGAAGGCATCTTTCGCTATCCCAATGCACTTTCAGATTTTGGTGTCACACTTTCCGTCTTTTGTTAAACTACTTCCTACATATTTAAATTGTTGTTTTGTTTTGAACATTTCACCACAAGCAAGGCAATAAAGCCACTAAGACAAAGGGTTACCGAGTGTTAGAGAGTATGTGAATAAAGAAAAAATACTATTAAGGAGAGAGAATAATAAAAGAACAAGAATTAAAAAGACAGAAGATAACAATTGACATTACATTTAAATTTTTGAAAATAAAAGTTGATTGGAATGCAAAAGTGTGAGAGAAGTAACTGTTAGCATAGCATGGTTACATCTAGACATTATGACTATAAAATGATGATACCTTGTAGCCAATCTAGTACTCTGCTTAAATCCATAAAGTCTAGGTACCATAAAGACATGGGAAAGAACAGTTAGGTAGACAATAAAGTTTTCCTATCTTTCAAGATTTGTTTGTGTTACTGGACTTAATTCACATGGCACTTGGGTTTGAATTGAGTTGTTCAGACTTTGTTTCTGTTTACCACTTGAAACTTATTTTAGATAAAGTTTTATGTCTTATTTCCAAAGAAGTCTGTGGTTCTTTTTTGCTCTTCTTCAACAGTTGACCAAAATGCAGTGCTATGTCTTATTTTCATAAATGGATTTGAGATGGGCAAATTAAATAATTATATAACTGTATGCTGGTTTTAAGTGCTCACCTTGGGCAAGTGTTTCACCCACAGAGGTCTCTTAATATAAAAGAGTCAAGGTCAGAGTAAAGCATTTTACGTCTTTATAAATGAGAATACATCATGAGCACATCAAAATCTCATATCCTGTTAGTACTGTCTGCAAGTATGAAGATGGGCATTCAGCAATTTCTAATAAACCCTTTGACATTTTTGACCCACAAGCTCTATCAATTAAAGTGCAGTGGCAGGGGCATTCTCATGTTGCAATATTTTTTATTGCAAACAACAAAATGGGTAGCACGTGTAAATAGAAGAGGAAATAAGATATAATCAAAATGTTAACTTTCCACACTATCTTAAACAGAAGGTTTGGAAGGAAACTCCCGTCAGTACTGGAAAGAGCTATAACTGAACTTATGAAGTTCATTTTCTTGACTCTTAAGAAAAAGATTTTATGAATTTTAACTGAGAAATTCTGTTTATTATTCTTTTGAAACATTGTCTTTATTTTAGTTGTTACAGTTATAACATTTCAGTAAAATTAATAAAAGTGATATAACAATAACAAAATAACACTAAAGTACTAATTAATATAAGCTATTCCCTAATATGGACAGAAGACTGACAATATTCTATAAAGGGTTTGGTTCAAAGTTAGACTCAAAGATTATTGTCCAAAGAAACAAAGAAAAATGATCCCAAGGTATTAACAAACATTATTACCCAATGAAAATGTGCTGAGTAGGGTCGGATAAGTTGAACATTTAATCCTATTAACATTTTATCCCTTGATATTGAGCATTCTAATCATAAAAACTGCTTGTCTTAAAAGTGTTATCATCCAGAAATTTACTGGTCAACAGTTTTTCTTTTTGGCAAAAAAAATCTTCATTATTGTTATATATATATATATATATATATATATATATATATATTTATTTCAAATATAACGTATAAGTTGTCTGTGATTTTAAATCTGTGGGTCATGACCTCTTACTTAGCGTAGGCCATTTTGATTGGGGGGATCTGATTATAAACAAAACAAATTCTGCTGTTTTTGATGCAATATCCTAAAATAAAGAATATTTCTCTACTTTTGTATTGAGATCGCTTTTAAATTAATATTACGAATGTTGGAATTCGTTCTCATTTCATATGGAGCTTATATATATATATATATATATATATATATATATGAGATAATGATATATATTGTTTTATGTGAAAAATAATATTGGGGAAATGTATGACAAAGTGGAAAAAGTTTTCTTGTGACAGGTTTTGTTTTTTAGGACTTCATCAGACTAAATTTGTTATGTTGGTGTGAGTATATATATATATGTATATACATGTGCAAAAATGAGGGATGCTGGGAAGTTAAACATTTTTTTTTAATCTAGCCAATTTCATTTACATTCATTTTCTTTCCATCACTTTTGTTAGCAGACATCGCACACTGTGATAATAGAAGTTCTGCCAGAAATGGTTAAATGTTGTAAGAGTTGTGGGATATCTACGAACAAAAGTGATGGAAAGAAAAATAATCTTAATGAAATCAGCTAGATTAAAAAGCAAAAAACAAAAAAACAAAAAGAAAATTTAAAATCCCACATATCCCTCATTTGTGCACATGTGTAGCAGCACCTACATAACAAATTTAGTCCAATGATGTCCTAAAGGACGAAACACGTCAAAAGAAAACTTTTTCCACTTATACATATATATGGTGGACTTTCCTATCGTGAACGATAAATGAGGGTCAGCATTGGATCGTGCCTTTCGTTTTACACTTATGCCTGTTAGCAGGGGCTATTGTGGAGAAAATCAAGTAAGGGAAAGACATATTTCATTTGTGCTTTCTTAAGTGAGATACTAGCCCAGCCTTGCTGTGGGCGACAAAGCCACACTGACAGATGAAATTTGTTAAAGCAGGACTTTAATGGTGTCTCTGCTCCAGAAATTGATGAAGCTGATTACAGTGCTTCAGTCTACTGTCTTCAAAAACCTTTAACTTAATGAAATATCTCATATGCTGCTCCTTTTGGTTTGATGCTTGGGTTTTCCAGGTTTTCAGATCAAAGTGTTGAGTTGTTTCTATATATATATATATATATATATATATATATAAATCAAGTATTATACACCATATATAGTCTAGTTATATAATAAGCTTTGCATAGTCCAAAATATTATTGGAATAAGTTTTACTACACGAATTGAGTTACATTTTTGATATCCTACCATTAAGCACTTAGTATTGTTAGGTCACAGTTGTTTGCAGGGTTAATATACATACCACTAGATAAGTAGCTCCCTCTAGTCAAAGAAAGATGAATCCTGCTGCTATACGATCTTTGCATGATATGACACTCGCTTGTTAACTAACCATTGCCCTGTGGTAGATGCCCTGGCCTGAAAGAAAAATATGATTTCACTCTTCACCTTTCAAGGAAAAAAATCTTGAAACTAAAAGTCTCTTCCAAGACATTTTTTAAACAAAATTCTTTTTTTTTTTCTTTTAGTGAAAAGCTGACTGTTTTCCCACTTGATATACAATTCAGATTTTAAAGGCTGGTGTAAAGAAGTTAGTTGATAGAGTTTATTTTGAAAAGAGTTTTTTTTTTTTTTATTTAATAGACACACACAGACCTTCATTCACACATTATTTCTTCTGTGTTTTTTTTTGGGGGGGGGCATTTGCATTCAGATGATCAGTTAGAGCTACTGCAAACTATTAGTGAATTTTGTTACAAGACATTATCACAGACTAAAGACACACCCAAACCACTGCACAAATTTAAACAATATGGAATGTCTAGCCTTTTTCAGTGTTTTCTACTCAGCACCACATCGATAATTCAAACACTAATAGCGCCATATTCTTGTTCTTTTGTTTTCTATTTGCAAGTAGTCAAAGTAAAAAGAGTCAGGTAACAATTTGAATGAAATGATAAATGAAAATGTTTCACTGTAAAAAAAAGTGCAAACAAACGGACACACAGACACAGGCACACACCATGTTATCACCACCTTTCCCTGTTAGAAATAGCCAAGACAAAAAAAAAATTCAATTTTTTTTTTTTTGTTGTTTTGGACAATTTTTTTTATATTAAAAAAAAAAAATAAAAAAAAAAGTGTGTTTAAACATATTTTTAAAAAAATTAAAAAGAACACAATAAAAACTAAGCTAGCAACAAAAAATAAAAATAAAAAAATAAAAAATAAAGACAACAACAACAACAAAAGTTTCTTTTTTTTTTTTTAAGTTATCATTTTGTTTTCATAAATAACCAGTTTGAAATTACTGGATGTTGTTGTGTTTTTTCTTTTTCTTTTTACGAGGATGATTTAAAAATAATATCATGAAGAAATGCTCTTTCTACAAAATAAATTATACCTTTATCTTAAAAATCATTAAATGCTACTAACCATAATATAGATTATTTGGAACTATAAAGAAAAACTTAGTTAATTCATTTTAGTTTCTTTTAATAATGAAACTTAAAAAATTCTTTTTTCCTTTTTCAAATATTTATTATTTTTGCTTGTTGGGGGAAATTTAATTTTTTTTTTTGTTGTTGTTGTTGTTTATATTCACTTTTGGCTTAAAAGAAATACATGTATAATTTTTCTTTTCATTATGATAAGCATTTTGAAAGAATTTTTATAAAGTGGTTCGCTTTTGTGGTAGCAGTCTGCCATTTAAATAAAAAAAAAACAACATATTTTGGTTGGTATAAATGTTGATTCTAAATATTTCTGAAGACTATATTTTTTTCAGCCTTCATAAATTTGAATCAAGTCTGTCTTATTTTCCAATCATTATCAGGCAAGATCATTATATTTTAATTGATGATTATTCCCAAGTGTTAGTCAAATTATTCCATAACAGATTCTATTTCAAATAATTTCTTCTTATGTTATAGTTTTTTAGATTTATTTTCACCTTGTGAGACAGATTTATTTCTAAATGCATAACTGTTATAAGAGCAATCCAAGTATTTAAAATTGTGTTCAATGTTCTGAACAACTATTGGATTTATACGGACACTTCTCAAAAATTATAGAACATATTTCAAAATTATAGAAGTGATTTTGATGTTATTTCTGGATGAAATTCTATCTGGCTTCTCTGTTATGCTTAAATTAGATATAAACAGCTACATAGAAACATTTTCTTTTTAACAAGAATTAAATTAATATATATATATAATGCCTGAATGATTTTCCATGAAATTTTACATGTGATCAAATGAATGAAACTTATTAAAAACTGGCTATTTTTTATTGATATTTTTTCATTAATCTTTACGAAAGCCGAAGATTTATCAGGAAAGGAAGGAGAGGTATGACTTGTTGAGTTGAGAGAAAGAAGATTTTATAAACCTTCCTTCCTTCCTTTATTCAGGAATCAATTATTCTCTTTTATTCAGTTATTAGTGAATCTAAGAGAACAATATTACCTATTCCAATGGTAGCAGTAATCCCAGAAGATATCTTTTTCGGCTGAGAAACATTGATTAAACTTGTATGTATATATATATATATATATATATGTATGTGTGAATTGGCTTTTTTTTCATGAAGCTCCTACATTACTAACAAAACCCTTTTTATATTAAACAGTACTCTGCCTCATCAAAAAAAGCCAGAGATGCAATTTGGGTTTAGAGTAATACCCTAGGCAGATCGCAAACTGATGAGCAGATGATGCTTGAGAAGCAAATTTACTGCATTACTCAGTATAGCATTTACTACTGCCACAACTGACAAGTAAAGGATCCACTTTTTTTTTTCTTTTCATTTTTTTTTGTTTGCTTGCTTTTTTTTTTCCGTGAAATGGCAAATACTGAACTGGTACAAGCGAAAAGAAACATTCAGTGCATTTTTTTTTAAAAATTTAAAATACCTTCTTTGGTGTGTGTGTGTGTGTGTGTGTGTGTGTGTGTGTGTGTGTGTCTGGGTTGAAGGTTGGGGTTGAGGTGGTTTAGGATAGGGCAGTTGGGGCGGGGTCACTTTTAAAAAATTTTAATTGTGCTGTTTATTATTTTTTAAAAAAATGGCGGGCGGGGGGGTCAGAAGTATAACAAAAAAGAAGAAAAAAAAAGTGACCAACCACACAAATTTTGTGGAATTGTATTGGAATCCGTTTCAAATGTTTTTTTTTTTAAAAAAAAAAAAAAAAAAAAAAAAAAAAAAAAGGGAAAAATAAAACTGTGTTTTCCTTAGGTATGAAACTGAGTGGCCCTTCATGGTTTGAGATTTTCATACAAATGATCAAGAGCTTTTTTTTAAAAATTGTTTGAAAAAAAAAAAAAAAAAAAAAAAAACTACAAGAAAACAGTTAAATGGATGTATAAATAAAATATAAATAAAACTGTTTGCTCTCTGAGAAAAAAAATCACAGAGAGGATTAACAACAGCAGTAAATAAAAAATTGTTTTTTTTTCAACAAAAAGGATATATATTAAATATAAAAAAAAAAAAAAAATGGCAAAATGAAAGTAAAATCTTTGTGCCATTTACACTGAGGACATTACCTGACAAAAAGGTCAGATATCTGTAATATTACAAAAATGACATTTTTTAATAGGAAATGCCAAATATGGTTCGATTGAGGTTAATGTTTGGTTCATACCACATTAAAAAAAAAAATGATGTAAGAATTAATAATTCTTTTTCTCAAGTTTCCAAAAAACAAGATTTAAAAATCTCAGCATTCATAGCACCTATCTAATTAACAAGTAAAATAATATTTAACACTTTAAATTTTAATGCAGAAATTAAAAAAAAAAGTTTATTTTCATTTTCAGCATCTTCTCCACAGTCTGTTTTCAGCAATGGTAAGAAAAGAATTGATCCCAATCTAATCCCACCATATTGCTGGCTGTCTATGAAATATAAACATATTTTCTGCTGTTTTTGTCTGTGAGAGTTTTTAATATTTGTTTTCAAAAACCTTGGAAAGATTATTGATGCTGGAAAAAAAATTCATGAAAAACTGATGGTATCAACAAAACAATGACTAGATTTGCAATCTTTTGTATCTTGCAAATAAAAACCAAAGCAACAATTAAAAAATGTTAAAAAATAAACATAGGTAACCATGGCAGTATGTAAAATAAGGCAAGGGGCTCAGATTTCATGGTAATAAGTACCATCAAAAGAAAAAAAAAATTCAGCACTTTTCTTTCTGGGGAAAGACTTTGCAAGACTGTTTTTTCATATGACAGTTGTGAAGAACTTAGCCAGATTATAGAAAAAAGGGATTTTTGGGAGAAAATTTCCAGGAGAATATCTATTCAAAAAGCAGATGACATCTCTCTAAAAAAATATTGCAAATTTGAGAGAACACTACAGAGTTTAATATAGTAAAGTTTTTTTTAGGGGGGTATCATTTAAGACAACATTTATGTTATTTTATCATGTACAGAAACTACTTATTTTCAGAAGAAAAATTGAAAGAATATTTAAAAGTTTTTTTATCCTTTTAAACTATTTTCAATTATAATTGAGTTATTTCTCAATTAAAAACTTTTCTGTTAGAATCTCAGCTATTAGTTTCCAAACCTCAAATTTTCTGTAAGAACATGAGCTGAGAAATATTAAAAAGGTTCCGATATTGAAAAAGATATTTCTATTTGACTCAACTATTTACCTACATCAAGAGGAGAATAACAAACACTATAAATTATAAATGCATATGAAACATGTACATATATAAAAAAAAATGTTGAAAATAGATGCTGTTTTATCTGTTGTATCATAAGTTAAAAAATATCTTAAAACTTATTCAAAAATGCAATCTACAAGTTATTCATGATGTCTAAATCTAGCTAAGCAACAGCTTTTGTTTTCTAAAAAAGATACAAAGATTTCTAAGCGAAAAAAAAATTACTGGAGTATAGAAATTCGTAGAATCTGGACATCAGAAAGTATACATCTGGTTTTTCAGTTGGAACTGTTAAATAAAAAAAAACAAAAAAAAAACTTCCTTTTTGCAAGCAGGTATATAAAAACCATGATGTCACTAGAGTGTTTCGCTTATTTTTCCTCCCCTTTTATTCTTTTTTTGCTAAATCGGTGAAATGCCAATGTTCTTGTTTGCAAAATTTCTTAGATAGTCAATCATTAAATTAAAAGAAGGATCTTTGTTGCTTAAGTTATCAGATGAAACAATTGGACAAGTAGCAAAACTAATTATTAAAAAGTAACTAAAGTTACTAATTTTTCTAATATTGACTTCTACACTTTTCATTCTCTCATTTGCTCGTTTTACAAAGGGCATTGGCAAAGTTAGAGCTCTACATAGGTTTTGATAGAGAAAGGAAGTCTCAAATAAAACTCTTGTTTTATGAGAATTTATCAAAATACGCCACTCCCATAATAATCATCATCCACATCAAAGACAGTTCTAATATTTTACTCTTTCATATAACTTTAAGTTATACCCATATTTGAGTAAATGTTGCATTTATTTTCTAGACAGCATTTTATTTCATCTACCAGCCTGAACATTTGAGAAATCTTATTAAAGAAAAAATGTGCCCTCTGGCAAGATTCGAACCTGTGTTCTCCTTTGCAGGAGAAACCATCATTAGATCCGATGTGCTTTAATCAACTTGTCTATGAAGAGTGTCATGATTAGGCAAGGGTACAGTTTGCCTTTTAAACACACTTTTCCTCGTCCATCCAGATCTTCGAAAGTTCATGTCTTGTATCCGAAACAAAGTAATTTTTAAAGGGGTAATAAATTTTTATAATGTTTAATGTAATAAAAATATGTCAGATTAATAATTTATTACCTTTTTTATATATATATATATATATATATATATATATATATATAAAAGTATGTATGTATATGGTGTACCAGGTATTTGAACATACATTTTTAGAGTCATAATTGGAAAAATACCTCACGTAATGTTACGTAACATACATGAAAATCTAACAATCTCATTTCTCTTTCAGACTTATTGGGAGCTTTAACAAGACAGCATACAATCCGATACAGGAAATAAAAAAAGGCACATCATGCTTGTAGCATTAATTACCCACCAGAACAACTTGAGTGAGTATCTTGAAAATGGCCCAGAAGACAGGCAGAATCACATGTGGCTCGGTATGAACCCTCACAAAAGTACCCGTGATAATGAATATTAGTTTCCTGTCATCTGTAATGTCTCTTAGGATCATGAGCAACAAAGGCCATTTCATACTACTGAATCTCTTTCCATATGGGTCAATGTCATCACCTACAATGAGGTGTTAGACACAGTAACTATGCCCTGAATCAGGAGTTGACCATACATGTTTTCTGCTTCCTCCCACATGACTCAAGAGTGGCTGGCAGTGAATTTTCAAAATCATGTCCCCCTTAACATGTGGCCTTCTTGTTGTCCTGATTTGAATCCTTTGGTGTGTTGTCAAGATAGAGATCAGCCAGTGGCTTCATAATACCACAGACACATTGAAGGCTGCCATCTTGGACATGATGACCAACATCAATGAGAACCGTTTGATCTGAGTATGCAATTGCTTCTGAGGTCACATCAAGACTCTCCTTAAGTGCTATGCTGATTTTATTGAATAGCCTTTTCAGAAATATACTGAGTTTATTTTGGTTGAATATTGGCTACTTTAAGTTATCATTCGTTCTCAATTACCTGGTACACTTGATGCATGTACATTTATGTGTTTGTATATAGTATTTGAAGCTTTATATATAATTCTGTTTGACAAGAATGAATTGACATCAAGTGTCTAATGAAATCATAGATTAATACTGTCTTAGCAATATTTGTTTTTAAATTTACAGGACTACTTGAGTATTGTCTCCCCACCACATTTATATTATGTTTAGAATTTAGATTACTATCAGAATCTCTTGTCATGTGTTTAAAGAATTTTTTTTTAAACAAATCTACTCAGAATCAGAGTTGTGTCATGCAAAATTTCCAACTTATTTTTAAATATTCACAACCATTCCACAATATTTCAACAATCACAATATGCTTTGATATGATATAATGAAGAAACAACCGAAAAACCACAGGAAATTGTGCAAACATAGTAACAAAAACATACCTATGTACATATTCACTAACACCCAGAGTATGCATTTATACAAGTATGTGCAGGGGTGCTTAATTTCTAAGAATATAAAAACAGGACTGTGTCAGGAGGAAAAGTTTCTCAAGAGTGATATGGTTGAAAGAATATTTTAAAGGAAAAAAAAACAATTTTTTTAAGTAATTTTTTTAATGGAGCAATTTATCATTCATTTAACTTTTCAAGTGAAAAAGAGGAAACATTTATAATCTTTGAAAAATTCATCACCACTTTTTCATTATGTATTTTTGTATAGTCATCAGGTCGGTTGGTTGATTTTACATGGTAACCTTGTATAGTCATTGGATAAAAAAAAAAAATTTAATATAATTTAAAAATTTTAAATCCCATAGAAGTTTGTAAAAGTGAGAAAATTTCAAACAAAATATGGTGAAATGAAGGAATTTACATAGAAATCTGAGTTTATTTCCATGTAAGTAAGTGCCAATGTAAGGTAGTGAAATTTAAAAAAACATTTCAAATGTCTATGTGCTCAAAGAATTACTAGAAACTGCTTTAAGAATATATATATATATATATATATATATATATATACTCTTGCCAAAGATAAACACTGATACAGCATTTTGCTGCTACTGTCTGAGAAGATTAGGCAGTTATGGGGAAGTGGTTTTCCCAAGTGTTCACTCATCCTTATCTCTATCAACCATCATGACATGTCATTATAACAAGACATCCTGTCAAGATTGCAAAGAGAAGTGGTTTTATGCCTTTGCCAATGGTATCCGTGTGACATGAACAGAATCCATAATGGGAACCATTATACCACTCTGTCAACCATTACATCACTCCACTCTTCCAAATACATACATAAATACATATACCTATATACACAACTGCCAGGGCTTCATTATTATACTTGGGTAATTTTTAAATAATATTTTATAATATTCTTCCTCTTATGTTTGTCTTGAGAGAGAGAGAGAATTATTTATAATATTAGTCTTGGGAGAGAAAGAAAGAGAAATTTCTGATCTTAATAGAAAGAAAACTTTTATAATGCTGGTCGAGAAAAATAGAGAAAGAATTTTTATAATGTTAGTCTTAAAAGAGATTTTTGTGGGTTTTTTTTAAAAACTTTTGTTTTTAATTTTAATTATGTACAATTAAACAAGTTCAAGAAAAAAAAATTCATTTTTAAAAACGTTACCTGCACCAAAGTGTATCTACATTTCATTTGAAATTATTCAATAACTATTAGTGCATGATGAACGAGGGAGCAGGAATTGTTAAAAGAGGGTGGAGTACACAAGTCAGGGAATTTAAGAGGGAAAGTTATTTTTTTATTTTTATTTTTAAATATAAATAGTATGTAAAAACTGGAAGAACATGTTTATCTAAACATGTACACATACATCTTTATTTTTTACTTTTTCAGAAGGTGAATGGAAAGAAGGAAAAATTTGACAAGTGCAAAACAGCAAAAAGATAGATGAAGAGGAAGTCTAAACTGTTGCAACACTGTATAAAACATGCATTTTTTTCCTAACAAAACCTACAATTATATACATCTTTGAGGCGACATCAAATATAAATATCCATCTTCAGACTTGTTCCTACTTAGAATGTCACCACTGTTATGTACATTGTTTTTAAAAGAAAGGAAAAAATCATCTAATTCTATTAAAATTTAAGAATGGCAACACAACAAAAATGAAATATAAAAGAAATGTCTGAACATGCTATCATTCGTAATTTAAATATAATTGTCATTTTTATGTACAGGAGGGGATGAATTAAAATTATATCCTCTTTCAGTATTGTCGGCATCGGAGAACATACATTTTTGTTGAGTTTTGTGATTTCAACCATTTTGTTTTTGTCTCCTCCAAAGAAAGACTACAGGGGCTAAAAGAAAGACTACAGGGGTTAAAAGAAAGACTACAGGGATTAAAAGAAAAACTACAGGGATTAAAAGGAATTAACAGCAGATAATCTTTTGGTAAATAGGATTTAGCTGGGGCCAAAGAGCAGCTATTGACATTACACTTTCTTTTTTTTTTTTTTGTATTTTGAATGTTTTGCTTAAAATAACAGAAAGTAAGATTAAACAACATTTCAATTCTTAGTGATAGGAGACCAACAACACCACACAATGAAATTAAAAAAAAAAAAAAAAAAAAAAAAAAAAAACACAAACAGTTTTCTTATTTATCAGAGGTGGGGAGATTTTAAGCATTATCAACATTTTCTTTAAATTCAATGAACTTTGATAAATTTGTAAGTATTTGAACTTCTCTCTCTCTTTTTTTTTTTTTCAAATTTTATTTTTGATTTGAGAATAGTAATTTTGAGTTGAGATAAAATTTTCTGCAAAGTAAATAACTTGAATTAATTTTCTCAAGAAATAAATAAAAATCATTTTAAACGACTCTGGTTGTTTGAACCATAGTCTACATTATCTTCAGGTGCAATTCATCTCTTTAGGTTGTGAAAGAATATTAATAATCATCAATCATTTTTTGCCACTATTTAAAAGATTTAATATCCATACAATGGAGGATTTTGCAAGCACACAGTTATAATAAGCATCATAAAGTTTGATCATTAAATACTTTGATCTAGACAATCATCAAACTGTATAATACACATTAAAAAAGAAAAAAAAGAAAAGAAAACCATGATATTGTGTAAAGTAAAAATTAATTATTCTAGATTAAATTTTAATATCTGGGATAAATTTGACATGTAAGACTAAATGATTAAAAAACTACATGACTAGTCAGTGCTTAGAAAAATCTACAAGTTAAAATAAAAGTATACACGAAAACATTCATCATCTACAAAAACATTTAAAAATTGCTTAGTATATTTATATCTATGTACTTATTTACATGGAAGAAAATTAAGGTATTTCAAAATGTGAAAAGCCAAAATTGATTTTAAGCATATATTTTTATCATTTTTTTTAAAAATCTCTAAAGAAATACATTAATATCTTTCTTTAGACTTTCAGTAAACTTGGACTATCCATTTTATTTATAGGGATAACAAGTTTTTTTTTTGCTTTTTTTTTTGCTGTAACTGTCTGGGCATTTAGGGGAGTTATAGAACAGTGGTTTGCTTACTTGTCCACTCTCTTCAGTCAAACATCATGGCATATCGGATCTCAGGGAGAAGTGGATTCATGCCTCCCCACAGGCATTTATGTGAATATAAATAAAATCTGCCAGAATTAGAATTTAATTCTCTTTTCAATGCCAATAACTTTTATGTCATGCTAGACTTTGAAAGCTTATCTTTTTCATCTGACAATAATCTATCACCAAATTATATGTATGTGTGTATAGGGCCGGATTTAGATGAAGTGAGCCCTAGGCTATTCCACCTGTGAGGACCCTCCAAATCCCCCCATTCTCATGAGTAGAGGAAAATGGAAGACTGTTAAATATAACAATTTGAGGAAAGGAGGATGATGGTGGATGTTTAAAATTACTGAAGGGTTGTTTAGAGTCTACAATGTGTTATGACAGCATGTGTAAGAAAGACCTATGACAGTGTCAAAAATATACAATTTGGCTGAAGGCCTCTAGATTTTGAGTTCCTAGGCTTCAGTCTGCTAAACTTATGATGGGTAAATCCAGCACTGTGTGTGTGTGTGTGTGTGTGTGTGTGTATATATATGTGTATATATATATATATATATATATATATATATATATATATATATATATATATATATATATATAAAAGATGTTAAATACTCTGAAGTTTTTTAAAGAAAAGAAAATTATTTTAGCTAATTATAAACAAGCTGAGCGGAACATATAAAAAAAGTGGATTTCATTTCTTTGGTAAACCACAGAGTAAATCTGAAACAAAGTGAAAAGATAGGAGTTTGGCAACCTTGCTAGGGTAGTGAAGAAATTGTGGAACATGAAGGTGACAGTGATACTATTCATTATCAGAGCACTGGGAACAGTCCTGAGAAGCCTAGGAAAAAGGTGGAGAGCAGCATTTCAGAAAACAGCTAGAATACTAGAGTCCTTTGTCTAAACTTTCTGCTACTTAATCTGCAGTATAAACAGCCAATTAATAATAACAAAAATTTTGTATATTTTGAAATATATGAAATGGTGAAATAGAAAATTAACAATTTTCTTGTAATTAATAACATTTTTTTTATCATTAACTTGAACTGTAAAAAACTTCTCCAAAAGATCTAAATATTGGTAGTAGGTATAGACATAAAAAACATCTACATAAAAAACAATTATTCTGAATCTAAAAATATAATGATTATATTAAAATTTATTCACTCTTAAAGAAAAATCTAAATTGTTTATATTTCAAATTTGACTTTTATTTTAAGCTTTCAATTAACTTTTCCGAGAGAACACAAGTTTCTAATTCAATGCAAACTCTTTGTTTTTGACACAGTCAGGTAGGTTTTTCTGCAGCTTTCTATGTAAATTCCTATCAGGTTGTAGGCTAAGTCCTTCACAACTGGAAAAAGTGTCTTTGAAGAAATATAATTAAAATTAACGTATTATGAAAACAGAATTGCATCCCTTATTCTGGGGGAAAAGAGCACGCAATAAAAGATTTTTGTTTAGTGGTTTATCACTTGTAAAAAAGCAAAAAAATATTTCAATGAAATTACTGTATTTTAAAATGTTTTGTTTGAGCAATAAAAAATTAATATATGGTCCAAAACTACTTAGAATCGTATCAGGAATTGAGCAAAAACAGACCAAAGAGGATAAAAATAAATGAACTTGTAATTGAAGACAAGTTCAATTGATTAAAAATACACCCAATGACCAAGACATCAAATAGATGATAAGGATAATTACTCTTATTGTAATTAATTTTTTTTGTTTTAGAAAATTCTTATTGCTTATTAAATTCTTATTGCTATTGTTAATTACAGTTGGAAATTTTTGTGCACATATCATGTCCCAATCATTTTAAGGTGTGCTATATGGGATAAAGTGCTCAATATCAGAGATAGAGCATATGTAAATATAAAAGTGAACATTGAAGTCAACACTCAGAGGCAACAGACTGTTCCATGCTAGATGCAATTGCATCTATCATGAAACAGTCTGTTGCCTGAGTGTTGACTTCAATGTTCATATATATATATATATATATATATATATATATATATATATATATATATATATATATATATGAGAGTTGTGTCTTGGCAGCAATAATTCTCTCAAACATGCTTGGTTAAATAATATGGACAAGTTCTGTCTATCAATTTCATTATTTAATTTTTCAAATTTCCGAATTAGTTGTTTTGCATTATCAGTAAATTTGCCAATGTTCATATTTATTTTATATTATTTTCTTTTAGAGTACTTTTGAATGTTGCTACATTCCTTTTCAAGGATTGTTCTGTGTATATTTATGTAAGTGTTTTTTTTAATTCTGGCATTATCATGTTTGATGGACCCAATTTCAAGTCACTCAAGGTGATGTCATATCAACAATCAAACTTCAATATTTGATTTTCATTCCTCTAAGGAAAAAGATAATGTAGTCATATACAAAAGTACATGGCAAGAAAATAATAAAAAAAATTAAAATAATTATGAGCTTTGGCAAATTTACCAATAACACAAAACACCTAACTCAGATATTTTAAAAATTAAAATGAAAATCACTGAAAGACAGAACTTGTCTATATTATTTAAAAGTAAATCTGAACATGTTTTATGTTTTTTGCTACTCACAGTAAAATAAATGTACATTTTTCCTTTTTTAGTTCTTATCTTTCAAATTAGATTTCCCATGTAAAAAAAAAAATTGAAAGGAAAAATACAAAAAAATTAAATAATAAAATTTAAAAAAAAAAAAAAGAAGAAATATTACCTCTGTCCAATAATAGTTGCTACATTTTTTTTACATATTCCATATATTAAATAGAACAACTATTATGGGCCAGAGATAATAAATTACCTTTTTTTTAAACTCGTATTTCCAGCTGCCGATTTGAAATTCTATTCAATCAGCAACTTAGAATGATAATTTGAGATAATCATTACAAGAGAAAGTATTTTAATACCATATTAAGAGATATATCTAAGAACCTCCCTAAGTTTAAGAAATTGATCATTACTATTAATTTTATTGTAACTGTTGTAGTATACCTACAGACGATAATGGTATGTCCCTATTCACATAAATACAGTAGTAAATACTGTATGTTGGTCTGCAATTGGAAATTCGTCTCCAGCTGTGCTGGTCAAACTCTCTGCTTCTGGACAGAATGGCTCCCCAGATGAGGCTATGTCGAAGGGCAGAGTCTCATCTCAGGAAACAGCTACCCGATTCCGTATTAAACGGGGTCTATGGGGAATTTTTGGCCGAGCATACGGGCTTGGATATCCCGCATTAAATTTGGCCTTGTGCCACATCTGACCACATGGGGTGGTTCATAGATATCCTGCAGTTGGAGATTCATTGTGGAATTCACTTGACTCACTTCTAGCAGTTGACTACTACTTCTATGCGCTACCAGCAAATCTTATATGTGTTGTTCTTGTCCTAAGTATTATCATTCCTTACCAACCTTTGTGTGATTATTCTATTCAGTAACCTTCCCTAGGTTACAACAGTAACTGAAATGATTCTAATCTATTATAAAAATAATATTACCTTCTGTTACTGATGTTGTTTCAGTAATAAATACTCATAATTTATTACAGACATCTTTAATAAATAAAAACTCAATAAAAATATTAAGAGTTCTATTAACAATCATCTTTTTTTTTAATAATGTAATCTTGACTAAACCAATTATGTATTTCATTTTTGAGATGAGGAACTGTCAGCAGAATTTAACAAATGTACCAGTAAAAACGGTGCATTAAAAGAGAGTTTTTTTTTTTCTTGACATTTCTATTAATCCATACTCTCTGGGAAATGTTTATTGTTTTAAAAAGCTATTTTTAGAATTTTAATTTGACCCAAACATATGAAACTGGATTTATATACATTTTCTTTTTTTCTTGAAAATTGACAATATAAATATTAAACACTTTATTTTATTAGATTTACAAGAATAATTTTATATCTACATGATTATGAAAACACATGAACCAACTATAATACAATATTTATTATTTACCATATTATAAAGAAATATCTATGAAACCACATTTTTTATTCATAAATTTATAAAAGTGACTGAATAATGGAACAAGAAAATTTAAACAAACACAATGAGTAACTGTAATTATGAATTTTGTAAATAATGCCTTTTCTGGACATTATAAAGGGTGTTCCAACAACTTAGACTAATTTTAAACATGAATTAAATTTAAGCATCTAATGGATTTTTTTCTTTTTCTTTCAGATTTGGTGGATATTTGGGTGATATTATTTTTCACACATAATTGCCATGACTTAAATAACATGATCCAATAGGGAAATAAATAAAATTTCACCAATAAAACTGATTTATTTACTGCTGACTTTGATCCCTCTTAATGAAACACCCTTTACATTTTCTTCTCAGATTATTTTATATATCTGATTACTTCTGGTTTTAATTTTCCAAGTGGGGGG
Organism: Acanthosepion pharaonis; assembly: GCA_903632075.3. Lineage (NCBI taxonomy): Eukaryota > Metazoa > Mollusca > Cephalopoda > Sepiida > Sepiidae > Acanthosepion > Acanthosepion pharaonis. Next base: position 46,593 of record CAHIKZ030005067.1, read on the forward strand.
AATCTAACTTTTATATGTTCATCATAAAACGGGCAATTATTTTCTATAATTTTTTGTTGCCAATTCTTGAGAAAAAAAATGTATGAATCCAGGGTAAAAGATTAGAATTAGGGCACGTGCAAAATGGTGAGTTAAAATTTACATATATCATTTATAATATATTTGAAAATATATATATTTTTTTATTTTTATTCAGATATATATTCCCATTTGTGCAAATGCTTGTTGGTTCCTTTTTTTCTGAGAAATACTTAAGATGAAGCCAGTTATTCTCTATTTTTTGAGTATGAAAACATAATGAGCCTTTTCTGAAATAAATCTTTTTCCTACAGTTGGTTTTAGCACATTTCCAAAGACATCCATCAGAACAACTTTTGGATGCCAAGGTCATACTGCAGTCACAAGTTTTGCAAATAACTTGTTTTCTTTCAAAAAATTTAAAAAAAGTTCTAGCAAATTTTCTTTCATTTTTACGCATATGAATTATGACCCCAATTCTAGATTTTACAAAATCAAGTTTTACATATTTAAATTTTATTAAAATTCTAAAAATAGCTTTTTTAAAACAACAAATTTTTGTTAGCATATCAACCTGTATGGGTTATTTAATGCCCAAATCTAAATATTTTGTACACAAATTTTTGACTTCAACTATGGATATCTTGTACATAATTTTATACATTCAGAGTAAACATGTTTTATGGATATAGTTTGTAGCTGATCTATTGTAGGTGTTTTATGTTTTGGTATAAACCTATTTCTTTAAGTTAGGACATTATGTTGATGGTTTCAGTATTTTGAAATAGTTTTCTCATATTTCCTTGTAGCATTTATGGCTAAAATGTGTTAAAATTCAGTTAAAATGTGTTTCAGCATGATTAAAATAATGAAAATTGCTAAGTATACAGTAATAATAATGGTGTCATGAGAAAAATCAGCATTTTGACACACCTTTTTTACAGGTACATTTGTTAAACATTGTTAAATTGTCAATATAATTTATTGAACTTATTGTACAATTTAAATAAATAAAACATATTCTCAATTCCTCATCTCGAAAGTGAAATACAGAATTAATAAAATGTAATAGGAACCTGTCATGATAATCAAATGTTGAAATCCATCTGATATTGAATACAAAGGCTTCAAAAATACACCACTTGTCCTTTTGGATGCTGGTGTAGTGGATATTGTTAAGATGATAATAATGGGTTTAATAGATTAAAGTATATTGACTAAATTTGTTAGATAATAAATTTAAAATTTATCCATCATTGTTTGGACTATTGAACTTTTTTGTATACTTGCTGTCGTTGCTAATACAGCTTTTTGGATGATCCATTCTGAAGTCTTTGTCAGGTATATTCTTTGAAAAAAAAAAAAAAAAGAAAAAAAAGAAAGAGAACTTCTTTCTTGTAAAAAAAGAAAAAAAATGGTGATGGAAATTGGTTACTAGTATACAAACTAGAACAATTTCTTAATACTAGATACATCCTGATGAGTCCAACATCCATTTTACTAAGCAAAGAAGACCAGTGTCAAAATCTGTACATTTTCTGTCACTGTTTTTTTTTTTTTTTTTTCCTGAGACTCAGAACTCAAGGATAGAGATGACACAAGAGCTAAAAGATCCATCATGGTAGATCTTGCTGAATTGAAAAAGCATGATGAATTAAATAATCTTGTAGTCTAATATTTTTTTTTTTTCTAGAAGAAAGAATTTTTTTTCTTTTTTTTTTCTCTCAGAGAATATGCCTGATGAGGGCTGAAGAATAAATCAACCAAAATATGTTAACATCAGCAATTAGGAAAAGAAATGTTTCAGTATGTTATAGACATTAAATTTGTAATTTGTTTCGGTATTCATTTGTTTTTTCTTTTAAATCTTATCTTTTCTTTCAATTGTGCTGTCGAACTAAATTAGCTTATCGATCTTGTTTGCCTCTTTAGAATTCTTCCAAATGCACAAAAATAATGTTGATAATTTCATGAATATCCTTCTTAATCAAAGGCTCAAGTTTGTTTTTTTTTTTAATTATTAAATTTAGTTGAATGACAAAAATTTTCAATAAATTTCCATTGATTGATTGATTGAACAATTGATGTACCTGATATTTAGTTTGTATACTTAATGTGTAGTTTTATAAAATAAAATTGTGCTGAATGAATTGTATATATGTATGCATGTGAGTCCATCAATTCTGTTATGCATAAATAGACATTGCTTGTTACATTTTCTTTCATTTTGGTTAAAATCTAAGAAAAAAAAATCACTTTTTATAAATAGATACTTAGATATTTCATGTTGAAGCATCTAATACATGAGTGAAGTATGAAAGAATATAGTACTATATATATATAGTAATATATATATATATATATATATATATATATAGTACTATTTGCCATAGAGTTCTTATATTATAAAAAAAAAAAAAGCATTAAGATTGATTTAAATATAAATTTATAATTTAAATTCATACATAATATATTTTTCAATAAATATAAAAGATAATTATGTTTTTTTTTAAAAATATCTATTTGAATGATAATATTGAAATGGTTTTAAGAAAAGAAAATGTTTTTTCATACTCACATGTATAATTTTTTTATAATAATGAAAATGCAGTGACGAGATTTGGTAAACATAAAAAGAAAAACAGACACACACTGACAGACACATAAACAAAATAAAGATATCAATTTTCCTGCCAAGTTAAGATTCAATAGTTTTGGACCAGAAAGAAAAGCTATTTTCTTGCTATACTTCTGTTTTTTTTTTTTTTTTTTTAAGGATTTACTTACAAAAAAAAAAAAAAAAAGAAGAAAAAAAAAAGAAAAAAAAAGTCCTTCAAAACCCAGAAACACTTAAATTTTTAAATTTTAAAATAAAAAAAAAATTAAAAATTTTTTCTTTCATTTTTTTTTTAGTCTTAAGATTTTTTAAAAGTTTCTTTGTTCATTTTCTTCATTTTTTTTTTCCCCAAACAAAAAGTTAGCACATTTTTCTTTTATTTTTTTCTTTCACTTATTCTCTCAGTGCCATTTCACGCTCAAGCTTCTTAATCTTTAACTGATGATATCTTTTTTGAGCCTCAACCCTTTGCGAGTCCACCCCATAGTAAGCAAGCTGTGCCTCAATTCTCTTTTTCTCCATCTTATATAAATTGGTTTCTGCCTCAATTCTGTGCTTGTCAGCAACCATAGTATCGAGTTCCAATTTTGTGAGTTCATCAGTTGATTGAGATTTTCGTTTCCTGCCTGCTGCAATGGAGAGTCTACTCATCAATGGTGCATCGTCAAATGGGGGTCGTCGGCCAGGTTCTACAATATCGGGAATGTCTCTATCTGTCTGTATTCCCATCTCATGAGTTCGGAAAAAAAATTCACCAACACCGAAATCACGAGTTCTAAGGCTTGGGCCCACAGCGACTTCATGTGTTATTACTGCTGGTTTCATGTATTCATAAAATCTTATGGGTGACGTTGCAGTGTTTTTGGTTCGAATTGTATGGTGTCGGTTGGCTGATTCGATAGTTCTGAAGTGAGTTTCAATAACTGGTGGCCTTTCAGGAGCCTTAAAGTTTGCAGCAACGGCAATGTCATGTGTTTGTAGCTTGGCGCTGATGCAAACGTCACGTTTACGGACATTAGCAGTCATTGTTGCAACGTCGTGCATGATTGGCTTTGTAACACTTGGGGTTCTTGGTACAGTGCCCACATCACGGAATCTGATTGGTTCTTGGTATTCAGATTTTGTTTCTATTGTTTGTGTTGAGACATTAGATGTTGCTGGAGAATTAGTCTGTGTGCCATCTTCAGCTAGTGGCCCAAGTCCATATTTAATGTTGTCTGAAAATAAAACAAGAAAAAGACAAATAAAATTACAATCTTATGGTTAATAATTTATCAAGAAAATATGTCACTAAAACACAAATAGATTTTTTTTTTGTTTGAGATGATTAACTTGTATTATACCACAAGCAATGCTATAACTGAAGGATTAATCTGTACTGAATCAACTCTAGAAAAGAAGCAACAACAGGTTAATTTACATTAAGCATTTTCTAGCAATGTCACAACTGGAGGTCTACTTTGCACAAGAACTCTTCTAGCAAAGTGACAATCGGAGGTTTAATTTTTACACAGACTCTTCTTGCAAAGCCACAACTGTATGTCTACTTTGCACAAGAACTCCTCTAGGAAAACTATAACTGAACGATTAATTTGCATTCTGCTTCTTCTAGCAAAGTCACTAACAGAAATTTAATTTGCAATAGGCCTCACTTTCCCATCCTATCTTATAAACAACTAGTGTTGTAGGGAAACCATATGTACTGCAGCTGTAGTAGCAATTGTGTGTCTTGGGCAACATAGTCTGATAGAGTCTAACAGTCTTAAGCAGGATGTTTTTTTTTTGTTTTTTTAATCATTTCAACCTAAGCAAGGCAATAATGCCACTAAGATGCAAGGGTTTCTGAGTGTGAGAGAATATAAGAAAAAAAAAACAATACTATTTAGAGGAGAGAATAATAGAAGACAGAAGACTGACATTGAATTTAATGTTTTGAAGATCAAAGTTGACTGGGAAGCATGAAGCTGAGAGTTCCATAAGTAAGAAGTACAATAGAAGAAACTGATAGCATAGAACTTACGGTTACATCTAGCCATTTCAAATGTAAAATGTTGAGACCTTGCTGCCAATCTAGTATTGCTCTTAAATTCATAAAGTCTAGGTACCTTAGAGTAAAGTTCATCAGAACAATTAGCATGTATTTATAGAAAAGGCACAGGTAAGCTATATTAAAGTGGTGGGCTAGTGAATGAAGCTGAGATGGCAGGTCAGGATCAATAACATTGCAGATTCTTCTTTGATTTTATCAAGAATCTATAAATATATGACAGAAGAACCAAACCAGATGTGGCAGCAGTATTTGAAGCAAGGACAAATGGTAGACTTAGAAATATGTAAGATAGTTCCTGGCAAGAAAAATTATCTAGCACAACACAGTGAACCAATTTTCCTGGCAATGGCAATTAATTCATTATAATCTTTCAACTTCATGTCAGTGGAAAACGTTAGTCCAAAAAGGTGCAATGAGTCAGCATCAGTCATATGATGGAAAATAAAAATGGTTTTCTCAGATGATTTCATTTTAGAAGCATTAAAATTAATAAGCTATTACTTGCCCCAGTTAACAAAAGATTGTATGTTATTTTTGAGATCAGCAACCAATTTGACCTTATTGAACCTATCAGACTTGCTATTAAGACAGGAGTAAATAGTTGTCATCATTATAAATACCAAGATGAGAACTGATGACCTCAGGAAGGTCATTTATGAAAATTAGGAACAACATACAGAACCTTGGGGAACAGCTGCATTAATACAAAAAGATCTAGAAGATTAGAATTCTGAGTTTTCCTCCTTCTAGACTGGTTGCCAACCAAGGCTATAGGTTCTAGTCTGTCCTGCTATTTACCCATATCTGAGGGGAGAAGTTATGAATTCATATCTTTCCCAAGGGTTATTTGTGCATAAGTGAATCAAATGAACTCTACTGAAATTTGAACACGGCTCTCTGATTCCTCATTCTGAGCTGCTATCCATTTCACCACCCACACATCTGGGCTTCCTCTAGCAAAGCTGAAACTGGAGGATTAATTTGTATGAGTCAGGCCAAAGCTTTAACTGGTTGACTTCTCATAAAAAATAAAAAAAATAAAGAAAAATAAAATCCAACACATAAAAAATATTGTCTGAATCAGACAGTATTTTTTGCATCTTGGATTTTATTTTTGATATTTTATATAAATGTATTTTGTTTAAAATGTTGTGATAATAATAAATATAAGGATAATATTCATAGTATAAATAATGTAAACGGACCTTATTACATGGCTGAGATTGGGGCTAGGCCAGACTTGTAACAGATCAATTTAAAAAAAAAAAAAAATATTGTATATCACCTTTTCTATGTCTTATAATAATAATATCTTTTTTTTAATTTTATATATATATATATATATATATATATATATATATAAGCATTTCACCCCAAGCAAGGTAGGATGCCACTAGTATGGAAGGGGTTACAGAGAGTGGGAGCAAGAGTAAAAAGGCGTGATAGAGGAAAGGATGAAGAGAAGGATGGGGAATAGATCAAGGCATCTGGAGATGCCGATTGACATTGCATTTGAATATTTGGAGATTATAGCTATCAGGGAAGCAAGTAAGAGGAAGGGAGTTCCACAGATGGGAAGTGCGAGACATGGAGCTATTGGAGTAGAAGAGACAGCTACATTTAACCGTTTTAGCAGTAAAAGGGTGGGACTTAGATGCCAACCTAGTAATATTTTTAAATTCATGCAGTTTGGGAACCAGTGAAAGTAGCTTGTTGTAGCAGTTACCATGAAAGTATTTGTAGAAAAGACAAAGTGAAGTGATGGCGCATCTGTGATAGAGCAACTGTAAACAAGATGCCAGATCAGGGCCAGTCACATTGCATATCTGTCTCTGGATTTTGTCGAGGACCTTAAGATGAACAGTAGGGGGTGCCAGACCATATACGGCAGCAGTATTCCATGCAAGGGCGAATTGTTGATTTATAGATTTGGTGGAAAAGAAATCTTATTAATGAGAAACATGGAGAGTCAAAGGAGAACAATCTACACTGTGAATTGAATAAATTGTACAGTTCAAGAATCCTAGATGGCTAGCCTTTACAGCAGACACCTGGGTGGAGAGTAGAAAGGCCAAAATGTTGTAGTGATAACCAACAAAATAAAGAAACTAGTCCAAGAAAATCAGTATACAATAATAATTCCATACATAAAAATTCAGAGAAAAATTAGTTTTTTCAACTTTGTTTTACTGCAACTAAGGTTATTTAAACATTCTAAAACTCTTAAATGATGGACTGAAATAGGGTGGGGGAAAGAACTTGGCTTCAGTCACTTTCCCACCTCTGTAATATAGCTTACCTATGTCTTTTCTATGAATACTTTCATGGTGACTGTTTGGATAAGCTCTTTGCTAAAGTAACTAGACTTTATGAATTGAAGTGCAGTACTAGATTGGCAACAAGGTCTCATCAATTTACAGTTTTTTTTTGTTTTTTTTTTTTAATTAGTATCTCTCCATGCAAGGCAGTACAGACACTAGCACGTAAAAGTTTAGAGGGTGTGGAGGAATTAGGAACAGAAACATTAGAAATGAGGAGAAAGAAAACAACAGTTGAGAGGAAAGTAGATGGAGATTGATATTGCATTTAAATTTTTTCAGATTAAATTTGGTTAGAAAGCATGATGCTGAGAGAGAGTTCCACAAGTGAGAAAATGGGATAAGAAACTGTTGGCATAGAAGTTCTGGCTATATCTAGCTAGCTCAACTTGTAAATTGATGTGATCTTGCCACCACTTTAATGTTGCTATGCACATCTGAATAATTACTATGAAAATATTTATTAAAAAAAAAAAGGCACAGTGAGGCAACCTTATGGCAGTGGGCAAGTGAATGAAGCCGAGCCACCAGATCAGGACCGATAATATTGCAGATTCTTCTTTGGACCTTATCAAAGAGCTCCAGGTAAATAGGGACTTTATCAAGGCAGTTGTGTCAGCTAAGTATAATTTTTCCTCTTGTCTCTCTCTCTCTCTCTCTATATATATATATATATATATATAAGAATGAATTACGGTAATCAAGAAGTGAGAGGAAGATTTAAAAGGGCAGCCAATCTAACAGTGATCTCATCTCACAATCCTCACACTTGCTCTATATATGGCCTCCTTTGTAAATCACACTAGTGGGTCTTAAATGCTACTTAAGATTATCGCCCAAATAATCATAACTGACTCAATAAGCTGTCAGATCCTCATACGTTGAAACCGACAGGAGAGTCCATTATATATATATATATATATATATATATATATATATATATATATATATATATATATATAGATAGAGAGAGTGCACTAGAGGAAAAGAGAGAAAATGGTTAAGGTGTGTAAAGTGAAAAAAAAAATAAACAAAAATGACAAATAATCACAATACTCTACATGTACTCATATGCACAGATGACACATGGGTGCACATACATATACATGCACTATGACATATACTTGCACCAATGAAAAGTGCCTCTCAAAAAGAAAAATCAAGAAATATGAGCAGTGAATTTCAGATATCCCTTAACAAATAGATGGAGTAATTCCTGGAGAGTCCATCTATGAAACGCTGGAGTCAGGATATTGAAGGTAACATCAATCAACTAAATGACAAACCTTTTACTTATATTAATTCTAAAATTTTTATTCATATATTTTACTTGTTTCACCCTAAGCAAGGCGATAGAAGACAGAGGGTTACAGGGAGTGAAAGAGAATGTGTAAACTGAAAATGGGGAGGATTGAGAAAAGGACAAAGAAACAGGGCTCAAGAAAACAGAAGATGGTCATTAATGTTGAATTTAAATTTTTGAAGGGAAACAAGAAATTGAAAAGGATTTCCACATGTAGGAAGTGTGAGAAAAGAAACTGTTAGAGTAAAAGTGGTGGTTACATATAGCTAATTCAACAGTAAAATATTGAGACCTAATTGCCAATCTAGTAGCATGCTTAAATTCATGTAGTTGGGACACCAGGAAAAAAAGAAAAAGAAAAAAAAAGAAGCTCATCAGAGTAGTTCCCATGAAAATATTTGTAGAGAAAAAAAAAAAAAAAAAAGAGAGAGAGAAGCCACATTGGTGAGAAAATAACTGAATTCAATATGCCTGGTCAGGATTGATTACATTACAGACCCTTCTTTGGATTTTGTCAAGAATCTCAAGATATACATCAGGAGCACCAAACTACATATGACAATAGTATTCAATACACAGATGAATAGCAGATTTATAAATCTGCAAGATGGAGGCTGACAAGACATATCTAAGAACTCCTCAGAAAAAGACATAAATGTTAGAATTGCAATGGCAGGAACAATAAAAGTAAATAACTCATCCAGAAGTCAAAAATGAAAGTACAAATTTTTAGGTCAACATTAGAAACAGTCTTCTTGTATAGTCAAGCAGTTGCACATAAACAAAGTCCAATCTTGACTAGATTCATAGTAAGTCAGTTAAGTACCATGCGTGATATATGCTTGAGTGATCATGTATCTTTCAATACATGACTGACAAGGCAGAGTTTTTCCCCACAGTAGGTTACCATTTCTTTTTGAGTAGATTGGTTGCCAACCAAGGCTAAAGAACCTAGTCTGCCTGCTATTCAACCCATAGCTGGTGGGGGGAAAAGAGATGGTTTCATACCTTTCCCAAGTGTATTTGTGTGTAAGTGAATCTAACTCAATTAGAATTCGAACTCGGCTCTCCGAATTCTCACTCCGAGCCAATATCCATTACACCACAATGCCTAACCATAGTCACATGACTGATTTTTAAAAATCCCATATTCATTTTCAGATTTTTTAAAAAAGACTATTTCTTAATAAAAAATATCCCTCTATGTTATTCTTCTCTTTAACTATCACTTTGTCGGAGTTAACTCCTCCCTCAGTCCGTTAATCCTTTCACCAGGGGTCTCTCTTCCCTGGCTATAAATAGCCGCTGACCCTTGGCCTCTATCTCTTTTTCCCTTCAGGCCTGTGCACTGACACCTTGAGGTAAACTCTCTTATTCCTAGAGGATTTTCAGCTATCAACCTCGAAATGTAATCGCTAACAAGGGATAGCGTGGAAAGACGCTAAGCACAATATTATTCACACTGCACGCACATACAGAATATTCACACGCACGCACATACAGAATATTCACACGCACGCACATACAGAATATTCACACACACGCACATACAGAATATTCACACATGCACGCACATACAGAATATTCACACACACTTAAATCCTTTGTACTGTTTCCATGTATTGTAACTTGTTATTAATATATATTTGTATATACATATATTATCGGTCTTGTTTTGTTTGCTTTCTTTACCTTCTACTTGATTATTTCTCTTGTTGTTGTCTTTGTTACATTTCATATTGTAAAAATTGTAGAGGGTCGGTTTTTATTTCTATTTATAACTAATACAAATTGGCTGACCCACTATAACTTTAAGTCTTATATATTGTTTGGTGTTAGAAAAAAGTAACAATTCAGTGGCTAAATATGGGCTGTATTAAACATGCTTCAACCTTCAAAAACTTCTTTCAACAACAGAACTCTTTCTTTTTACTACTCTTGTGGCTATTATGTTTCGGCTTGCCTATTCTAGAACTGGATGTGCAGGTGGTGTAATGGATAACAGCTTGGAATGAGAAAACAGAGAGCCGAGTTCAAATTCTAGTCTGGTTTGTTACATTCAATTATGCACAAATACCATTGGAAAAGGTATGAATCCGTCTTCTCCCCACAGTTATGGGTTAAATAGCAGGACAGACTGGCAACCAGTCTACCACAAAGAAATGGTAACCTCCTGTGAGAAAATCTGCCATGTTAGTCATGAATTGAAAGAGACCTGATCACCTGAGTGTGTATCACATATGACTCTTAACTGACTGACTCATCTTAGAACCAACTCTATGGCAGTGAATGCTGATCAATCTCATCACAGATGAAGACTTGAAGCAACAGAAATTTGGTTCTACAGAAGGATGCTGAGAATACTATAGACTGAACATATGAGCAACAACAAAGTTTTAAAGAAAAATGCAAACAAAAAGGACAATTAATTATATGTAATATCAGAAATTTTTTCTAGGGCACATAATGAGGAAAGTGGGCTTGGAAAATTTTATCCCCATCCCCAGACATATTGAAGTCAAGACGGACAAAAGAAAGCAGTGAATAACCTACCTATCAGGGATTGTGTAAATTTTTTTAAAGAGGACAAGGATTCAGAAAAATTTAGCAAAAAAGACAAATTTTACTAATGTCCACAAAAGACAGGAGTCTGTGGAGAGCCATGATTGCTCATGTCCTGAAGGTATATAGCACATAGAAAAAGAATTATTCTGGAACCTTCTTAAAATACACAATCCATATGGAAAGAAGGGTGTGTAGATGGAGAGTAGCATTTTTCCTGATAGAACCAACAAGAAATATATATTTTTTTTGTTATTAAAAAATACTTTTTTGCAGGTACAAGTTTCAAGACTAGCATCTCCATTTTAACAGCACATCTTTAAATTTTGACAAATTCATTTTTTTTTTTATTCAAGAAATAACTTTTTTCAAATGAAGCATTTCTGATTATTTTAGTGTACTTCTTTTTGTTTAAGCAGTGTTACCATTCAGTTTTAAATAAATATGCTGGGTGGGGGTGGGTTTAAATCATTCCTTTTTGGAGAAAAACTCACCTTGTAGATCTTTCAATCCAACCACTCCTTTTATTAAATATTTAAATGAAATGCCCTGTCCTTGAAAACTCACTGCCCAAATTAAAGGCTGGGAGGAAATTTTCTGAATATTTAATAAGAGAGGTGATTTGAATAAACATTACCTGGGTGGATTTTTCTCAAAAAAAAAAAAAAAAATAAATAAATAAATAATAATTGTCCTGGTGCATCTATTTCAAACACAGAGGTAATTAAAACATACCAAGCATTGTTCTGGTTATTGATTGCATTCTAATTGTTATTATCACAACATTTTGACCAATTCAATCTGTAGCCATTTCCAAGAGTACAATTCATGTGGAAATAGGTAAAGGAATGTCTTATTTTTCTTAGTATTTCAAATCAGAAAATGATGGCATACAGTAAAGAAATGGTAGCAAATATACAGACTGCACCAGAGCGTACACACACACACACACACACATATATATATATATATATATAGAGAGAGAGAGAGAGAGAGAGAGAAAGAGAGAGAAAAAAGGTTCATTTCTCATGAGGATTGTATATTTTAAGGTTGTTGTAGAATGGATCATATGGAAAACAGTAGCAACAAAAAAATGAATTATTAGGTTGGTGCAAAAATAATGATGTAAGAATGTCGTTTTTTGACGTTAAAAAATACGTCAAAAAACAACATTATTACGTCAATATTTTTGCACCAACCTAATAGATTGTATAACTCTTGAACTGTTAATGAGCCATCTCAAAATTTTAGAATATACAACCTGTCATCTAGCCAGATAGAATCATATTGAAACTTTAATCTTGTATCTAATTTATTGTCCATAAATGCCATATTTATTTATTTTTTGTCATCTAGCCAGATAGGATCGTCAATCAGTCTGTTAGTTCTAAATTCACTGGTGATAACAGAAAAATACTTTTCTTATATTATTGTTCAGTTTCATTTCATTTCTTGCATTCCAGTTTTATATAAATTGAAACACAAGGGAATTCTGGGTAATAAAGAATATGACACTTGTTTCAAATGGAATACACTGACTTTGTGTGCCATTTTATGTTTGTAAAAGCATGAATCAGTTCTAACTTAAATGTACAAATTCTTAATATGTAACATTTTTTGCACATGATAGGGTTGAATGAATAAAGTGTTGTGCCATCCTTAGCTATAAAAAGAGGATATGTTATTACAATAATATTTTATTAATTTGTTTTCTTTTTGTAAACAGAATGGAGATATATCTGTCAATATTAACTTTTCTTTGCAACATCAACTTTCAAAGACTGATATCAAATACTGATTGGATCATTTTCACTCAATAAACTTCAACTGTGCAAGACAAATATTTTCAAATAACCTCATGGATTTAAGCATTGGTTCCAGAATTTGGTGACATAGTAATTGTGAGTTCAATCCCTAGTACAGACTTAGTAGAAACAGGGCAAGCAATTACTAAGCAGTACTAAATAAGAACAAGATGAGTCAACTTTATATATAAACAGAGAATAATCTACACTGTTGATTAAATAAAGAGTTTATCTCAAAATTCCTTGAAGGTTGCACAGTAACAAGAACCAGAAGGGCACAATGGCCAAAATATTGAATAACAACAAAGATGAGGACAATAATCTGAATGTAAATAATGATAACATCTCAACCAAAAATTCAGACAGAAAAACAAATATTTAAATCTTGCTGTTTTTAACATGGGCAAGACAAAAACCTTTGACAATTTTTTTTATCAAGCATTTTAAAAATATCTTGTTGGAATAAAAAGAAAGTAAAGTTTTTGTCAGTAAAACAAGAAATAAAATGTATTTTCTAAACCTAATCTGTGTTGTTTATAGGAAATTTATTCAGTTTTTCATCTTCTCAAAAATACTGATATTGGAATAATTTGGATCATTTTACTTCAGTATAAATTAATTTACATTTTAGGACTAAATTTATTCATGAAAAAATAGCATTATGGGAGAGGAAGCAAGTTTGAAATTAGTGAAATCTGTCTTACTTAGTTTTGTATCACTCAGGAATTAATACCACACCCTGCTTAAGATACACAATGCAATGAATATTGCAAAGGTCCTAGCTTTTTATACAATAATAATTGAAAATGAAGGATGTTCAATTAGAGTAATTGTTATTCCCATAGAAATCCTGAAGGTTGCATTTAAGCATGAGACAGGATGTCACCGTTGGTTGATTTTATGGCTTATCAACACTTTGCAGGTTATTTAAATCTTGAAAACGTTTTTAGATTTTAAGAATTTTTTTTATAATGAACCCAACTGTAAGCGGAACTTGGCACTCTGATTAACAATTCTGAATCATTATTCATTAAATCACCCACATATCCAAGTTTACAGCACCCAGTATTTCCAAACAGTCACCCATCTAGGTACTAACCATGCTTGACATTGCTTAACTTTGGTGATCGTATAGGAATCAGTATTTCAATGTGATGTGACCAGAAGCCTTTTTTCTCAGTGTCCACTATAGAACAACCTTACCCATAAATATATAGCATACCTTAAAATTATATATATATAAAAATTTCAGATGTAACTAAAAATATACCTGTAATAGGACAATATGAATAAAGACGAAAGGAAAACTTATCTTAGCTGACGTGTTTTGTCCTCTGACGAACTTTATCAAGTCAATTTTTATTTTATTTTGCAATGAGTATTTATAAACAAAAAGTAAAAATGTTAAATTTTAAAAATATTTTAATTTAATAATGTTTATAAATAAATATACATCAGGCTAACTGAAAAGTCTAGGTAACTAACAGAGGATGCTAAGTGATGTAATTTAATATCAAATAAACTAAAATGAGAAAATATATATATATTAATCGATTTCACCCCAAGAAAGGCAGTAAAGCCACTAAGACACAATGAGTTACTGGGTATGGAAGAATTAGCAACAGAAACATTAATAATGAGTGGGAAGAAAAAAGTGTAATCAGGAGGACAGTAGATAGCGATTGATACTGCCTTTAAATTTTTACAGCTTAAAGTTGGCTGGAAACCATGGAGATGGATGGGAGTTCCGCAAGCAAGAAGTGCAAGAAAAGAAAATATTAGCATAGAATTTATGGCTACATCTAACTAGCTCAAATCTAAATTGATGAGATCTCAATGCCAGTCTAGTACTGTGCTTAAATTCAAAAAGTCTAGGTACCATAGCAAAGAGCTCATCCAAACAATGTCCATAAAAGTATTTATAGAAAAGGCCCAGGGAGGCAATCTTACTGTGGTGGGAAAGTGACTGAAGCCAAGACACCAGATCAGGACCTATAATATTGCTGATTCTTCTTTGGATTTTATCAAGGAGCTCAATGTAAATAGCAGTGTCACTGGATCATATGTGGCAGCAATATCTTAAATATGGATGAATGGCAGACTTATTAGATATGTATAATAGATTCTGGAGAGAAAGATTGTCTCGCACAACACAGTGAACCAACTTTTTTAGCAGCCAACCTAGCAATGGATTCAATATAGTCTTTCCACTTCATGTAAATTGAGAACGTTAGCCTGAGAATATATATATATATATATATATATATATATATATATATTAGTTAGGATAGTTGTAGATTCAGTCATCTGCTAAAGGTCCTGGAATATACACTCTACAGATAAGAGAATGGCTACTGTATACAGAATGCTACTGTCTAAAGTTATCATTATTTATGACTGAACTAATAATAAAGATGGTTATATTAGTCTGATTGTAACTAACTTACACAAGATTCAAGAAACCAAGAAAATAAGTTGTTTCTTTTTTTCCAATCATTTCACACAAGCAAGGCACTAAAGCTAGTAAGATGCAAGAGTTTACTGATGATGAGAGAATATGAGGGGGGGGAACAATTAAGGAGTGAGAGCAAAAGAAGACAAGATAATGATTGACATTGAAAGATCAAATTGACTGGGAAGCAAGCAGCCTAAAGAGACTTCTGCAAACGAGAAGTGCAATAGAAGAAACTGTTAGAATAAAACTTATGGTTATATCTAGCCATTCCAACTGTAAAATGATGAGACCTACTGGCCAATCTAGTACTGCACTTAAATTCATCAAGTCTAGGTGCCATAGCAGAAAGCTCATCCGAACAATTCCCGTGAAAGTATTTATAAAAAAAGGCACAGGGAAGCCACATTATGGTGGTGGGAAAGGGACTGAAGTCAAGATGCCAGGTCAAGACCAATAAAATTGCAGATTTTTCTTTGGATTTTACCAAGAATCTCTAAATGTATAGCAGAAGTAACAAACCAGATGTGGCGACAATAACTGAAGCATGGATGAATGGTAATGTCTAATTAGTCAGTGTAAGTTAATAAACAAATATTCACCCAAATGTGTTGTGGCTGATGGGAAAAGTAAAGTACAGATGTGTGGAGACAGGCATAACACCTACTAGTGGTAAGTGGCAAGATAATTCCTTAATGTTTGGCTATATCCCAGGAAATCTTGGCCACTTGCAACTTATTCCATGGGCAGAAAGCCAGTATTTCCATTTGTAATAGATTTGAACAAACCAAGATACTTATATCGTTTAGGTATTGTGGATTTTACGGACAACCAGCAGCAGGTGGGAGGGTCAGAAGACAACGTTTAATCAATCTTCTAGGGGGAAACAACACTGAAATACTGGATTTTAACTAAGATAAAGATTTATTTGTGTAGTAAGTAGTTATGGACATAAGGAGAATGAAAATTGGCCCACCTGTAACAGAAGTAGGTGTTCTCACCTAGGTAAAAGGCCAAGATTTCTAATGCTGATTTTCTAGGCAGTCACACCTTTCTCACAATCTTCCTACCTACACTCGACTTCAGGTCTGATGAAACTACTATATACTGTATCCCTTCAGGATGTGGGGCGATCATGGCTCTTTACAACTTCCTATCCTTTATTGCTTGAAGCAATGTTTTTCTTCTCTTTACTATCCCTCTCTTCTGTTCATTTATATAAACTTGTTAGGTAGGTTACTCAATGTTCAGTGTGTCTTGTGAGTGTCAAATTATCCAAGCCTCTTTCCTTATTATGTGCCCTAGAAATTTAAATGGTCTCTTTCTGACCCTAATACAAGTCTTCTTTCTATTCCCATTTTCCTTACAACTTCCTTGTTGCTTGTATACTCCGTCTATGCTATTTTCAACATCCTTTAAAAGAACCACATCCTTATTGTCTGGAGTCTTTTTACTTGTGAAGAAAGTGTCCAACATTCACTGACATATAGGAGGATTGATATTACAAAGCAATACAGCTTGGAGAATTTAACAGTCAAAGAACACAACTGACTGCAGGAACAGAGGGAAATGGTAAGTAACCTACTTACTAAGTAGGATGTAATAACAAGGACATATAATGAGGAAAAAGGGCCTAGAGAATTTAACACTCATATGAAATAGTGAATGCAAGAGAAACAGGAGGAAACAGTAAGTAACCTAATTAATGAGTTTGAGTGAACAGGTGCCAGAACAAGGACATATTAGGAGGAAAGAGGGCCTAGAGAATTTAACACTCACAGAACATATTGAAGGCAAGAAGAAAAGAGGGAAATAGTGAGTAAACTACCTAAAGAACTTGTGTAAGTGAATGGCAGAACAGGAATTGGGAGGGATGGTAAAAAGGTGAATCTTACTAAAAGATAGGATAGTTAGTTGTGGAGAGCCATAATTGCCCATGTTCTGAAAGAACACAGCAGCTACAATAAGTGTACATTGTAATTACTGAAATTAACAGTTTAAAAAACAATATTCATAAATAGCAGTATACAGGGTGGGATGGATAAATCGTCATCAAAATTAAACAAAAATAAAAATAACATCTCATTTTAACAGATATATTTACCAAAATTACACAAAAATATCTTGAAAAAACTAAAGAGTTAATTTATTCAATAAAATCGCCATTGGTTCACAACACAGCCTCCAGACGACTTCGTAATCTCCTGCAACTCTTCTGGACAATCTCCTTGTTTAAGGTGGTGAATGCTGCCATAATCCTTGCCTTCAGTTCATATTTGGTATTTATAAGAAGTTTTTGTTGGTCTCTCGCTCAACTGCACCCCATAGATAATAATCATAGGTTTGCACTTTGGGCAGTTAGGTGGCCAGATGTAAGGGGTTATGTGGTTGCAGAAATTGCCTGACAGCCATGATTGGGTTCTCCTGCTTATGTGGTATGGTGCAAAGATTGGTTGCCAAACATAGGGTCTTCCAGCTGCCACCCTCTTGACCCAGGGCAGCACTACCTCCTCAAGGCATTTGATGTAAGGTCTCTGTGTTGAGTCTGGGGACCTCACCAACAAATTTAGAAGTTCTTTTTTTATCAGAACAATTAGAGTGAATTTTCTGAGCTGCTGTACCTTCATAATCATCATTAGAATCATCCAACTCTTTTCAAATCCTCTGCACTGTCACCCAAACACTCTGAAATGTTCATATTGGAGCTGCTGGTATGAATGCCAAGCAGTACAGCATGCCGTTTCCAAATTTCTGGCAGAGTGAATTGTGTCATGGTGCTCTTTATCTCACTGATGGTCATCAAATGACCCTATTATACTGTGCAGTTGATAAAATCAAAAACAATGTGCAGTGCAAAATTAAAAATAGAAAATGGTGACAATTTACCCATCACACCCTGTGCATGTATTTGTGAATATTTATTTGTAAATATCTTATAGCTTATCATATGTGGCTCTTGCATTGAAAAGTTTTGGTCACTCTTGATATATATATATAGATATATATATATATATATATATATATATATATATATATATATATATCTTATATGATACTAGTATGGGTAAAATAGCAGGGTTGATTGGGATATCTAGACTTGGCAAATCTAGAAAAAGGACTACTTTGAATTTCAAACTGTGGAGATTGCAATGATAAACTACTCCACTATCTTTCCTAAGAATTCATGGCAATTCATAAATAATAAAGAAAAGGAATCTGTAGTGTGCCATGATCATCTACATCCTGAAGAAACATAGCATTAAAACAATCTCAGAACCTTAGGTGATATGGCACAATTAGTTGACAGTAAGTTACAAAGAATAAAAATCTTGAGTACTAGAGTAGCATTAAGAAAATAATGTCACTGTTACCAAGTTAACAAAGATGGTATAGGCATTGCTACATGATGTAGCAAGCTCCTGTAGGATGAGAGATAAATTTGAATCTTCTTTGTAGTTATTTCTTTGTGCAAAATTTTCAGAATTTTAAGGCCAGAAAATATATTTCTGTGATTTCAAAACGAAAATCGTAAAATGACATTAGATTTGTGCCAAATATATATGCCCTCCACCATCCTACCACTCGCTATGAAAAAAAGGATTATATACAAAAAGACATCAAGTCAGAAATGTTTTTATAAAATTGATAAGTGAAAAAAAAAAAAATGATTATTTATTAAATTTTTTTCACAAGGCAAGTCAATCATTGAACTAATCCAGCATCATTTTAGGAAGCAAAGACCAGTAAAATTGAAAAAAAAATTAAACACTAATTGTAACCTCCTTTATTCTAACAATGCTGTTGTTGTTGTAATAATAATAATAATAATCTTTTACTTTCTGTTCTGTACAATCCCTTACTGGGACATTATTCAAGACCTGAGGTAAAGTGAAGTAGTAAATACAGGTCAAATATCCTTTAAACAAAATGTACAGCTGCTGTAAATGACCTCATCTGCCCTGGGTGGGGGTTCCCCAGCTACATAGCCAACATTGGCACCAGTTTTTTGTTATTGATCATCACAGCAACACCTTTGTTCAAGGATTACTTACGAGGTGTTTCATACTCAGTAAAGATATTATTATTAAAGATATTACTCAAAATGTCAAAAAGTTCTGCATTTACATATTTTTTGTAAGTAGCGATCATGTTTTTTTGTACATGTACAGAAAGTACAAAACATTATTTTTACATGAAATCTTAATTTCACCAATTAAAAATCAGTCTGAGCGTGTTTATTCTCAAGTTGCCCATTTTATAGATAATATATATGCAAATTAAATAGTCTGTAATCCAAAATAAAAAAATAAAAAAAATCGGATTTATGGAATTGTGCAACCTTAGCACTAATGCTAGATTGTACCATATCCAGTGTGGTAACTGTTGTCACAAAAATATTTTCTTAATAAATTCCTGTTCTAACTTTTTGTTTATATTTTTAACTGTCATACCTGTGGGAAAGGATTTTCTTTGTTTTGTTTGTAATCTTTAATCTGGCCTATTAGCTTTTACATGTCTGCCAGTATTAATGGTAATGTCACAAAGAATAACAACCTTATAACTCTCTGTGACTGTTTCAGGATGTGTTCATACCATTTTTCTGCTGTAATACAGACATATCTTCCAGGGAATGAACTGCACAACTTCATATCAATCTTTGTATTCTTTATCATCATATTTCTTGGTTTGTGATAAATTGTATAAAACATGTCAATACTTGCTTCTCAACAATGTTTATTTGCCTCTGATTAACCCTTTAACATTAAACACACTCAAACCTGCCCCATAAATATTGGCTCTCAAAGTCTGACTGCTTAACTTCCTGCATTATTTGTAATGATTTCATCATATATTAATGGCAGAGTATCATGGGGTGGGTTGAACATTGAGAACTGATATTTACGGGGTGGGTTTGGGCAGGTTGAATGCTAAAGAGTTAATGTGAATAAATTTTCATGATTTGATGAAAAATTTTCATAGCTTGTATTTGATCATTTTTTTTTTTTTAACTTAGCAATCTTCTAAAACAGTTCCTGTCACTACCCAATGGCATTTCTTTGGAGATTATTATTTTGGTTTCTACCACTCCATTCCAACACAGAGAGTCATTGTCTAATTTGAAAGAAAAAAGAAAGTGGAATAAGCCAAAGCTGACTTCTTATTAAACTAACAAACAAAGAAAAAAAGTGTATAAATGAAACAGGTTTCATCAAAAGAAGAGAATAAAAACGGAAGTCACAGAACAGACAAAGCCCTATGTCACCACCAAAGTCAATTCATTTTTTGAGATTTATGTAATGAAATATTTCATTGGATGAAAAAGTCCTTTCTTGTAATGAAAAAAGAAATCCCAATAATATTACAAAAGACAGGTTTTTTTTTGTTTTTGTTTTTTTTGCTTAAAAGGATAAAAAGTTCTTGGAGGATGAATTATAAAGCTGGCTGAAAGACAGCAGAATATATTGGAACAAGGCTGTAAATATATTGTTCAATAAAGTTGATACTGGAAAGAAAGAAAAAAAGACTTATATTTATTTAATAAAATGAAAGAACTTTTTAGTCAAGCCAGGTCATCACATGCTATCTCCACTTAGAGTGAGAGATAAGAGAGAAGACAGAGAGAATATGTGAGTGAGAGAGAGTGACAGTGAAGGAGTGAGAGTGAGAATGAGAGAGTGGGACAAAGTGAGATTAAAAGAGTGAGACAAAGATCAAGATTGAGAGAGTGAATAAAAGACAAAAAGAGAGAGAGAGAGACAAAGTGAGAGTGAGAGATTAAGAGAGAGAGAGAATGACAGAGACGGAGAGAAAGTGAGAGACAAAGAGAGGGAAAGTGAGTGAAAGAAAGAGAGAGAGAGTGAAAGAGAAACTGAGAAAAAGAAAAAGAGAGTGAGTGAGAGACAAAAAGTGAGTAGGTGTGTAGGTTAGAGAGAGAAAGTGACAAAGTGGGTGGTCGAGTGAGAGAGAGAGAGACAATGAGGTAATATACTAAGGAATAAAACTGAGAAAGGGAGATAACTGAGGCATCTGAAAGAGGCATGGCATGTGGAACTAGAACAATCTACCCCGGTGGATGAAATAAAGGGTTCAGTTCAAAATTCCAGTCACCTGAAAAAGGCTGGAGGGTACAATGGCTGAAATGTTGTGAACATGACAATAAAGACGAGGACAACAGTCTGAACAATGTGAATAATATAAAGGAGTTGTGAAAGAAGTACAGGAAAAGGAGTTAAAATATTGTTCATTTCACACTAAATACTTTAAATCCAACTCTCCCAATAGATTAAATTTGGGATTATTACTGTTATTGGTACCCTGTAACACAGTATATTCTGCCGAGTGAAAATAGGCACTGCCAAGTAACCACCATTGTCTCACAAATATGAGTTTTGATCCAAAAGTATTGGGACTGTTGGTATGGTAATGGAGCTAAAGTACGCAGAGTAAATCCATTGACATTGAACTCTATCGCATATGAACACTAAGTTATAACATTCTTGCTCACTTCTGTTGTTTATAAAAGTGCTTGGAAGGAAAGTGTGTAGAGTGTGGTTGTCTCATTATACCACAGAGGTTCCCTCAGTGACCATAACTTGAGCTACAGTTTTTGGAAAAGCACAACATTCTCCAGGTCAGACAACTACCATATTCCCCAGATCTTACCCCTTACGATTTTTTGCTTTTTCCAAAAATCAAATCCCACTTAAAAGTAACAAGATTTGAAGATGTTGAGGAACTCCAAGTGGAAGTGAAGAAGCAGCTGCTTGCTATCCCATAAAAGGAGTTCCACAAATGCTGCCACCAATGGAAATGATGCTGGATAAAGGGGACTATTTCAAAGGAGATTAAATGCTGAATTGACATGTCTGTCTATATTTCTGCGATGAGGTACTGTAACTAGTTGCACTATTTACATTATTTGGACTGTTGTCCTCATCTTTGCCATATTAACAATGTTTTGGCTGTTGTATGTTCTGGCCTTCTTACTGTGGCTAGGGATTGAACCCACAACTTTTTGGGTTAAATCACTTTTGGATCAATAAACCATCACTTTTATCCACTGGGCCATGTATTGATTGCTTGATCCAAAGACCTGGCCACAGCAGAGAGAACAAAAATCTTGGAGGGATTTGAAAGGGAATTAACTAAAAATAGAGATATTCAAAGGCATGGCATGTGGAATTAGAACAGTCTACTTCCATGGACTAAATAAAGGGTTCAGTTAATCAAAATTCCAAATATCACCTGAACAAGCAGTTGAAATGTTGTGAATATGGCAATGAATAATGTAAATAGTGTGAATTGATATGTGCTATAGTTTTCTTTTTATAACATCAATCCCAATACTTTTACTCAGACCTCATATAGTATAAGGAACCCAGAATGTTATTCTTGATGATCAATTAGGTTATGATAGAGTTTAAGATTTAATTTTCTCATATACAAGCACCAGTTCAAAAAATCTAATTTAAAAGAAAGTGGAAAGAAATCATTCAGGATGGTAGAACAATAAACTAAAATGTATTTAGATACTTGTCATAGAGAAAGTCATTTAAGGTACTTGTAGTTACTTAGTCCAATCCTCACTGGATGACCCAATAGTGTAACCCTGTGCCAGGATATGTTATACTTGGTAAAGATCTGTGCATGTGCCCATGATGTGGTTTATAACTGTTTTTGATGGCATATAAAGGCATTTGTTTTTCAGCAAAGAAGATTAGGAAAGAAATGTTATACATTTACAGGTTAACATTTAACCTCAGTGTTCATTTCCACACAAATTCCCTTGGGAAAGGCATGAGTTCATTTCATCTCCCTCTAGCTATAGGTTATATAGCAGTGTGGACTGATATCTCTAGCTTTGGTTGGTAGCCAGTCTAGGAGAAGGATTACTTTGAATACCAAAAGATGTAGAAAGCAACAGGAAACTATATCACTATCTTTCCTAAGAGACCATAGCAATTCCCACATAATAAATAATATGGAATCTATAGAGAGCTATGGTTTTCTTTGTTCTGAAAGAGTTTGTGTAAATCAATGGTCATCAACTAGGGTCTATGTAACATTACACACAGAAAAATAGCAAATTGGGGGCCCATGGTAATATTTTAGTGGTCCACAGAGAAATTTCACTTCACTGAGAACTGGAATTTCGATAGCAATCTACATCATATTAAAATAATCAAAATAGAAAAACAATGCTAAAACTATCAAAGATCAAGTGATTTATGTTAAGATCCCATTTACTATATTGGATTTTTTGATTGTAAAAATTTTTAAATGGTTTATTTTACTAGTGTAAATAAATGTTCCATAGAATTGTTAAATACAAGTTTATTTTTATTAAACTAATTTTACTTCAAAATAAAACCTAAACATTTACTATTTCTATAATACAATTCCTAAACTTATCTATTAGTAAAATATAAAATAAGCTTTTTTTTCATCGAATGGTTACGGGGGTCCACCCCAAAAAATTAAGATTAAAATTGGTCCATGGTTAAAAAAATGTTAAGAACCACTGGTGTAAATCAATGGAAGAAAAAGGCCTGGGAGGGATATTAAGGGCACAAACACTACTTCAAGCTAGAAAGGAAAGGAAGTTGTAGAGAGCCATAATCACCCACATCTTGAAAGGACATGGCATCTAAAAGAAAAAATTCTATTAGAAATTATTTCAAGGATTGGTTATGATACAGATAACGCCTAATTTGTTATTCAATTAGCATCAAAATATATACCATATAATGTCCAAGGCTATGACTTTATTAAGAAAAAAAAAAACCCAAAAAACCCCCAAAAACTTAAAAATTGGCACAATTTGTTTTGTTACAAATATGGAAGCACAAAAGAAAAACAATTTTATTTATAATATCAGATGGTTTTGGTTTCACCAGAAATTAGGTCACCATGTGAAAATCATTTGCACCCCTACCTGAGAAACTGAAGAGAACTAATTTACTTGTGGCTCCACTCAAAACACTCTAAGAGGATGGCCAGGAAGCAACCACAAGTCATGAAAGGTAATCAATTAACAGGTATCACCAGACTGTAATTCAGTGACTGTTCTGTTGGACTGTTCATATCAAACAAAAATAATTCTTGATACATGGAATATCAGAACATTAAACTGGGGTAGCCAGTTAGAAAATATAAAGCAGGAAATTAACAGGTTAAATGTTAATATTTTATTTGAATGTGAATCAAGGTGAGTAAACAATGGATATTTTGTTAGTGACAAACATATGATCATGTATGCAGGTGAGGTGAAAATGAAAGAGGAGTAGGACTGATATTAGAGATGCTGGTAGCTTCAGATGATTTCAGCATTGACAAGATTACAGACATAATAAATGAAATCTACAACAATGGTGATATACCAGAAGAACAAAGTAGAACTCTTTTCATAGCACTGCTTAAGAAGCCAGGTGAAAATGAATGTTAACTCCATGAAACAATTAGTATCATGAGCCATATAACAAAACCTATTATGTGAATTCTGATGAATAGAGCATGCAGCAGAATCAGACAAGAAGAGTGTGGGTTTGTTAAAGATACTGGAACAAGTAATGCAATATTTATGCTCAGAATGACATCAGAAAGAGCAATACAAATGCAAAAGGATGTGTATTTTTGCCTTATAGATTAAACAAAAGCATTTTTACATCATAAAGGATTTTTGGAGCAGTGAGGTAAGCTTGTCGTACTTGGGAAGGATATTAGAAAATCCAGAACCTATATTAGCAGCAAACTGCCTGCATATGGATAGAAAATGAGTTCAGTAAATATACAAAAGTAGAATGGGGTGTAAGACAAGGATGTATTCTCAATGAACTTATTCAACTTATACAATGAGGCAATTCTGAGAGAATTAGAAGTCCTACCAGGATTCATTATTGGTGGCCACAATCTTAACAACATAAGATATACAGATGACACAGTGTTGATAGTAGACATAGAAAGGCAACATCAAAAACTCCTACAGAAGGTATTGAAGGAAAGTGAGAAGAAAGGACTAAACATCAATTGAATGAAGAGACAATGCATAGTTGTTAACAAAAGGAACAGTCCAACATGTAAATTACAAATTGGAGATACCAAAATGAAACAAGTACAACAGTTTAAATATCTGGGAAGTGTTTTAGCAGCAGATGGAAAGTGCAACACTGAAATCTGAAGGTGCATTGGGATAGTGAAAGATGCCTTCCAAAAGCTGAGCAAAGTATTAAGAAATAGGAAAATTTCATTAGAAACAAAGAAAAGAGCACTGTACTGAATTGTGACATAATATCATTCCCCCTATATGGCAGTGAATGCTGGATATCCTTATCAGAGATGAATAAGAGACTTGAAGCAACAGAAATATAGTTCTACAGAAGGATGTTTAGAATATCATGGACAGGGCATGTGAGCAATGATGAAGTTTAAGATAAAATAGAAACAAAAAGGACACTTATATTTAAAATCAGAAAGAGGTAGTTGACGTTTCTAGTGCACATAAGAGGAAAGAGGGTTTGGAAAATTTGATACAGGACAGAGGAAAACAATGCATAATCTACCTAGAGGGCTTGAGTAAATGGATGGTGAAGTAAGGTTTAACAAAAAGACAAAATCTCTTAAGAGCTACAAAGGACAGGAAATTGTGGAGAGCCATGATTATCTACGTCCTGATGTGACATGGTACATACCAGAAGAAAAGGTAACAACTCATTGGTTTCTTGAAAAACATTCAGAAAATAGAGAAGCATTGACAGGAAAAAATGATTGAGAGCAATCAAATAAAAACATCAGTAAATAACTTTTTCAACAGTTTGAAAAGAAAAGATGAAAGTGGCCACAAAAAAAAAATATAATACTGTTCCTATATAAGTATTTGATTGTCAGAGAGTATTGTGGAGCACTGCATTTTCATTCTGATGATCAAAGCCTTATAGTACAGCCTTATAAAATTTATAATTGAAATATATGCAGCTGGTTTGAAATTAAAAGGATTAATATATTCCATAACCAACATCTGTATATCTTCAACATGATCCAGAGAATAAAGCAATAGTCGACTAAAATACAGAATGTTGCATTAAAAATTATACTGCATAATGTTTTTGCCTTGCTTCCAGAAACAATTCTTTTCTCAAAGTTGAAGTCAGATGAATTGGAGATGAGGGAAGAGGCTATAAAAAGAATTGGCCATTACATACGTAAACATTTATTCACACTTAATTAGTTATGTAAATTTAAGACTAATTTTAAAATTTAATTCAAATCACATTACAAAAATATAACCAAAAATGGGTAAATTTTCCAATAAAAATATTTTTTTGTTTCAGAAGTGTTATATTCCATGCTAAGGGAATAAAAACATAACACCAGGTGGATACTAGAAGAAAGGTTTATTGTACACAACAAGTACAATATGAAATACAGTACAGTTATATACACAGGTCAATCTAGTAGTGAGTGCCACTGATTGCTTGCTTCATCTTGCTCTCACCTTCCTGCCAAGTCTCTTGTAGACGATCGACTTTATAGGTACTTACTACCTATAGTGTAATCATTCATGGGGGTGACTGGTTATTCGATTACATCACGAAGACATGAGCCACCAAAGAGATTAAAAAATTACATTCATCAATTCTGAAGTGACTCACTGGTCAAATTTGATTAACCGTTCACAAAATGGAGTTTGTAAACCTGTGCTTGCAGAAGCTTTTTGAAATAATGAACTGCAAGAGATTCCAATGATTTGACTTGCCAAATTTACCTGCACATTCTCAAGGTGGAAAGAGCAGTTAAATTAACTACTAAAGCTTCACAAATTGTATAGGGACAAGAAGCAAAGCAGAAGCACAATATTACTAAATCACTGTGCTATCAAATCTTCATTTTCTTCAAAGGGAAATTATACTGAACATTTTAGCTATATTATAATGTAATATGTTATACAGTGTAATAGTTTTAGTGTGAATTTCAATAAACAATGTAAATTTAAAACATTTTGTCTTATATTTGTGCCTAACAGTATTATGGTATTATATACACTTTTATATATTTTTGTTTTTATTAATTATTGATCTAACAAATAATTTAACAAATCTTTTTGAGTAGTCTTTTTTGTAATCTTTTATAATTTTTTTTACACAGTTTTTACTTATTGAATGCAGTAAATGAATTGCATATTTTGCTTGTGAATATTCATAATTAGAATTCTGGTCTGAATATATTTTCCATTCAATGTATTTAACACAAAGAAATATCAAGTTAATTTGTATTTATCCTTGAATTAATAAAATAATGAAATCAGTTTGTAATTAAAAACCTGTGGAAATTAGGCATTTCTGTACATTTTTCAGACAATCTTTAAAACTAAATGCTCAAAAATTGATAAAGACTATGTATCTAATTCTTTGGCGTCAGTTCTTACCACATCAAACCCCAGCTTTCACACCAAGTGCAATGTTGATTTTATCAAAAGAATCAAAATCAACCTACCTTATATTAGTGCTAATTTTAATCTCTTCAGCAATTAAATAATTTCTTTGATTATATTTTTTGCAGTATTTACTGTCCCCCCACTAGGACGAGATATGACACAAGGTCTACTTTTAGGGGGGGACCCAAGCACATATGCCCGGGACAGGAACAAAAATTCCCCCAGCCTCCACAACCGTCGGTTTGCACTGGCCTCAGTGCAAGCACCAATCACTCCCTCTGGTGCAATGGGAGGGCATGGTCTCAGGCAGCTGTTCCCTGGGGCTGGGTACCTCTTCAGTATTATTTTCCTCAGTTGCCCCTCTGTCCTTTGACAGAGAAGCCCCTGAGCGCACCCTGTCCAAAGACAGAAACACAACTGAGAGATGATAAGTAGACATGTAACTACTCAAAAAGAGTAAGGTATATTTTGTGCACATGTGCTTAAATAGACATCCCTGATCATTTATAAAGAGTGAAATTAACATTTACTGACCAAGGATAGCCAAAAGTTTTATTAAAGAAAATGTACGTTTTTGATGACCTAGGCTGGTAGACATTAATTTCACTGTTTGTAAATAAACAGGGATAAAAAAAAAAAAAATCTGGTGAGATTAAAATGTCCATTAATTGCTTAAATTAATTTATGT
The DNA here is from genome assembly GCA_903632075.3 of Acanthosepion pharaonis. NCBI lineage: Eukaryota > Metazoa > Mollusca > Cephalopoda > Sepiida > Sepiidae > Acanthosepion > Acanthosepion pharaonis. Next base: position 74,836 of record CAHIKZ030005067.1, read on the forward strand.
TTTGGGCACAAAAATCTGAGTTAGCAGTTAGAGACATTGAGAAGTTGCAATGAGAGATGTAAATTTTTTCAAATTTTAGTATTTATATATTTTTATCCCTCAACCTGTGTGCCTATGTAGGCGGGGTGGTGGTGGTCAGAGAGGCACATCGACAAATGTACATTAGTTTTTTAAATAACATCTCAGTAAAAAGTCACTCCCAAACAAAATACAATTCTAAACAATATTATTATTATTATCATTATATTTTGATTTCTGCTATGGTCACACTATATACTAAGTCTGCGGGAAGACCTAAAGCAGGCATTGGTGTGTTGTTATGGCTACATTTCATGATTTGTTTTTCTAACTCCTATAACATCACTAGCGTTACATGGACATAGTTCTTGTTAGTGTGCAGGCTGTACTTATCAAGACAATTTTTTGTATTTCTCTTAAACTGGGATTTCCAGGGATTTTTTTCAATGTGTTGTTCTGTTCCTTTTTTTTTTATCATTCCAAGGGCACCTACTATGATTGGTACTATTCTTGTTTTCAATTATTATTATTATTAACAAATTGGAAATACCAAAATCAACAAAGTGCAATAATTTAAATATCTGAGAAATGTTTCAACAGATGACAGAATGTGCAGCACTGGAATCTGAAGACACATTGTTACAGTGAAAGTTGCCTTCAAAAAGCTAAGCAAAGGAACAAAACTTTGTTACGAACAAAGAGTACTAAATTATTATGCAATATCAGTTGTCCTATATAGCAACGAATGAACAAGATTAAGTAGAGACTTACAGCAACCAAAATGTACTTCTACAGGAGGATGCTGAGAATAACATGGACTGAACATGTGTGCAATTTTAGAGGAAATGGAAACTAAAAGGTAAACTTATATTTAATATCAGAAAGAGATAGTTGGAATTTCTAGGGTACATAATGAGTAAAGAGGGCTTTGAAAATTTGATACTTACAGGGCTGGTTGAAGGCAAGAAGAACAGTGGAAAACAATGTATATCCTACCTAGTTAACTTGAGTAAATGGATCGCAGAAAAAAGTTTAGGAGAGATAACAAGAGAAAATTTATTAAGAGCTACAAAGGACAGGAAATTATGGTGAGCTACAATTGCTCATGTCCTGTAGGTTCATGGCACATAGAATATTTGACCATTACCTAGCTGTACAGACCACCACAGCCTAATGGTAAGGCATACAAAAGTTGGTTTCTAAGAAAAAAGGGAACACAAGTTTGTTACCTGCCGAATGGTACATTTTCTTTAATAAGTCTTTTGATGGTCTGGGCTGGTAGATGTTAATTTTACTATCTCTTTTTGCACTTCTCGCTTGTGGAACTCTCTTCCAGTTTCTTGCTTCTATGCCTGCTATGATTTAAAATATTTTAAATGCAATGCTGGTCATCATTATCTAGTTTCTTGAATTCTTTTCTTCTATTGTTCTTTCAGCTTACTGAAGTCTCATTCTCTTTCACTCTCTGTAATCACGGCATCTTAGTGGTATTATCACCCTGAATGGGGTGAAATGATCTTTAAAAAAACAAAAACAGATAAGGATGGCTACACAAGTATGTGTACTAGCTAACATTTATACTAATAAAAAAATAATAATGTCAGATGTAAATTCAAATTGAAGAAACTCTGACACATAATAGAAAGAATATTTTATTTTAACTCCTTCGTTCTCCATGTGTGCCCTGTCTAAAATGGCAGCTCAGCCTCTTCCAGGTAAGTGCCCCTTTTCCAGTTGAAGAGTTGCCAACTTGTGAAGATTAACATCAGATTTTTAAAAAAAAAATTCATTGATTGATTAAATTAGTTTGCATCTTGAAATATTTTGTGGACTCAATGAATTAATGAAATTTAAAGAAGTGTTAAACAAAGTACACTAAATAAATTAAAAGATTTAATCTTTTCTCATATTTTCTAATAAATAGAAAAGTGCAATCTGGTAAATTTTGTTTTATCAAGTTTTTTTTGTTCAGTTAGAGAAAAGAAAGAAATTACACAAATTGAGTGCATGCATTTTTGTTTGTCACCATTTAAGAGAAGATTTAAAATATATTAAATTCAAAATATTAATTATATAATTAAATTCAAAAGGTGCATCAATCTTTGACTTGGTTGGTGTATTTCAAATATTACTAGAAAGGATTTCTACTACAAAACCCAATTAAAAAACCATTTGCAAAAATGTACTCTTTCAAATTGGGTCAAGTAATTACTGAGTATAGTATCTGCTTGATCTCTTGCTATCTAAACTGGAATCAGTGACATTTTCTGACCAAGAAACATACATAATATTAAACTGGTAGGAAGTGTGACAAAAGTAAGGGTAAAAAGAGGGGATGAAGGTTTGAGGTAAGAAAAACTAAAAAGAAAATCAAGCGAAAGGAAAAAATAAATATATCTATATATTAGGAGAAGGAATAGAGTTGAAAAGAGAACAGAGGCAAAGGCTTGCTGGATGGATATCAAGAGAAAATAAATGAAAGATTGAAAGGCAGATAACAATGGAAAGGTATAAAAAAAAATTGTGATACATTAAAATCATTTAAAGAGAGGCAGAGCAAAAGAAAGATAACAGAGAGGATGCATTAGAAAATATTTGTGCATTTCTCATTTTTATGAAAATAAATCCATGTATGGGCAAGAAAGATTGAAATGGATAAGGAAGAGAATAAAAATATACAGGCAAATGGTAAGTGAAGAACAGAGGCACAAGATAACAGATTGTCACTTCAACGCAAGACAAACATGACAGTGAAGTCGAGAGTAAGATAAACTTTGAAGATGAAGAAGAATACACCTATGAAAAAAGAAAAAAAATCTCCCATATCTAGACAATCTCTAAGGGAGAGGGAGGGAAGATAGTGAGGAGATAAAAACTCCTAGAAGTACCAGGGAAAATAAAGGGATAAAACATCTTCAGTACAGGGAGTTGAGGTGACTCATTTACATTTAAAGTCACAAAGATTATAAATAGCAGGAGCTATTACCCATGAGGCAGTTGAGTGCATACATTACACCACACAGATAATATTAGTTATCAGTACCGTTGAAGTTTCCACATTTCCGGCTAGTAAAAATGACAATAATAATATTAATAATAATTATGTTAAAACACTAAAAAGGTGTCATTGTAAACATGACAGTTAATAATGGTTATAAATAATATATATATATATATATATATATATATATATATATATATATATATATATATGTATATGTATGTATTTCAGTAACCTATGGTAAATTCTTTCAATTGGTTATTCTGCTGCAGTATTTTTTTCTTATTAATACCGACAATTCTATTCATAATAAGTCATAATAGACTGATAATAAAAATGATGATGATAATAATAACTACTATTAATAAAAAACTGTAAAAGCACTTAGGATGAATTGGAATTGAGACTAAGATGGTAGAGCTCCAGAAAACTGCCATCATTTACTCTGAGGATTCTTTGAAAAATTCTTGAGTTGTGAAGAATTTTGTTGACACCATGCTCAAGAACTGAATTTCCATTGCCTACGTCAATGTGTGGCACAAATATAATTTATGGATCATACAAGTAACAATGATTGGTTCAGGATGATACAGTCAATACTGACTACTTCAGGGAAAACGTGGAGTGAAAAAATTGAAAAAAAATGAACATGAAAATAGATGGAATGAAAAAAAAAAAGATGCAAGGTCAGTTTTTTTTTTTTTTAGAGATGTTCCCAGAAAAATCAATTTGCAGGGGATATGATATTGGCTTATGAAGAGAGATTTAAAACTAGAGACAAGCACTGATTTGTGCAGATGGAGAACACGCACTTGGAACAAACGACATTAAGTGTAAACAAAGGTCATACATTTAACAAAGTGCAGGAAGTGTGGTGATAAAAAAGAGAAATAGTGTGGCATGTTGTCAGTGAATGCACAAAGTTGGCACAAAAGTAATACAAAAGGAGACATGATAATGTTACAAGAATGCTACATTGAAAATTATCTGGCAAATATGAATTGGAGACTGAAGTAACTGCTGAAAATGACAGGTGCTACATTTTGCGACATGCCATGCTCCAACAGGACAATGAAGAACTGCATAAAAAAAAAAGACATTGTGATGGTAAATAAACAACATGCATTATCCTAAATATTGTATGTCGCTAGACCAGCATTTCTCAACCAGGGTTCCCTGGAACCCTAATGATCTGCAAAAGGTCCCCAAGGATTCCACAAGCACAGGTGACATAAGTTAATGCACTTTTGACTTTTTATTTAATTTCATTTTTGTAATATTACTAAACACACAAAATACATTCTTGGTTATTGTAATATAGACATCATCCTATCTAACCTATTATGTTATTAAAATATATAACAATCATTTGAAATACACTTAGTGATGTCTGTACAGTGCCAGTATAAAACCACCTTCTCTAGTAAGTGTCCGAGCGAATGAGACCTGTACTTAAAGTTACTTATTTCTTTGTTTTTTCTTTATTTTTACAGAAACACTTCAATGTGGCTATTTTTAAAGAGGAAACATTCTGAAGATATGGTATATAATTTTGTTTTTGCGCAGGGAGTTAGTTCCTTGAGACATGTATTTTAAGGGTTACACAAGGGTAAAAAGGTTGAGAAATGCTGTGCTAGATGATAAAACAAGGAGGAAAATTGATAGCTTAAAATGAGAAGTGAACAAATTGTGTTCAATGAAGAGAGTGGAAGTCATCTTCATTGTTGTTGGTGCTCTGGACACCATAAGTACAGAACTTCAAAAGTGGCTGGAGAAGATTGAGGTCAGCAGTGGTGATTCTAGAACTCTGAAGGGGTAGGGAGTTGTGGGGGTGAGGGAGAGAGAGAGAAAGAGAGTGGGGTGGGTGGGGGTCTTGTGGCACTTGTGGTGGGGATCTCTGCGGAGGAGGAGGAGGGGCAAATTCAAGCAGCATCTTTATTTTCATACTACACCACTATCGTATACACAACTTAGGAATGAGTTTTAGTATAAGTATGTTACTCCACTAAATTAAACAGAATAACTTTCCATTTGTACACATCTACTAAAAAGAAATAATAGTCTGCTAAATTACTTTTTAACAAATGCATTAAGTTGGCAGAGAGGGAATACAAAAGGAGACATGATAATGATGCAAGAATGGTACATTGGAATTATGTGGCATATTTGAATTGGGGAGGGCAAAAACGGGGTACGGCCAAAATCCAGAAGATGCAATTGAAAATAACAAATACAAAAATCTTGTGGGATCTCATGAACCACTGTGACTGTGACATATTGCTCAGAAAAACCAGTCATCGTGGTGGTGGTAGATAAAGAATAAAGGACATGCATCATCATAGATATTGCATGCTCCGCTGATGATAATGTAGTTGGCAGAGAAGCAATAAAAAAAAAAGAAAAAAAAAAGGGAAAAACATGATAGTTTAAAATGAGAAGTGAACAAATTGTGGTCAATGAAGAGAGTGGAAGTCGTCTTCATTGTTGTTGGTGCTCTGGACACCATAAGTACAGAACTTTTAAAGTAGTGACTGGAGAAGATTGGGGTCAGCAGTGGTGATTCTAGAACTCTGAAAGTGTGTGTGTGTGTGTGGGGGGGGGCACTTGGGGGGGTCGAGATTTTTCTGCAGAGGAGGGGCGAGGAATTCAAGCAGTGTCTTTACTTTCATACTACACCAGCACTCAACTTAGGAATGTGTTTTAGTATAAGTATGTTACTTCACAAAATTAAACAGAATAACTTTTCATTCATAGTAGTGGAGTTCTAATCTATTCTTGTCCTCTTTTCTACTCTCAAGCTGTTGGGCCACAAGAGAAGTTAACTTCAAAACAAAATCAAAAGGTTAATACTAATGTCAATACTAGCAGAACAGTGTAATTTGTCTGCTCTGATTTTTTCTCTCTACAAAACTTAGAAAAGTTGTGGGGATGACAACTGAGGGGCCAGACAAAATGCACCCCATCTTCACCGGTAGAATCACCACTGGGGGTCAGTGTCAAGATTGGACACTTGCAGAAGACTGCACTCCTTGGGATTGCTTGTATACTCTGAAGAATTTTCTCAAGTAATGATGAAATGTGTCCACTGGTTGTGGAGAGCTGGTACTTTGGTTCCATCTCCAGCAAAATTTGCTCTGTTTGCCGATCAAACAATGTTTGTTTGTTAAAAATGCACCCTGTGGGCTGACACAATGTGCATATTTGCTTGTGAATGGGAGTAGTTGAGAAGCATCATAACTAGGTATCAAGAAATTTTTTTTTTTTTTTACATTTTGGAGGATGAGGCAGCAAAAGCAATTTGGAAGACACATTCTAGATACCTTCAATGGGAGAAGGGCTGATCTGACCTGATTCCCTAACCTAAAGTTATGCTCTGTTCCTATCAAAACCTGTCACCATGTAGTGTACAATTGGCTGTGATGCTTGTGCTGGGTATACCCTTATCAGATTAGATGTCATAATGGGTATATTGGGCTTTTTATATTTGTACCCCAGTATCAACTTGTCTTGCTGCATGCTTGCTCGCTCAATAACAATAATAGTAGTAGTAGTAGTAATAGTAGTAATGATATTTCTTTTTTAAAAAGTTCAAAAACAAATTAATATCTGGTTTTAAACAATCGTACAGAACATGACTTTCCTACTTATAATGTACATCTGTGATCACACACACACACACATATATAACAACAGAGATGACCATGGTCTCTATGACAGTGAGTACTTTTTTGACACACTGAGTACAGAGTTTGAAGTGCCTTCATGTAAAATATTTCAAATAAAGATTTATATTTAATATTTTTTTTTGATATTTTCAAAATCGGGTATGATATACCCATGGTTAGTAGTGGTGTAACTTTAATTGATGGTTAATGTTCTAGGGTTAAGGCTTTATTTTTATTTTGGTCAAATGGGTGCTTTCCCCACTCCAGGCAAAACTGGTTGGTTTGTGCATAGTGCGCAAACACTGTCCATATTTTTTTTCCCATCTTGGTCTTTCATGGGGATATAAAAGCTCCCATTTTCACATTAAACCGGCTGACTGCCTGCTGATTGCTTAAAAGCATGAAACTTACAGTAGTAGTCAGACTGTGTACACCTGAAGGGCAATTTTTTGTTTAGTTTTGAGCACTTTTCTTTCTGGAGTGCATACATCTTTCAGCCTACAAACAATTATTTCGTCTTCAAATTTTAACTTTAAAGGAAAAAATTACAACCTGATGATGAAGACATGGATCTTTGAAAATAGTTGCTTAACTTAAAAAAAATATACACTAGAAACATCTGACAACAGTTTTATAAATGAGGATCACATCATTCAATGGATTAACAGTATTTTACTGCATACATTATGTTCTACTAGCGAAGTGATTTCACCATTAATTGCATTAATATTGCTGATTGATTCTATGTATGATTATTTCTTTATATATAAAAAATATACTGCCTAATATAATATGTTTATATATATATATATTCTGTTTATATGTTATTTTAATAGATACAATTTAAGTAATTTTTTTTTTTAAATAAACAGTATTAATTACATTTATCAGCCTGAATGTCGAGAAATTTTGTAAAAAATATGCATTCTTTGACAGAAATCGAACCTGTGTCCTATACAGTTGATCTGACATACTGTACCACTCAGCTACAGAGAAGCATCTGGTTAGCAAAGTCCAAATTATGTTTTGTGAGCATATGTGGTTGTTCAGGAAAAATCATTGAAGATTTGTTGTTTATAAACAGTAATTATAGGACAAAGTTTCTTAGAAAATTACTATGTTGATGCATATTCATTTTCTTCTGAGTACTTTCGACATTAGAACTATGTTGTCATCAGGGTCTTGTTTTTTCTAAGACAAAAAATTGTTGTGTTCATCTGAAAATTCAATTTTTACGTGTGCAATGAAAAATGCTAACTTTATGTACTGTACAATTTTAAATTTTATCATGTCGGCACATGTGCAAACGTCAAGGGAGGTAACCAAGTTATTGTAATGTCTAAGTATTTTTAAAAAGAAAAATCTATTTAAAACTATCAGTTAAGATATGTCTTAATGAAAATATGCTGCCAATATATGTATTTTACAGCAAAAAAACCCAAAAAAAACAAAACAAAAATTACCTTAACATAGAGATAGTTTATTTCAAGCCATTCTGTGCATGGCTATCATCAGCCCCATCTATGTTGAGGTAATTTTTGTTTTTTTTGCTGTAAAAAATACATATGCTCTGTTAAAATAAAAAACATTGAGCTCTCTTTTCTGTGGATTACTTTTTATAATTAATATTACTAGGATCCACCTGGATTATATACCAATGGATCAATTACCTGTACTATATATATATATATATATATATATATATATATATTCACTGGAACCGAACATACCAAGTCACTAAGTAAGCTTCATATATTTTTCATGTTCATTACTGTCTGAATTTCTGGGACAAGGAGTTATCATTATTTACATGCAGACTATTATCCTCATCTTTGTTATCATCACAATGCTTCAGCCATTGGGCCCTTCATCAGGTGCTTGTTGAGCTGGGTAACTTTTAGAGAATTTTGAACTGGGCTTTTTCCTAATTTGTGGGGGTAGACTGTTCTTATACCAATGACCATATCTAAGGATAGTTCTTATTTAGGACTGCTTAGTTATTACACACCCTGTTTTCAATGAGCTCAAGTATACACTGCCTGACCCAGGGATTGAACTCACAATTACTATGTTACCAAATTCATGAATTATGCTTTAATCCATTAAGCTGTTGTCCTATGGACTTTTCATATTCAATTATTAAGTAAGCTTTTGGATTTTGTAACATTGTATCGAGACTTCATTGTGATATTTATGATTAATGACCAATCTGAGTGACATTTATGCAGATCAGTTTTTAATAAAGCTCAGCAAATTTGCTACAATGATTCACAGAATGCTTTGTTAGGTTTTCACTGAACATTGTTGGAGTTGAATATAAGTTTTTGAGTTGAGTTTAAGTTCAAGATTATGAGTTTTCAGAGTAATCAATTGCTAGCAAAATCCCCCACCCCCATCCCAAATAGGAAAAACTTGTGAACTCATCCATAAAAATTATCACCAAATAACTTCTTCAAGACTGAAACCATTTATGGAATCAGCCAGTAGATCTTCATGGAAAACTTGAACATGCATCACTGACCAATCTAGGGGTTCTTCTGCATGACTCAAATCAGTTATGGAGTCAGCCAGGAGATCCTCATGGAAAACTATAACATGCATTGTGTTGCCGCAAATGATTTTCAAATGGCTGTTGGCACTGAGATGTGAAAGAAACACTGGGGTCACTCTGCATGATTCAAAAGGGATGTTGACCAACTCAGATATGGAATATATTATTTATTGGACTAATTGTGTACATTTTTAGGCCTAGTTTAAAAACTTCCTAGTACCACTATATAGAGGTGAAGAGTTAAAATCTATGGGGAAAAAAGCTGCACATGCAATGACCTAATTTGAACAACAGAAAGTAATGAAAAGCTATACTTAGCAAAATGAGAGGATCAAATAATTAGACTGAGGTCTCTTACAGTATCCTCTTAGTTTAAAGACTTAGCACCTAAATATTTCCATTTAATCAGATAATTTGAATGCTTTCTTAGTGGTGAAACTCTTTAAAAAAGTAAAGAGATCAATTCAGCTTGACTGGGATTCTTTCAGCTAGAATATGTGCTTCCTTCAACAAGGAATAAACAAATCATGTAGTGAATTGGTAGTTGTTATTGTTAATAATGATCAATAGGTCCTTGAACTTACATTTGAATGGACTTTTATTCTAGCTCTCAAGATGAAGAGTTATTTTCAAAACATAATATTAAAATTAGTTGACAAAACTACTGTTCTTTTCTAATAATCTAATAATTTCTATTACAGATTAGATCTTTATTTTGATCCTATACAAGAAATATATTGGAAATAGAGACCCACCCAGACACACTATATATATATATAAAAAATTATAATATGTTGTGCATATAGTGCTGGTGTAAATAAATCAATGCTCAATGTAATAGAACAGAACTATTATATATATATATATATATATATATATGACTTTAGGCAATATCAAATATAAAAACAGCACTGCTCTCTCTAAATAATTCTGGCAATTAAAGAATGATGGTAATACACCTTTTATCACCTGGGATATTATAGAAAGAGCTAAATCTTACAATGGGAAAGGAAATAGATGTAATTTATATCTTGCTAAAAAAATTAGTTATCTTAAAACACTTAAATAACCTGAGCTTATTAAACAAGAGAAATGAATTGATGGTTAAATGTAGGCATTAAAATAAATACTACTTAAATATGTTGATCCAGATTCATTTTTAATGTAAATTATGTTTTTTTAAGAGAACAAATAATCTCCCTTTATGTTTAATATAAAATATTAATATTCACAAATTTAAAATAATATTTTTTTTTTACACACATCCATATACTTGTTAATTGAGTATGACTTTGGCTTCAAGTGTGTGTGTGTGTGTGTGTGTGTGTGTGTGTGTGTGTGTGTGTGTGTGTGCATGTGCACTATAATTGATTGTGGATCAGAATAAGAAATTGGAGAGCTGAGTTCAAATTCCAGTCCAGTTTGTTACATTCATTTATGCACAAATGCCCTTGGGAAAGGTATGAATCCATCTCTTCTCCCACCAGTTATGGGTTAAATAGCAGGACAGGCTGGGTGTTACAGGCATGGTTTGCATTCATTTGAAAGAATGGTGTCTCAATAAAAATCACACATCTCCCAGCAAACCTAAAAATGCTCAGTGGCTGAAATTTAGTTCTGTAAGTTGTGCATTCTGCTGCAGATTCTTAAAGAAAACTATCCTTCACAAGAACTCACAGACTGTTGCTATAGAATCACAAATAAAGAACTTTACCAAATAACAAAATAACACATCAGTTGAGGAAGACTTAACAGCAACAACTATTAAAATGGATAACATATTTAATTCAACATTATAATGACATTCAAGATGTTGATGTTCCACATTACTATAAACAAAAGGCTAGGATGGAAACTTCGATCAGTACTATAAAGAGCAGTAACAGTGGAATTGAGAACTTTATTTTCTTGTAAAACTTATTATATAAATTTCAATCAAGTCAGGCTAATGATCAATAAATTCTAAATGTTTCCTTGTAAGGAAATGACTAATTTCACTATTACCATTAACATGAGTTTTGAGAACTGTTTATACTATTTTTATACACAGGCCTCACAAAAATACACTTATTTGAATAAAATCATATGCAAATTCAATAACTATGTAAAAATTGAAATATTATGCTACAAAATTAAATATATCGATTATTACGTTACTAAGTAAAAAATTGAATAAAATAAATAAAAATGGTGAGATACGTACATGCGACATATAAATTGTGTTATCTGCAATGACTCTTAACTCCTGTTAGGGCTTTAGACTTACTCTCAGCAAAGACAACACAATAACTTGTTTTGAGTGCTTGTTGAAGTACACATTGATATTGTAAAACTATATATATGTACATACATACAAATAAAATTTTTATCAGGCTAGGATAAATATATTAATTAAAAAATAACATGTACAAAAGTGAGTGAACTCCTTAAATTTACACTATTTTTGTTTTACATGGTTGCTAGTGCAAATAATTCTTTTGTGCATGTATAAAAATCAAAATGATACCTGTTCATTTTTTTGTTAAATTGTGTAAACTGCAGTCAATCAATATAACTTGTATATGCAAAAGGGTGCAGTTAGAGAGCAAATTTCATAAAAAATATGCCAAAATTAATAGAATTTCCCGAAGCTTTAAAAATCCACATGATTGAAACCAATAATGATGGAGAAGGCTACAAAAAGCTATAAAAATGATTTGGAGCGCACATCTCCATTGTGTGACAAATTTAAAAATTGAAGACATTTGGTTTGATGGCACTACAATCAAGAAGTGACCATTCATAAAAAATAACTGCAAGACCAAGCAGAGATCTAGTTTGGCAAATCTTGCTGTGACCTCTGCTTCTCCAAGACTCCCTGGCCAATATCGGAATCAATATGCATACATCTACAGTAACAATACCAATTTTCATGGCAGAATGCTTATGAAAAAGCACAAACAAGCCTGGCTCAACTATTCCAAAGCTCATATTAATAAGCTAGAAATTTTCTGGCAAAAGGTTTTATGGTTGGATGAGAACAAACTAGAGCTTTTTGGGATGAACAATAGGTAGTATGTCTGGTGAGATCTGAATACAGATTTTGAAGAGAAGAATTTGCTACCAACAGTTAAAAATGTTGGCAACATTATGATTTGGGGATGTTTTGCTGTGGATGGGACAGACAAAAATAGTATGTATTGATGGCACAATAGACTCTGCAAGATGCCAAGCAATTTTGAACAGAATTTTCTTGACCTCAGTTCCATGGTTGGGTTTAGGTCAGGGCTGGATCTTCTAACATGACAATGATCCAAAGCATCAAAGCAAATCCACAAAAAATAGGTTAAAAAAAAAAAAATTTCAAGTCTTTGGATGGCCTAATCAAAATCTTGATTTAAACCCAATTGAAAATCTGTGGTTCAAGTTAAGGCAGTATATGGAAGAAACCCAGGTAATATTGAGCAATTGTGGGACTTTTGCCAAGAATAATGGTCAAAATTTGATGCTCACTATTGACAGAAAGTTCTTAAAAATTATAGAAAAGACACTGGTTGATGTTATAACCTCAAAAGGAGGAGTCACCAAATATTAAATGTAAGGGTTCACTTGCTTTTGCACATCTTAAATTTTTAATGAATATTTTTATTACAGTTTGATAAAATTTTTTGAAAGTGGTTGTAATTAACTTAATAAGGTTTTTCTTAATGAATATATATTTTAAGATTTGTTTATTATCAAAAAAAAAAAAAAAAGAAGAAAAAAGGCAGTGGGGAACTTAAAGAGGGGAATTAAAAGGAGATAACTGATAACTGACATCCATTAAACATGGCATGTGGAACTAGAACAGTCAACCCCAGTGAGCGAAATAAAGGGTTCAGTTCGACATTCCAACCACCTGAAGAAGGCCAGAGCATACAATGGTCAAAACATTGTAATAAATATGGCGACAAAGATGAGGACAATAGTCCGAATAATGTAAATAGTATACATAATACCTCATCTCAGAAATATAAACAGATAAAAAAAGAAAAATTAAAAAAAAATTAAAAAAAAAAAAGAAAGTTTTTTTAAAATATTATCTTACAGGTTCATTTACTTTTGTACACACACACACTCACACACACACACACACACACACACACACACACATATATATATAACACCAGACATCAAGTTCACAGCCCGACATAATTTTTAGCTGAATTGAGATCTGAAATTTTCACTGTATAGCATTTGATCTATGTAATTTATACTCACCCTGAATTAAGACCACTGACAATGAAGGAGCATTTTTTAAATTTTTTTCAAAAATTAATATTGTGTAAAATATTTTTTTTATTATTAATCTGTGAAGTTATGTGTGTATAAATAAGCTTGCATGTCATGCGTGGACTTTAGATTTTAAAGCCATTGTATCATGCAAACAAATCAAAGTTATATTTACTGGCATTTCAATTTCCTAACATGTAGTGTTGATAGATTATAATAAAAGAGAAAAAGACAGAACTCAAACAACATATTTGTATTATCAGATGATCAATTGTAATATGGCCAAAATAAATAGAATGTGTAATATTAGGAGAGACAACAAAAAGACAAAACCTTACTAAGAGTCACAAAAGACAACATGGTGAAGAGAGCCATGATCAAACACATCCTGAAGAGACATGGCAGATAGAAGAATATGATCAAAGTAAATAGAATAATAAAAATATATAAATTAAAGATAAGTTTACAGCATTAATTATATAAGGCATTCCCAAACTGTATTGCTGAGGGGTGGGTATAGTATACATAAAATATACTATTCATACGCAAAGTTAAAACTGAATTAAATTTATTCAAGTACTTTCTGAATTAAGTAATTCAGAAAATAACTGAATTAGTAGTAGCATATAGAGAGTTTTAAATCTACTAAAGTGGCTAGCTAATCCCTGCTGTAGACACCTGCACAGGCACATTTGCATTTCACCAATAGAACTAACCTATGGGTTTATACTGCAACTGCTGAATGAACCTTATACTTTATAGGAGAGGATAAAATCTGGCATCATCAGTAGTTGAACAAGACTAGTACACTCACAAACTCAACGACAATGACTTGACTTTGTGTGATTTTGTGTTAACCCAGCCAACCAGATACATATATCAGGCTTTATTAAAGTCAATGTTTTTACAATTGATGTTAAAACAACTGATATTGATAAATTTATCAGGATATATTTATATAAATAAATATACCAAGTGAATTTCAGCTTTCAATATCTGTTTTTAACCAAAATATTTACAATAACATTTCAGAGGTGTAGGATTTTATTATGCAAGTACTGTTCACCATATTGTAAATGGCATGGGTAAACATCAGTTGTTTCCTTATAAGGAAACAGTCACCATTCATTGGCTGAGCAGCCAATTCTACTGTTGGTTAAAATTTATAAAATCTTTATCTTAAAACAATTTTTCAAGAAAATAAATTTCTCAAGTCCAGTAGCTGTTATCACTTGTTCCAGTATTGATGGAGGTGTGTGTGTGTAGGGGGGGGGGAATTCTTTCTTAACATTTTATTTGAAGTAGTGTGGAATGTCAGCCTTTTGATTATGCCATTAGTTTCTCTTTGAGTTACAAATGAATATATACACCAGTATTTTATTAATATCTATTTTTAATTTCAGATATATAAAGATTGCTATGGTTTAAAAGAAAGGTTTGGTTTGGTTTGGTTTTTGTTTTGTTTTACAACATATCAACCACAATGGGTTATTTAATGCAAAGCAATTTTTATTGCTGGTAATATTTTTTCCCTTCAAAAATGTATTGCTGGTAATAATTTGTCTTCAAAAATTTACTGCTGATGATAATTTTTTTACAAAATATTTCTAGTATTAAACCTGTTTTTCCATTTTCATAGTGTTTTGACCCCAGTTTGGGGGTTAACTATTTGTCTATAGTTGGGACCCTAACAGGTGTTACCACACTGGGTCAGGGTGGACCTGGGAACACCAGGAATTAAGAGGTGGTTCCACGCTCCTCAAAACCTCCTGATCAGAAGCCTTGCTGTTGGACATAGTTTATCATCTTACCCAGGATGTGGATGTAGTTTATCATCATACCCAGGATGGTTGAAAGAAAGAGAAGCAACATATAATATTATTAAATGATAAGAAGACATTATTTGAAATTTTGAAAAAGGCGAACAAAGATCATGATAAATTGGAAACAAGAAGAGAGATACTGGGAACAAGAAAAAAATGGCTTTATGAATTTTATGAAAAGAGATTTGAGAAAAATTAAAAAAGGAAAGTGGACTGACCAGCAAGAAAAGAATTTAAAAAAAAAACTTCATTTGGAAATGCAAACAGAAAAAAAAAAAATGTAAAATATTAAGAACACTGATAAAAGTTGGCTCTCTGTGCCGCGCCAGGAAATTTTTCTCCCTGGAATCGATACTTCAAATATACAAATCAACCATTCGCCCTTGCATGGAGTATTGCTGCCATATATGGTCTGGGGAACCTTCTGTTTACCTCGGAGTCCTTGACAAGATCCAGAGGCAGATATGTAATATAATTGGCCCTGATCTGGCATCTCGTCTGCAGTTGCTCTCTCACAGACGCGTCATCGCCTCTCTCTGTCTTTTTTACAAATACTTTCATGGTAATTGCTCTGATGAGCTGCTTTCACTGGTTCCCAGACTTCATGAATTCAAGCGCCCTACAAGGCTGGCATCCCACTCTCACTCTTTCACTGTAGAAACTACTAAATGTAGCCGTCTCTTCTACTCCAATAGCTTCATACCTCGCACATCTCGCCTGTGGAACACCCTTCCCTATTACTGTTTCCCTGAAAGCTATAATCTCCAACTATTCAAATGTAATGTCAATTGACATCTCCAGTACCCTTGATCTATCCATTATCCCTCTCTCTCTCCCCTCATCCTTTCCTCTATCACTCCTATCTGCTCTCGCTCCAAATCTTCTGCCACCCCCTGCATCCTAGTGGCTTCAAGCCTTGCTTGGAGTGTAATGCTTAAAAAAAAAATAAAAATAAAAAAAAAGACATGAAAGTAAATAGACTACCACCTTTAAATAAAGATTGCAAAGTGAAACGTGTAAGTTGGGTAAAGAAGTATAAGAAAACTGATTTCTAAGTAGCAGCAGATTTTAGTGAAAAATCAAGAACTACATTGGATGGACATAATGGCTGGGCTGGAGACTGGGTATTTGATGGAAATAGTCAACATTATATTGAAGAAAACAGTGGGGAGGTGGAAAAATATTCTGGGTTAGTACTGCAGGCAGTAAAAGTTAAAGGTCCTTTCAAATTTTATGATGGATGAAGATAAATACAGAAGATAAATCCATAAGACATGGCACGTGGAACTAGAACAGTCTACCCAAGTGAGCGAAATAAAAGATTCAGTTTGACATTCCAAGCACCTGAAGAAGGCTGGAGCATACAACGACCAAAACATTGTAATAAATATGGCAACAAAGATGAGGACAATAGTCTGAATAATGTAAATAGTGGAGAAAATAAATTATTGTGAATTTGTGAAGAGCATTATTTTTAAGTCGTACAAGTCATAACCAAGAAGTTTTAATCTTTGAAAATTTTAATAATTTATTTTCTGGTTTTGTTTCTTGTTAACTACAATTTCTTAGGATTATAAGCACATCATCTCTGTACAGTCTAATGTTGTTCTTGTTAATTATTCTAGGTAGTATATGCAACAGATATGTATTTTAACCATTTTGCTGGTTACATTCCAATATAGGTTCCCATGTTTGCATCAAATGTTTTCTCTGTTAGAAATTGGCATTAAAATAAGCTTAAACAGGAAATTTTCTTAGATGTTACTTTCATCATCTGCCACAAAGGTATCCATCAAACATTTAGAAAACCAAATGACAACCTATTATACATGTACGCTTCCTCCAAACATTGGACCAGTATCATTAAACAAATTCCACAATGAAGAGTTTTTGACAACTTGTCAAATGAACAAAAATTCAGCAAAGGCAAAAACGTGTATGAAATGGCACTAAAAATGTTTTTGGTAAAACTTAAATTTACACACAAAAAATGTAATAGAAAAAATAGCATATAATTCAACCCACTGTATAAAAATGTAAAAAGTAAATATAGTTAAATAAAAAACACTTCCTAAAATCAAGTAAACTTCATGAAATATTTAACAGAAATACTTTAAAATTTAGCAATAGTTGCACCAAAATATGCTACAAATCATGGAAAAAAAAAAAACAACAAAAAAATGATCAGTACAAAATAAAACACTAAAAAACAGCAACTGTAAGTGCAGAACAAAGTGCAAAATCTCCCTAAATTTCAACTGCCCACAAATGACTGTAGTATATCAGTCTACTACTTCAAAAGGAAATCCAGAAAAGTGTATAAGAATAACAGACGGTCTCTGGAAACAAAGAAGTTACTCAGACAAAATACAAACACCCTCTCAAAATATATATAGAACCTCAAAAACACAAACCAAAACATACCAAAAATAACATAAAATGTAAATAAAACAGTACCAGTTTACAACAGTACATCAAAACAATGTAATAACTGTCTAAGGAAGAAAATGGTGGTAATCATCTATTACAGAACAATATAAACATCAAAATCAAAGATCAGAAGTCATTTCCATATGCAGACCTGAAAACAAATTCCTACTACTGTACCTAAAACCATATCGTGACTTAAAAACTAAATATCCCATAATTTAAATCTAACAGAATTTATTTCAAATGCCAAAATGCTGAACTGAAGAAAATAAATCAAATAAATAAAAAATAAGTGAAATAAAATGAATAAATAACTAAAAGAAGTAAAATAAAGAGCATGGTTATAAATATCTGAAAGCAAGAATTAGGAAATGGCTGTTTATGTCTTTCTATTTCCCTTAATCTCCCTGGGATCAAAATATAGAGCCTATGAAACAAATACTGATATATGACCAGAAGATGATTTAAAACTTAAAACTGATGGTCAAAGTCTTGATTTCTATATTCAAAATCTGTATTTACGAATCCTCTATCAGACACTCTTCCACCATGAATAAACCAAATTTTAAACTGTGTTCATATATCTATATCTCTCTCTCTCTCTCTATATATATATATATATACTAGCAGCATGGCCTGGCGTTGTCCGTGCTTGATCGTACGACTCATACAGCAATCGCTATCACTTGATTTAAAATATTTTTGCCGTTCCTTGCCTTTAAAGGAGTGCCCTTTGCTATGCTGATGTTGCTACATGCCTTACTTCTTTCCTATCTCACACTGTGAATTTTTTCTAAGCTCTATACTAAACATTAAATCTGTTACGAAAAAAGAACTAAACAAAATGAACACAAAATGATCAGCTTTAAAAAAGGACTCGTAACTGGAAAAACCAAATGAAAAAAGAATGTTAACAACAAATACTTTTTCACACCCAACCTAGTTCTGCGGAATCAGAATCAACGTTGAGTTTAAGCAAGCGAATGAGCCAATTGGAGTAAAGTGCCATGCAGATTTAAATTTTTCCCACTTGTGATGAATACAGCTATTGATTTTTTTTTTGCATGCTAGTTAACATTCATGTAAGTCAGCTGTTGGTTCTCACTCTGGCCAGTAGAAAATGGCTTCAAACTACATGAAAACTGCCATAGAAGCATGAAAAAATCAATTATTTCCACTATCGATGGGAGTTGGGAAATGCAAAGTTGGTCTTGGCCTTCCTGCTAACTTGGAGCATATGCATGTAGATTTTGGTGCAAATCTGTCGAAAATTTTGACTGTGCATTCATTACACACTCACACACACATCCTGCCTTTTTTATATATATATATATATATATATATATATATATATATATATATATATATATAAAGAAATATAGTTTTAAGGTATGCTATATTTATGGTATAAAGTGCTCAATATCAGAGATAGAGCATATGTATATTGAAGGCTACACTCAGAGGGACAGACTGTTTCATGCTAAATGCAATTAAAAGCCACCCTATTAAGATACACACACAAGACAATCCAGTTTATGTTGTTCTGTAATTTTTGTAAATTTTTTTTTCAGCAGAGATGCATCAGTGATTAATCTTTATGGAAATGTAAAAATTTGCAACTAAAACATCTTTTGAGGGTGAAATTTAGTCATGAAAATATTTGTGGTCATTGCAGAAAGAATAACATTTTTAGATTTTTTAAATATAAAAAACTATTCATCATAAAAGTCAATAATTAATGACTGAAATTTTCATTTCAATTGGATAATTACCTGATTTTTGATAATTTTAAAAACAGCATTTCCCCAAACTCCTTTTTCTTTGAGGGTTGTGCCCCACCCAGGCTGGGAAACTTTGAAACCAACTTGTAGTAGAGAGGTGGGGGGAGAGACCCTAGTGGTGACCATGTTACCTATACTTTGAGGTTTATCACAGCTCCTCAGTGCGACTAGACGTCCAAAAGTCTCAAGCCAGGATCGAAACGTGACTGATTTGGTGTCAACCCCTAAGTCATCAGCACTTGGCAGAGAGAAACTGCTAATTCTACTGTATTGCTTTTACGAATGTAAACAAATGCCAGTCAGCCAGAGTAGTAGTATTCATTTTACCAAAGAGCTTTGTGTTTTAGTGTAGGCGGCTGCTGTTTGTAGAATTAAGCTGTGTTAGTGTGTGTGTGTGTATATATATATATATATATATATATATATATATATATATTATATATATATATACACACACACACATAGACACACACTGTGAAATGGGTAAACTGTTGCCATTTTATATCTTCAATTTTGTACAATTTAGAGTTTGTCAACTGCAGAGTATAGTAGGGTCATTTGGGCACCATCTGGGAGAAAAAAAGCACCATGACACAATTCACTCTGCCAAAATTTGGAAATGGCATGTTGTAGTTCTTGGCATTCATGCCAGAAGCTCCAATATGAACATTTCAGAGTGTTTAGGTGTTGATATGAGTACAGTCCAAAGGATTCTGAAAGAGTTGGCTGAATCTAGTGGCGATTATAAAGGTGTTTGGATTGATTACTAGTGATGGTGACATTATGCCTCCACTCATCTTCCCACAGGGCCTCAGACTCAACACAGAGGCCTTACATCAAGTGTCTTGAGGAGGTAGTGCTGCCTGGGGTCAAGAGGGTGGCTGCTTAAAGACCCTATGTTTGGCCACAGGAATCTGCACTATTTATTGGTTGATTTTTTTTCTTTTTTTTTCTTTTTTTTTGTGTACGTGTGTGTGTGTGTATATATATATATATATATATATATATATATATATATTTCCAAGCAAGGCAGTAAAGCCACTAAGACACAAGGGGTTACTGGGTGTGGAAATAATAGACAACAGAAATATTACTAAGGAGTGAGAACAAAAGATTACTAATCAAGAGGGCAGTAGACAGGAATTGATATTGCATTTAAATTTCTGAAGATTAAAGTCGGCTGGAAAGCATGGAGTCAGAAGGGAGTTCCACAAATGAGAAGTGCAAGAAAAGAAACTGTTAGGATAGGGTTACATCTAGTTAATTCAACTGTAAATTGATGTGACCTCGTTGCTAGTCTAGTACTATGTTTAAATTCATAAAGTCTAGGTACCATAGAGAAAAACTCATCTGAATAATTACCATGAAAGTATTTATAAAAAAGAAGGCAGAGAGAGGCAAATTTATGGCAATGGGAAAGGACTGAGATGCCAGATCTGGACCAATTGCTGATTCTTCTTTAGATTTTATCAAGGATCTCTGTACACACACACACACATAGTGGTTAGAGGATAAGATTAATGTAGGACCCATTTAGACCTGAATTTGTAAAAAAAAAAAAAATACAGAATTTTACAAGCTCCCTTATTTTCCTTTTTACTTTATATGCACACAAATATTAATAGATGTATATACATATACACACACACATTATAAGAAATTAAGAAAAGAGAAGTCTCATATGTATATGTATGTGCATGTGTGTGTATGCGTATAGATCATCATTATTTCTTGTCATTTTATAAATAGGTATAAGATAAATAAATACAATATATATATATACACACATACATATATATATAAATATACACATATACGTTTTTCTATTTCTTGATTCAGTAATTATATTTATATTATTATTGTGTTCACCAACAAAATTAGCTAGGTTTTATAAATTTTTAAATTGTTGATAAATGAACAAATTTTAAGTTGTAGATAAATAAACAAATTCTAGTTCTTAAACTGATTAAAGCTGAAAATGTTAACACTTATTCCTATCAAACAACATCCTATCTATTCATGGGTAAAATTGGGCATTTCTAGTGGAAATCCTTTTCAGTTTGTCAAACTAATGAAAAATAATAATAAACAGATTGTCTTACCTAAATAGTGGTCCCATGCAGTCCGGAGTTCTCTCTGAGTTTGTCATGAGTGTTCATGTTTCTGTTGCAACTGCTACTTCTGAGGTTTGTATTCCCAGATAAATGGAGAGAGAATCAGATAGATAGATAGAGTTTTTACTCTTCATCCATTTTTTTTTCTCTTTTCCACTGGGTAGATATCCTTTGGTTTTGATAACACAGCAATGGTTGCTTTGGATAAAAATCAAAAAGGTGCATTTTTTCTTCTTCTTTTGGTTACTGTAATATGTGTTGAATGTTCAGAAATATTCATTTGCAAGTAAATAAGTGTAAAGAGGACAATTTTTTTTTTTTTTTGTTGTTGTTTTTACCATGATTCTTTAAAAGACTTCATGGTAGAAGAAAAGAATAGTTCTTGTATTGTCCTTTTTCTTTTCTTTTTCTCCACTTCTTTGATTTCTCTTTTCTTCTGTAAGCTGTTTTGACATGAAAAATTTCTTTTTTTTTTTTTTTTTTTTTTTTAAAATGAAACAATTATAATAAAATTCAGGTGAACATGCGATTGGCCTACAAGCCTTGGTTGCTGTTCAACTCATACACTTCATATTTAGAATTTGATGTCACTGCTTGACTTTCAAATGTCAATTCAGGTTTGATTTAAGCTTCTTTTTTTAACTTAAGGGGGAGTATATTAGGACCACAGACTAAAGACTACAGCATAAAAACTTGAAATCTAGAGAAATCCTAATTCTAAAATCGAATTTAAAGAAAACTACCCTGCTTCAACACGCCCCTTTCCCATCCTAACCAAACTTTACTATTCTTAGCAAAATACTATAACAGGTGAACACATCTACAATTCCATATGTAAAATACATATATGTGGATATATATATATTGATAGATTTAGATATATATATATATATGTGCAAGTAGATATTGTATACATGGCAGAATATCCTTTTCTAAGTTTATCAATTTAGACTTTTAAGATTTAAAAAAAAAAAAAATTAAAATGTATCATTGCTGAAAAAATTTATTATCCTACCTGGTAGTCAGTCAATCTGTCATCTTTCAAAATGTCGTGGACTTTATTCTTGAAGTAATGTGCCAATTTCATGGGGTCCTTCAGTTTAACTTGGAAGTTGTAATGAATTCTCCAGACACAGAATCAATAATTCCATGAGAAGTATATGAGTTGAAGCAACAAAACCTCAGGGATAACAAAATGTGGTATTGGCAAGGTATGGGTGGGAGGGAAGGTATAAAATTTCAACACATATCCACCCACACATACATAAATAAATCCATGAGGATAATATGAAAAGATTTTTTTTTGTATTTTTTTTATAATAAATTGAAAAATTATCAAATTGGTAACAGCACAAATAAGATAAAACATTAAATCAAGTAATTATGTATGAGAACAACTTTTAAAATTTTTTTTAATTATAAAATTTTCAGGATTTATCATAGAAAAAAAAAAACAACAAAAATGAAACACTTTAAAAAATCATGCAATCCTGAGATCAATGAATAAGAGACAAAAACAAAAGTTGTAAAAAAGTTGTTTATAAAAATGAACTGGTCAAAGTTCATTTAAAGAAGGTTTTAACTCCACCAAAAAAAATGTTTATAAAGCTTGACAAATCAAAGTTCATGTTGAGGAAGATCATCCACCCACAAAAAAATTAAAAAAAAAAAAAAATTATTATCATTTATAAAGTTCGACATTTAAATATCTCCTAGCCTTCCCATAACCAAAAAATGTAGTTATTTAGAGCAGAGGCCATCAAAGTATGGCCCACAGGCCAGATCCAACCCACAATGTTAGTTCATCTGGCCTGCCACTGTATTGTGCCACAAATGAGCTAAAATATAATTATTTATATGCAATTATCAATAGATTGTAGTTAAACTTACCATGTAGAAAAAATTAAAATAAATGTAAGTAAAAATGCCAAGATTTTGCCAATCTGATTTTTGCATCTAACATTAATATAAGTTTTAGGAAAATCAGTGAAATAAAAAAAATTTGATGACTTTTTGCAACTTTTGATATCCAAGAACTTTTTGTGCAAGTACCGGCAATGAAGTTTCTAAGAAAAGCGATTATGAGCCTGCTGCAGTGCTCATGCTTTTAGTTGCATTGCTGTGTTTAAAATGGTTTGAAAAGTACCATATATAAAAAGGACTGATTTCAGCAAATTATGTCATATATTTTGCCTGAATTTATTAGAAAATCTAAAGTATGTAAAGTCAGCATATGTAATGAGGTTGACTGATGTACATCTGAAAGCAATTGTTGGATGCTGCAATTCCAAAACTAATATTGATCCTATCTTAAAAGGTAAATGCCAGTTTCACAAATCTCACTAACCTTTTTTTGTTGCTTAGTTTGTGAAATTCGGGTATGTGCACACTTGGTGTGTTATAACTATTTTAATGCTAATGTCACTTTCTTTGAGAACTTTTTGGTAAATGTTTGTTGTCTTTATTTTTTGTGTATTCAGTGTATTGTATTGAAAAAAAATATGCCTGTGCCTGTTATCCTTTTAGTTATCTGGCCCTCTGTGAAAAAAGTTTGGTAAAATCTGATTTAGAGAAAGATTAGACTGTCCTCTCCTAACTATAAAATTTATTTCAGAGTTCATTTAGAGACAGATTCCTCATATGCTCTCTGCCACCAAAAAAAAAAAAATTTTTTAATTTTATAAAGCTTATAAAGTTAAAGTTTCCTAAAAATGCAAAAATTTATTTCCTTGAATAAATCTTTAAACAAAAGATAAAAAAAAATGTGAATAAACACCGAAATATTAACAATATCAAATTGCACTTCATCACAATCTGAGTTATCATAAAAATATTTACATAATGTCTTTGATTGACATTCACATGATGCAGATCAGAACTTGTTTGAGGAACATTTTTAAAAGCAGCATTATTCTATCATGGAACTTTTAATTACATTTACATTTAACTAAAAAAAAATTATGTAAAAATAGTGACTATTTTATTCATAATTTGTACATAGTAATTTGTTTTTTTTAGAAGTAAGAAACATTTTTAGAAGCAGTGTTATTCTATCATGAAACGTTTCATTTCAGTTCTATTTGCAAAGATTTTGCAAAATTACTTAGAAAAACACAAAAATATTTTATGTAAAGGATACTTGTAAAGTAATTTATATCAATGCAGAATTATATCATTTAAAATCATATTTTTTAAATTATGTTAAGTTTATTATTTTGTAAATTAAATAAAATTATGTAAAAATAGGGACTACTTTACTTGAAATGTGTATGCAGTAATTTTTTTTTAGTGATTTCTTTATTTAAACGTATTGTATAAACTTTAAAATAAATTAAAGTGAAAGACTTCTGAAGTGTTGAATTTGAGTTCAAACCTCAACAGTTAACATTTTTTTTAATTTTATACTGTTTTCTGTAACAGTTGAAAAGTATACACATCCAGGATTGTCATTAAAAACAAAACATTAACAAGATAAAGTAAAAATAATAATGTTGTTTCTGCTGAAATGATCCATTACTTCCTTGTTACTAATGACACAAAGGAATTTGATTGGCTAATATTGCAATGGAGATAAATGTTTATTAGCATTCTTGAAAAGAGGGCAAACAGCTGACAGCTTCCATAGACTTAGGAAACATTTCACTTTAAGAGAGTGGTTAAAGAATTTTGCCAAATTTAGAGATCATTTAGGGTTAAGGTATAACTGGGATATTATCTGGAACAGTAGCTTGCATTGAGTCAAGGTTTTTGATAAGTCTAGTACAAAAATTTCTCAAGCCAAAAGAGTGAAGGTAAAAAGCTTGTGTTCCATCAGAGGTGGAAACATACCTTGAATTACCATAACAATGGAATAGCTCATTAGTGTGTAGTGATGATCAAGCTGCCAATACATTATTATTTTTTCTTTTGTTTTGCATTAACTTTCTTTGGATATTTATACACTTAATGATATAAAAAACTGAATTCTTTCTTATATACAACAATAGAGTTAATGGTGTACATTATTCATCTGGAAAATATAACAAAATTAAATATGGATGTCATTTTTTTTTTTTTTTTTTTATTATACAAGTAGACCAGTTTATATAACAATATTCAACATTGCATTGTCAGTAATGTTACAAATACATATTTAAGGCCAATTCACTAAATTCCCCACAAATCTAAAAGATGGCTGAAGAACTGACTGGTTGAAATATAGGAAAATAAGATGTTAAAGATTCAGTTAAACTAAAATTATTCATTTTTAATGGTTTGTTCTGCTCTGTATAAAAATGATTTCTTCTTTCATTGCTCATTTCTCTAAAGTGGTTATGTGAAAAATAGCTTGAAATCAGTGTTCAAGAACTGGATTAGGTAAAGAACTTTCACCCCCACCCCTTGTAAATGCCAAAATATGAAGATTAAAATTTTAAAAGGGTTTAATCTATCATGTAGCTAGAATGTTCTTACCTCGGTGCAATTCCAAAAGGGCCTAAAAGTTGACATATGTCCTTTTTGCACATTTTTGAAATGAGTAAACTGATCCCTATAAGATGACACAGGCAATATTCTGATATAAAGACTTGAGGGTGTGGAATTAAGGCCCAAATTTTAGGAACTGGATTAGGCTAAGAACTTTCACCCCCCACCTGTAAATGCCAAAATATTAAGATTTAAATTTGTAATTTTAAAAGAACAGGTTTAATTTATAATGTATCCCACATCTCATTCATTATTATGATTTTGACAGTAACACTCTACATTGAGTGGTTCTTGAGCTTTGTATTGTGTGAGTCGAGAATGAAAAATGCCCAGAGAACAAGTCAAAATGGGATCATCAGTCATTTCAAATTTTCTGTTTTAATAAGTACAGTGTGTGATGGGTAAATTGTTTGTTTTCAATTTCTTTCTAACAGCACAGTATAGTAGGGTCAGTTGGACACCATCTATGAGAAAAAGAGTACCATCACGCAAATCACTCCACAAGATATTTAGAAATGGCATGCTGTGCTGCTTGGCATTTGCACCAGAAGTGCCAATACGAGCATTTCAGAGTGTTTGGGTAGGAATCTGAAGACGGTGCAGAGGATTCGGAAAGAGTTGGATGAGTCTAATGGCAATTAAAAAGATATTGCAGCTTGGAAAACTCGCTCCAATCATTCTGATAAGAAAACTCCTCCTGAATTTGTTGGTGAGGGCCTTAAACTCAACACAGAGGACTTACATCAAGTAGGAGGAGGTAGTGCTGACCTGAGTCAAAAGGGTGGCTGCTGGAAGACCCTATGTTTGGTGACAGGAATCTGCACCTTGCTGCAGAAACATGAGAATCCAGTCATGGCTGTTAGAGAATTTCTGTGACCACATCACCCCTTACATCTGTCCACCTAACTCCCCAGACTGCACTCCCTTGATTATTATATGTGGGGTGCAGTTGAGCAAGAGACGAACAAAACTCCTTTGTAACACCAAAGATGAACTGTAGGCAAGGACTATGGCAGCATTCATCAATTTAAACAAAGAAACCATCCAGAAGAGTTATAGGAGATTCTGAAGATGTCTGGAGGCTGTGGTTGAAGCCAATGATGATTTTATTGAATAAATTTACTGTTTAGTATTTCAAGATATTTTTGTGGAATTTTTGTAACTATATCTGTTAAAATGAGATGTGTCATTTTCATTTTTTGTCTAATTTAGATGACAATTTATCCATTGCACTCTGTATATTGTCAATGTGATTTTAACAGGGCGTTACTTGACATACATTCTTTTACCCATGTTTTTCCATTTTTGAATTGAGCAAACTGATCCCTAAAAGAATGACATAGACAGTATTCAGCTACAAAGGCTTCTTGAAAAAGTTACACCCCAATTTTAAAAAAAAAATGCATTACACAAAATGGGTATATGAATTGTGTTCAATGTTTGTTTACATCTTTTTAATACCACAGCAACAATATAATTCCAGAATGGACACTGATTTGTGTCTGGTATTATGGCATTCAATGTTCAATTCATAGTGCAGATATACTGCTGAACTGAATCTTGAATTTTTGCATGAATTTATGGAGGTAAGTGGGTAATTTTAAAGTACAGAAGGCAATAATAAAAAAAAAAGTTTTATTTCAATTTTACTGGTTCTTATATGGCATTTCTTGGAGGTTATTTGGCAGTGGTCATTTCCTCTCTCCAAATAATAAGACAGATTATACTGATTACCTTGGTTAATGACATATCAAGTCTTGTTTGGTTATTCAATGTCAGATACAAGTCTTATCGGACAAAAATCATAATGAATTAATAAAATGGTAGACACATGTCCAGTGTGCACCAGAGTCAAAAAGCTAAACACAAGTCTGGTTTTCATTGGGGTCAAAAAAGCACCAGAGTAAAAAATATTAAACACAGGCCTGATTTACACCAGAGACAGAAATAGAGACATGGGTCTTGCTTGTAATAGATTCAAAAAGATAGACATAGGTCCAATTTGCACATGAATAAAGAAGTAGATATTGGTTGGTTTTATACTCAAATCTGTAAATATCCTACCAGAATGTGGTCCATTTTAGAGAGTGTCTCATTCCTTTACTGGGGATGCAGCCAATATCGATTATCAAGCCTGGCCAATGTGGTGAGGTCATATTGGGTTACACTCTTTCAGCAATTTCCTGACCTGGCCTAGTATTACAGGTATTTGCATCTCAGTTATGTGCCATGCATGATACATGCTTAGGCAATCATGTATTCTTTGATACATGACTGACGAGGCAGATCTTTTCCGGCACTAGCTTGCCATTTCTTTCTGTGGTAGACCAGTTGCCATCCAAGGCTACAGAACCTGGGAGAAGAAGATTCATACCTTTCCCAAGGGTATTAGCACGTAAGTGAATGTATTGGATTTGAATGGAATTCGAATTTAGCTCTCCGATTCTTCAATCCGAGCCATTATCCATTACTTGGGAAAGGTATGCATCCTCCTCTTCTCCCCCAGCTATAGGTAAATAGCAGGACTGACCGGGTCCTATAGCCTTGGCAACTGGCCTATTGCAGAAAGAAATGGCAACAAACTGCAGGAAAAAAATCTGCCTCGTCAGTCACGTATCTAAAGATACATGATTGCCTATGGCACATAACTGACTGAATGTCAATATGTAAAGATATGAGATGTAATAAAAGAAGTGTGTCAATTCTTTGAAGAAATGATGGAGAACAATTCTCTAGAAGGTACTTAGGAGAAAATATTGATTCTTCTAAGAACAAATATAATAGTTATAATTTTTCTAAATTTAGTTTGGATAATAATAAATAAATTTTATCTAGGTAGTTGAATTTTTATTTACAAATTTTTTGTACAAGTACTATGGTACTCTGTGCTGAAAGTTATTTGATGTCATTGAAACATGTAACAACTACACAGACACTGGTGTTGCCAATGTCATCAGTTTGATTTTAAGATTACTTTTTATTTGGTGTTAAATTTTTCACAAGATCTAATAACATCAAGTGATGAAGCCTTTCCAGAATATTACAAGGGGTTTTAGACTCAAAGCCCCATGTGTGGAATCTATGCTAAAAAAGCTGCAATGGGTTGACCACACAGCAAAGAGAGATAAATAATTTCCATGTTTTTGATAAAGAATTGTACAAATTTGTTCTGCTACTGAGCCGCCAAATTATTCATAGTGACAGTAGCAAAAGTTGTAGGAAGAGCTGCCAGTACTGTAACGATTAGTGGATGGAATAAGACAAGACAGGGTTTGGGTGGCAATAAGAGGTTTCAGATAAAAATGATGACCTAGAAAGAGGCATCAATTTAGAATCATGAGTTGCCCTTATCATTTCACTAATGGAGGAAACAATTCTTCCTGCAGAAAAACTTGCAACTGTAGTTTGTGAACCAAATGCGGTTAGTATTAGTTAAATCATTGTTAACATTTTGTAATCTCAAGTCATTATATATATATATATATATATATATATATATATATATATATATATATATAGGGATAAAATGTATGGCAAAGTGAAAAAAGTTTTTGTGCAACGTTTCATCCTTTTAAACTTCATTAGACTAAATTCGTTACATTGGTGTGACTACACATGAACATGAATTGGGGATGCTGTGAATTTTATGTGTAGTCTCACCAATGTAACAAATTTATTCCGATGAAGTCCTAAATGATGAAATGTGTCACAAGAAAAATTTTTCCATTTTGTCATATATTTTTCCCCAATGTTGTTCTTGATATATAAAAAAATGGAGTCAAATTCTGGGTCACATACCAGTATCACCTGTGCTGACACAAATGCTTCCACCAACATTGCCTCTACACCATTCACAAAATGCTCTGGAGTGATTCCATCACTAACAGAGGGGGCACTAGACTTGGCCAAATACCCATGTGTAGAAGTGATACTATAAAAGCTGCAATGGCAAGGGGAGGAAATTATCATCTTTCAGGAAACTAGCCTCTAGCTGATGTAGAAGTAGGACCTCCACTAAAACAATATAAAAATTCCATGAAAAGGACCTTCATCATCTGTGGATTCAACTATCATCAGTGGAAAACAGATTGATTGGGTATTTTACTGACATATCAACAAATATAGGTCATTAATACCAAAACGAT
This sequence comes from Acanthosepion pharaonis, assembly GCA_903632075.3. Classification (NCBI taxonomy): domain Eukaryota; kingdom Metazoa; phylum Mollusca; class Cephalopoda; order Sepiida; family Sepiidae; genus Acanthosepion; species Acanthosepion pharaonis. Next base: position 105,079 of record CAHIKZ030005067.1, read on the forward strand.
CAGTTGGTTGATTTTGTTCAGCAGCATGAAAACCTCCATAGGTCACTCAATGCCAAAATCAAAATATTTTGTATACAACTTTATGGCTACAACTACAGATGTTTTGTCTATAATTTTATGCTTTTAGAGTAAATGTATGTATTTTTAGAGATATAGTTTAAAGATAATAAAATCTATTGTGCTTTCTTCGATAAGTGCTGGAAGCAGCTTACTCCTTTCAGGTAGACTATTATTTGGGAAATAGATACATTTTTGAAAAGCATGGTAAGATTTTGTACATCATAGTATTTGTTATGCATTATCATGTATTCTTTGCAGTCTATTAGAACGTGCTTGAAAGTGAGCAATTGATCACAAGAGATGCACAAAGGTGCCATTTCTGCTTTGAGTAAGTATTTGTATGTAAAGTGTCTATGTCCAATTTAGACTCTGCTTGGTAATATGTCCTGTCTTCAATCAGGTAATGGTTCTCTATTTTCCAATTTGACTATTTACTGATGTCCGGACAGTTTGTTGTTTGGAAACATATACCAAATTGTTTGCCATATTCTTTTAATATATTTATGTAATCTGTATACAGGAGTCTAATGTTTGTTATTGTCATTTTGGTTGTCTCCTTTAACAGTGCATCAGTGGAAAACAGAAGCAGTTGACAGTGTGGAATGGAAGTTCTATCAGGCAACCTCCCTCAAATAATCAATGCCACCTCAAGATCAAAAAAAAAAAAAAAAAAAAAAGTGTGATAGAAGGGTTTCATTTTTTATTCATTTTTCCAGCAACAGAAACCAAAACATTAAAAATACTGTGGGTTTGTTTGGATGTTTTTCCATTACTACAAGTGGCAGCTGCTGTGAATTCTTCATATGTTTGCAAGATGTCACAAACTTGTATTCCTTTATAATTCTTTGTGTTCTAAATTGTATATCCTTTTTTGTTTGTTTCTTTAAAATACTTGAGGATTTTTGCCTTTATATTTTTTGATAAATTTTAGCGTAAAATGCCGGATGGAATTCAGGACATGGTGTGAAACTGCATAAATAAAAAGGTTTGTCAATCCAGGTAACCTTTCTAGGAATTTCAAATTGAATCCTTTATTTAATCTACAGGTGCAGATTGTTCATATCTAGGTATATGTCATCCAGTTCTTACTAGTATTACAGCACAGTTATTGCTAGCTGGTGGTGAATGCAGTGAAGCATGACAAACAGCAGCACTCATCAGGTAGGTTAGGTTTAAGGCTCCAAATTCTCCACTCAGAATTGTCCCACAGGACAATGGCCTAGTGGATTAAAATGCTGGTTTATGAATTTGGTGACATAGTATTTGCTAATCCAATTCCTGGACTGGACAGTGTATACTTGAACTCAGTGGAAATGAGGCAAGTACTAAATAAGAAGTAAAAGAGATATCCCTTGACATGGTCAGTAGAACAAGAGCAATTAAGTAAAGTATTCAGTTTGAAGTTTTCTGAATCAATAAGCACCTGATGAAGGCCAGAGGGCATAACTGCAATGTGATAACATCATCAAAGAAGAGAAGGACAATAATCCACATGTAAATAATGAGAATGATGTTTGCAAAACAATCATAATTGACTGCTTCATCCAGTCTATAATTTTCTGAAGTTATACAATCTGTGGACATGATACTCCTAAACAAACACATTGTTTTCCCTATTTAAATATGTTTTATGCTACAATCTCGTTCAGCAATACAACATTGTCAACTAACAAGAATTACCAGGACTCTTTTGACCAAGACAAAAAATTTCTAGCAAAAATAATCAGACTAGCACGTCATAAAAATATCCTGAATCTTATATTTTTCAGCTTGTTGGACAAGATGGCAGATTTTGGTTTGAACTGATTTCTTCTGGGTTTTCTACTTATTAATTTTCTTTTCTTTTAATGTGACCAGACAGTTGGAATATTGGCCGTATCCAAGAGAAACCAGATTGAATACTCTTGCAGACATGTCTAATAATGTAAACATATGATTTAGGCTGGCAGCAGGAAATGGTAGAGAAAAAAAAAGAAAAGAAAAAAAGCAATATATTTGATTCTATCCTTTATGTGTCACTGTTTGGTTTGAGACTGTTGCCCCCCCCCAAAAAAAACAAACACTAAAACAAAAGCCAAAATTGAAAAAACCAAAAACTAAAAACAAAAGAAAATGAAAATTGAAAGTAAAATAAATCGAAAAGCTAAAAACAAAATATACAAACAAATAAAAAAAACAAAACAAACAAAAAACAAAAACTAGAATAAATAAGAATTATAAAAAAAATAATGAAAGCTAAACATGATCCAATCATAAACTTAGTTTTATTTTTAATGTTGGGAACATACATTTGTCATTGTAGGTAATATCAGGATTTTTTTCATTTTTAGTCATCTTTATTTCAGCTGTTCCACGAGATGCTCATAAATTTAAGTGTGTTTTCATTATCATTTAGTAAAGTAAAGCTGACTAATAAATTTTGAATTGAGATAACCTATTGTAAACATGTATTTTTCACTATACTTTAAATAAAAAGCAAGCAATATTTTCTGAAAATTCATTAACTACTTCTTATTGAATCTCATTTCTATAAAAACTACTTCATTTTTGGAAGGTTTTTAATTATAAAACGAGCTGCAAGACCTGGCCAACAAACTTGTTGAAAGATCTAGCACATATGGAATGAAACTCAACATAGAGAAATCCAAAGTAATGATTTATTCATTTTCTACTTCCTATCAATCCTTTGCATTTTATATAAAGCCAGAAAATATTTTTTGATTGTAAGAATTTTTGGAGTGGGGATAATAATGATTTAGTGATAAAAATTTTACATATTAACCCATAACTTGGGGGAAAAGAGGTGGATTCATACCTATCACAAAGGTATTTGCATGTAAGTGAATACAAAAAAAAACAAATGGCAACTGGAACTTGGCTCTCAGATTAGCAATTCTAAGCCATTATCCATTACACCAATGGTACATTTAAGTTTACAGCACCAGGTATTCCCAAGCAGGTATTTACTCGTTCCCCCAATAGAACAAGATGTGACACAAGGTCGAGCGCGTACACCCGGGTAGGGACAAAAATTGCCCTCAGCCCCCGCAACCGTCGGTTGCGCTGGCCTCGGTGTGAGCACCGATCCCTCCCTCTTGTGCAATGGGAGGGCGTGGTTTCGGGCAGCTGTTCCCCAGGGCTGGGCACCTCTTCAGTATAATTTTCCTCAGTTGCCCCTCTGTCCTTTGACAGAGAAGCCCCTGAGCGCACTCTGTCCAAGGACAGAGACGCAACTGAGAGATGATAAATAATGCGAAATCCCCCAAAGGAGGGATTTACGCAATATTTAGTCACCCATTAAGGTACTGACCATGCTCAATATTGCTTAATGTTGGTGATTGTGACCTTCTTTGAGAAAAGGAGATAAGAGATATGTTTGCTATGAAATTTTATATTCAAAGACTAATTTTTATCAAGACTCAAAAATTCAGTGCTTAAATTAAACAGAAAAACATTCATTTCAGAGAAAGAATTGCTTACAAATTCATCAAGAAATCTTTCCTACACCTATGTTTAATACTTGTAAAATCTGAAAGCACAGTGTTTAAATATTGGTAGTTTTGAATACTTTTCAGATTCCTTGATTTAGTGCACAGCTATACTCTTAAGGAAAATTCAAACTAACTGATAAACAAATATTCTACAAATAAATTCACACAAGAGTGTTTCAAAATATGTCTTTTTGTCCCTGGTACCCTGAATACATGAGTTAAAGTGTGCTACTAGATTGGTATCTAGGTCCAATCCTTTTACTGTTAAAAAAGGTTAAATGCAACCACCACTTTGCAGTTGCTTTTCTCGCACTTCCCACCTGTGGAATTCACTTCCATTTCCTTGCTTCCATGATAACTACAATCTTCAAAAATTTAAATGCAATGTCAACTGCCATCTTGAACCCCATTTATCTTTTGTCTTTTCTTCAATCATCCCTATTCTCAGCCTCCTCTTTCATTCCTCTCGTACTGGTGACATTACCACCTTGCTTAAGACGATAAAAAAAAAAAAGAAAAAAAAAAAGAAGTTAATTTTTACAAATGTTTATTCTTGTTTTATGCACACATCCAAAAGACTGTGATTCAATTATATTACCTACATATTAATACGTTTGTACCTGTGAGGCAGGCATAGGAGGTACGGTGGAGTAATGAATAGTGGCCCGAATTGAGAAATCGGAGAGGAGGGTTTGAATTCCAGTCAGATCCATTACATTCACTTATGTGCTAATACCCTTGTGAAAGGCATGAATCCTCTTCTCCCCCCAGCTGTTGGTAAATAGCAGGACAGACTGGGTTCTATAGTCTTGGATAGCAACTGGTCTACTGCATAAAGAAATGGCAACCTACTGTTGGATAAAAATCTGACTTGTCAGTCATGACATGATTGCCTAAATGTGTATCATGCATGGTACATAACTAACTGACCTATGTGTGTTGTGTGACATGCTTGGTATCACAGATATTGAAAGAGAAAAAGGAAGAAGGATAGACATAGAGAGTAAAACAGAGCAAGAGAGGGACATAGAGAGAGACTAAAAGATTGTGTGACACAAAGAGAGATTGAAAGGAGGGGGGTCATTTTAGACAAAAGGCAGTTGTTTGTAGTGAGAGGGGTTAAATCATGTTGGCAAATTTGTCCTAAACAGATCATTAGGTTGAGACAGATTTGCCACTGAACTGCAAGTGACCTTTTAAAATTAGATTTTTAAAAAATTTTATCTTTGCGAATTTGATCCAGACTGAGAAGGGAAACAAAAAGAGAGAGGGACATAGAGAGTAAAACAAAAAGAGAGAGAGAGAGAGAGGGATGTAGAGAAACAAAAAGGGAGTCCAACATAAAGAGGGAGGGGTCATTTTAGAGAAAGGCAGTTGTTTGTATTGAGGGGCGGTTAAATCATGCTCTAGGACCTAATGATCTGTTGAGGACATTTCAGTATTTTTAAGAGACTTATTTTTCTTAGAACTATCTGAGAATGGATATTGGTTGAAATGTACAGAGTGCATCATTAAAATATTTATTTGTAAATCTGTGTAATTTACATATCCTGCTAGTGAGCATTATTATCACTATCTTTATATATATATATATATATATATATATATATATAGATAGGAAAAGTTGATGGAGGTACAGTGGAGTAATGGATAGCAGCTTGGATTGAGGGATCGGAGAGCCAATTTCAAATTCCAGTCAAATCCATTACATTGACTTATGTGCTAATACCCTTGGGAAAGGTGTGAATCCTCTTCTACCTCCAGCTATGGGTAAATAGCAGGACAGACTGAGTTCTACAGTCTTGGATGGCAACTCGTCTAGGAGAAGGACAACTCTGATTTCAAAACCTGTGGAGGGTCGTTTGGGAACCCTGTGGCATGTAGTGCACCAAGTGTCTGTATTTGGCCCTTCAAAAAGTGTGAATGGTCCTGCACAAAACCTTCACCACTATAATCAAATCATATGTGCTGTTGTCGGGCTGTCGGTTTCCTAGGAACTGATCTGCTTGACCCTCATACGTCAATTTCAACAGGAGAGTTGAGTATATGAAAAGTTCACAGGCTGATGATGAAGTAGTGATTCTAGAGCTGTGAAATCTTGCATGCATTAACTATTTTTTTTGGTTCATTATTTGAGCTACACACAAAGAGACAAGCCATGCCGCGGAAACACTCCTCCTCATCTGCTCCAAAGAAGGCCAGGGGTTATTTCATCTGCAGAGAATGTGATGGCCGTGAGAATTTGTTATACAAAAAGCATTGTGTTTATTGACTGTCACATCTGTTTGATCACTCTACCTATTCTACTGATTTGTCCCCATCTGGTTTTCATCTGTTACCCCACATGACTAAGCACTTTGGTAGGAACCAGTATTACAATGATGATGATATCCTATCTACTGTTGATGACTTTTTTTAACAAACAGAATGAAAGCTTCTTCAACAATGGGATCCAAGCACTGCAACACCAATGGAAGTAGTGTGTTGACTTCAAGGGAGACTATATTGAAAAATAAACCTCATTTGGTCCCATGGACTTTTCAACCGACCCTAGTATTTTCATTTTTACACACCTTCACTCCAAAGATTATTTCTTGTACACAGTTGAAAACTATGATTCCTCTATATTATCCAACTGGCACTCAAAGACTTCCAGAATTTCCAGGATCATAAAATCTTACCAGATGTGGAGAATTTCATAAGTATCAAAAACACAGAGGAACACTGGAGGAGGAGAATACTACTACTACTACTAATAGTCTCTCTCTATTATATATATATATATATATATATATATATATATATATATAGGCGATAGTGTCTAGCATGACACAGTCTGTCGCCTCTGAGTGTTGACTTCAATGTTCACTTATATATAAGTATACATACATATATACAAATGCCTACACACAAACACATATACATGTGTATCTGTGCTTTTCTATTAATATATTAATTATATAAATTTGTAGCCTCTGTCTGTTTGTTATTGAACTCCTCCTAGGGTTTTGGAGATAAACCCCTATAACCATATATATTCTGAAACTACAAACTACAATACCCAGGGTAAATTAAATTTAAATAAGGGAATGATTCCTAGGGTAGTTGGATAATTATATTTCATTTTGATCAAAGGTGTCTCTTGGGGGGGGCAGGGCACTACCCCCACACCCGGAAAATATTTCCCTTTGATTTAAATTAAATTTAAACAAAGGAATGACTCCTATCCAAAATATAGGAGGAGAAAGCCAGAAGATGGAGGTCACATTGGCAAGAGAATTGAGTAATACTGAAATGCACTATTTTTCTCCATAAATTATAACAATAATTTAAAATCAATCATCGTTTTCTTACAAAAAAAAATGTTTGACATGCATCAAGGCACAAGTAATTTGGCTAGTAATGTCATAAACATGAATGAATGATGTTTAAATGATCGTAATACTGAACCAAACTGTGAGTCTTTTCTTAGAGTTTATATAATTATTGTAGATATTTATTGCTTCAGACTGTCTTTATCAAAAAGCCACATTCATGGGGCACTCTGTAAGTTGTTTAATCATTTGCAGTGATTTATGGAACAGAAGCATTAGACAACATTCCAGGTTACAATGCTCTGTGTATTCCTGTGCATGCAATAAACCTTGTGAGCTCTCTTATATCAAATAAACAGAGTTGAGCCTGAGGTCCCAATTAAATGATTTAAAATATTAGGAAAAAAAAAAAAAAACTGTTCTTGAATGCTTTGAGAACATAATGACTGACCTTCAAACACCAATCAAAACCAAAGCCTTTTTAAGAATCTAAGGTTGGATGCAGAATGAACTGATTTGATAATTGGTGAAAATTAAAAAGGAAATCATGATTATCTAAAATAAATTAGAAAATAAATCTGTAATCCTACTTAGCTAATAAATTAGAAATTTAATCTTATATTGATTTTAAGAGTCAAATACTGCATTCGATAATTGAATCTTTTATATCACTCATATTGTTCAATGATTCTGAGTTGGGATCTAAAATGGAACTATATATATATATATAAATAAATCGATACATAATTTAGTATAAGTTTACATAACAGTATTAAAAAAATAGTATTACAAATTGGAAAAGAGTGCGCATGTGTAGATGTGGCAACATCAACAAAGCCCAGTCTGATCAAACTTTTTTTACCAAATTTTTTATACTATTTTTATGTATATATATATATATATATATATATATATATATACACACACACACACACACAGGGTGATTGAAAAGTAACTTGGCAGTTTGAAATATTTATAATTTATTTATTAAGGTTGTATGCCTTTTTCAAAACTACAGTGGAACCTCAGTTCTCGAACATCTCACATATCGAACAAATCAGTTTTTGAACAGAAAATTTAAGATGAAAATGCCTCAGTTCTGACAACATAGCCAAACTGAGTTAACACAAACGGAATAATTTCTGAGTCAACCACCATTTTGTATACATTCATGTGTTGTGCCATGCTTTTCTTTTCCAATTTTATTGTACTGTGACTTTTTTTTTTAATATTTATTCCTAATTGAAAAATAGTTTCGCTTTCCGAACGGTCTTCGGGAACCAATTAAATTTGTGAACTGAAGTTCCACTGTAATTTACTAGCTCACTTTGGACCAGAGGAACTTTCCCTTACTGGAGAGTTTCATCATCATAATAATAATAAAATTAATCTATGACTGGATAAAGTTTCCTTTAAATTTTAGCTCTTTTTGCCCTATCTACTTTGTTGGATAATGATAACCTTGGGGATGGCAGACTTTAAATTTTAGGTAACCACCTCTTCATAAAAAAATCAAACACCTTGCACTAATGGGTTAAATAGTTTCAGCATCCAAGCTTATTAGAAGTTAATTAAACCAAAGAAGACATGAAATTAACTAGTTATTAAATCCAGAGGGTGGCTCCAACCTTTTGGTCTGTAGTATAACACATAAATAGAAGTGTCGATTAGTAAATCTGTATCTTAGCCTGAACTAGTATACAAATGATGATATGATTGTTCTTTTTAGTGAAGCTCGTGTGTGCTTGTTGCAGCATGCATAGAAATTGAGTATTTGTGAAATGTATTTTTCCATAAAAAGCCATATTGTCTACATCTTTCTTTTCACTATATTGCTCGCAGTGTGAATATTAATACATATAATACTGTAGTTACTATGAATATTTTGGTTATTACATCATATCACAGTCTAGGTTATATGCTGTTTTTCCCCTGTCCCTCTTGCCTTCAATATGTTCTGTGAGTGACAATTTTTCCAAGCCCTCTTTCTTCATTATGTGCTCTAGAAATTTCAACTATCTCTTTCTGACTCTAAGTGACTTTTTTGTTTTCATTTTCTTTAAAACTTTGTCATTGCTAACATGTTTGGTCCATAGTATTTTCAGCATCATTCTGTAGATCCACATTTCAGTTGTTTCAAGTCTCTTCTTCATCTATGAGGAGATTGTCCAGCATTCATTGCCATATAGGAGGACTTATTACGTAAGAGTTCAGCACTCACGTCTTTGTTTCTAATAAAATTTTCTTAATATTTTGCTTAGCTTTTTGAAGGCATATTACACTATCCAAATGAGATCTCAGATTTCAGTGTTGCCCTTTCTGTCCTCTGTTAAAAACACTTCCCAGATATTTAAATTGGTGTACTTGATTAATTTTGATATCTCCAATTTATAATTTGCATGTTGGGCTGTTCCTTTTACTGACAACCATGTACTTGGCCCATAGCTGGGAGGAGAAGAAAAGGATTCATACCTTTCCCATTCACTTATGTGCTAATACTCTTGAGAAAAGTATAAATCCTCTTCTTCTACCCCCAGCCATGGTTAAATAGCAGGAGAGACCGGGTTCTATAGCCTTAGATGGCAACTGGTCTACCACAGAAAGAAATGGCAACCTACTGCAGAAAAAAAAATCTGCCTCATCAGTCATGTATCAAAAGATACATGATCGCTTATGTGTGTATGGCACATAACTGATGTACTTGGCAGTGAACAGGCTATAAGTGAAACTTGTTTACTTTGTTTTTGTTTTTTTATTAATCATTTCATCCCCAAACAAGGCATTAAAGCAACGAAGATGCAAGGGGTAACTGAGTGTGAGAGAATATGAGAAAAAATTATTAGGGGAAGAAAACAAGAAATTAAGAGGAATTAAGAAGACAGAAGATAATGATTGACATTGCATTTATATTTTTGAATATCAATGCTGACTGGAAAGCAAGAAGATAGAAGAGTGTTCCACAAACAAGAAGTGCAAGAGAAGAAACTGTCAGCATAGAACTTACAGTTATGTCTAGCCATTTCAAATGTAAAATGATAAGACCTTGCTGCCAATCTAGTAATGTGCTTAAGTTTGTAAAGTCTACGTACCATAGAGAAAAGTTCATCACAACGATTTACTATTCAAGTATTTATAGAAAAAGCACAGGAATGCTATGTTACAATGGTGGGAAAGTGACTGAAGCTGAGATGCCAGGGTAGGACTAATAATATTTCAGATTCATTTTTGTATTTTATCAAGAATCTCTTAAATCATTACGGAAACACCAGACCAGATATGGTATCTATGGGGCATCTTTTTATAAAAGTTTTGTGTGGAGTAGCTATCATGTTTATGTCATCTCAAGTTTAAGGGCGACAAAGTCAACAGGGAAGAAATTACTGGTCATATCTAATAACACTGATCACCTTATCTTGAATGAGGCTGATCAATTTTAGATATTATGGTGAATATTGTTTTTTGTTTTATAAAAAGATATTTTCACAAGAGGCTTACTCTTTATTTTCAAGCCATGTTGATTAATTTATATCACAGAATAACAATCTGAGAGTTGCAATAAAAAGAGAAATAAAATCAAAGTTGTACTAGTAAAAAATAATAGTCTTAATTTATGTGATTTAAAACTTGAACATAGAAACCCAAAACCTAAATGCAGGGGGCAGTTGCAAATACCTATGCATACAAATGCACCACCAATCTAAACATGTATGTCTACTTTTATACATTTAACCTCGCATTAGTCACATGGGGTGTTCTGTTACCCCAAAGTTTTTAAAGTACCCATAATTCCTAGTTGGCAACTTGTTTCTTTTGCTCCCTCCCACTACTCTCCTGACTCAGTGATGGTGTGTAGCATGCGGTGTAGCATAGTTGTAGCTCAGTTGTCATGGGAGGCAGTTGCCAGTGGACTATCCATTTTCAGAAATCCGAAGTGATTTAAGGATACAAGATTAATGTGGTCTATGTATGACCCCAATTCATAATGATCCAGAATTTTCAATTTCCTCTTGATTTTTTTTTCAAATGAGACACTTGCTCCAAATACTGACTCATTAATCTTCAATACAAGCCTTCCTCTCTCTCTCCCTTGACACTTTCTTTTACCATCACAAACTTTTTCTACACTTTATACATTCTTACATTTTATCACTTTAAAAATTATTTTAGTGAAGACCTATATTTGAGAAGATGCTCTGTTTATTTATTAAACTGTATATTTATTTTTGTCTACCAGTATGAATGCTTGAGAAATCCTGTTAAGGAAAAATATGCCCTCTCTAGCAGGATTTGAACCTGTGTCCACCTTTGCAGGAGAAACTGTTGTTAGATCCATCATGCTCCAGACTGACTCAGCCATGAAATGATGGTTTCTTCTGTAAAGATGGACACAGGCTTGAATCTGGCTGGAGAGCTCATATTTTTGTTTAATAAGATTTATTGAATGACCAAGCCAGTAAACAAAAATAAATATACTGTTTAATAAATAAATGGTCCCCTTACTCAAATATGAGTATCTGCTAAAATAACATTTAGAGTGATAAAATCTGTTGGATTATTAAATAAAAAAAAAATACATTACTTTCTTGGAAACAACCTTACATGCATATAAATTAAATTTTATAAGAAAAGATGAAACTATAAAATTAAATAAGATAATTAAAATAAGAAAAAAAAAAAGAAGACTTTTTGAAGAACTCATTGTGAGACAAATTCACTCTTCCTAACAATAATACTTTCTATTGGATGATACAGTACTCAGCCTGTTAATCTATCATTGCATATGACTTACTTTTATTGATAGAAGCACAAATGCATTCATGCCGACACAGTAGACATTTGTTAGCAACTTTAGCAAAGAATACCAAATCCACAAGTAATGGCCTATAAAGCATCGATCGAAAAAAACTTAAGTATATATCCTTGTCCACAGGAAATCAATAAAGTATTTATACGAACTATCTATTATATAAAGATTTTATATTTTATCTCAATTGATATAATCATGCAAGCATATACATAAATATATAATTGTTAACCTATTATAAAATAATAGACATGCTTGTATAACATTGATCAGTGTAAGAAAATTAATAAATTACATTCTAAAATATTTTTAATGTCTGACTTCAAAAATATATTAAATACATATTCTTATATAATACACACACACACATATATATATTATGTTTAACTAGCATCTATTTCAAATTATTGATGAGAGGATGAATTCTCATGTGCTCTTTTGAGGAAAAATTTTATAATGCCTATTTTATATCTAAGTGAACATTCACTCATAAAATTAAGGTGGCAAGAGTTTCTACTAGTGTTTTTTTTTTTTTTTGTATAATGAAGTAGTGAATGTGTTTCTATTGAATTCTATGAGAACATTTAAGAATAGGAGTTTATTTTTTTGACCAAGTTCACAACAGTTTCCTCAACTAGCTCATCAAGCATCAGATTAGAGTATTTTTTTCTAAAGTAACTAACAGCAATACTGAACATACAGATGAAAGAGAGATTGCTGCCCAAATACACAATTATATATATATATATATATATATATATATATATATGTGGGTGTGTGTATAAGGTGTGCATAATCAAAAATTAGTTCACTTATATATAAATTTACACTCAGAGTTTCATGAATTTTTTTAAAACATCCAACTGTCGGCAGATTTTTGTTGTAAGTTTACAGTAATAAAAGGCTTAAATGTTCACTTTTCTTGCTTTGGAACACTGAGTAGATACAAGGTAATTGAAAACATAATTTTATTTAATACATTTAATGCTCTATCTCTAGATACTGAGCACTATAATTAAAAAGAGTAATTGCCTTAGGCAAGATATACTGCCTTAGGAGGCATGGTAGAGTAATGGATAGTGGCCTGGATTGAGGAATCGAAGAGCTGAGTTTGAATTCCAGTTGAATCCATTACATTCACTTATGTGCTAATACTCTTGGGAAAGGTATGAATCCTCTTTTCCTCCCAACTATGGGTAAATAGCAGGACAGACCAGGTTCTATAGCCTTGGATGGCAACTGGTCTATCACAGAAAGAAATGGCAGCCTACTGCAGGAAAAATCTGCCTTGACAGTCATGTATCAATGATTGTCTAAGCGTATTGTACATGGCACATAACTGACTGACTGAATTGCCTTAAAAATCTCATCTTCCAAAAATTCTCTGGTTCTTCATTTTTTTCTTTATCAAAATAATCTTCTTTATTATTTTATATATATATATATATATATATATATATATATATATATTGCATTGTACAGTATATATATCATAAAGAGATAATTATACAAAGAATTAATTTACAATTAACTGAAAGACACATACAACAAAAAGAATTTGTGGATTTACCATATGACTAAATTCAAACGAAATTTTCACTTGAAATATTTAAAGAACTCTAGCGTTACGACAACACATGTTCCAAAATTATATAACTGTCAATAAATAACATTTTTAAAAACATCTTTCGGTTTATACTGCATTTATTTTGTCTTGGAGTTGCCTGTGATGGAAAAATTATGCCCTGAGGATAAAAATGTGAAACTTTTAAAAATATTTGGCCTAGCAACATCAAATCTATCTGACAACAATTTAAACATAAGGATCATAGAGTTCAATGAATTGTTAGTAAGTTAATGCCTTATTAAGTCTTGTTAGCAAAGAGATTTTGCCATTAATTACATTAACATTGCTAATTGTATCCTAAATAAACCAGACTGTGATGACACGTTTTCATATAAGGAAGATAGTACCAACAGACAGAAATTTCAAATCCACACCTAACTTTAACCAATAAATACTTTGCCATCATAAATTATACTTGCATCCTCATTTGTCCCCCAAAAAACCAACACTTCTTAAAAAAAAATGTTAAATTCTCTTTCTCTCGCCAACTTAAACTATACAATAATTTAGCTTATATATAAAAAAAAAGTAAATCATTTTTTCGAAAGTTATTCAGCATCGTTTGAAAATGAAAATAAACTTTAAATTTTTAGTTTAATTTACGATTTAGGTTTTGGTTTCAAAACTTAGTAATATCTGTTCACAATGAAAACATATTTTTAAATAATTATAATATGCTCTACTGTGTATCGAGCACTGTTTTAAAAATAAGTGCTAAAAAAAACTCTGGATTATAAATCTGATTGTTCTTTCTTTTTATTTTGATTATATATATATATATATATATATATATATATATATATATATATATATATATATATTAGTTGAATTGAGACTTTCCTGATGCAGTCACAACTTCACTGGTCTGGTCATGTTGCAAGGATGACAACAGAATACCTAAGGTCCTCATGCAAAGCCAGCTTGGTAGTGGACAAAGGACTGTTGGTCAGCCATGGCTCAGGTATAAAGACAAGCTAAAGAGTAACCTCACAGCTGTCAATGTGCCTCATATTAACTTCATACAAGTTGTCCTGTATAGAAATAATTGGAGATATTTGTGTCAGAGTGGTATCAGAAATTTTGAAATCAGTTCTCTTGAACAGCTTAAGAGATGAGGGACAATGGCAAAAAGTGTCAGAAAATATTCCTGTGGGTATGTTCCAAGATCCTCACTGTTGCACAATATGTAGACTTGTATGCAGGTCACTAGCAGGATTGAAGTGTCACATATGGCACAAACATAAAAACTGAATGAGGTTGTCGGATCCTCATCTCTCAAAATTGACAGGAAAGTCCATCATCATCATATATATATATATATATATATCAATGTGGAGAAACTTATCACTTAACCGATTGGTGTTGGTTTAGTCATACTGACTTCAAAGTTTCATGAGAGCATTGCAGTAATTTTATCATAATTTTATCAGACAATTTTAACAAGACAAACACAGCAAAGGGCTCAATAGACACTTTGTTGTATAATATATATATATATATATATATATATATATATACACCCACAAAAACCTAAAGTATTGATACAACAACAGAAAGCCTGAGAAGTGATCAAAAGGAAACTTAATAAAAAAAAAAAAAAAAAATCAAAATAATGAATAAACCAAAAACCAAGAAAAACACCCGATATAAGAAAAAGAAACATAAACTAAGAAAAAAAAAAAAAAAAAAGACCAAAAGATAGACACCTACCAAAATAGTAACAAACAGTGCTCCATGGCAAGGTTACCAAGATAGGTATCATGCTTAACAGTGTTATAGCCAAGAAAATGACAAAGACTGCTACTTAAGTTTCATACTACCATGACCAGAACGCCCTATATATGTAAGGTATTGTTAGGCACTTATTTTTTTTTCTATATTTCTGACCAATTTCTTGATTTCGGGAACATATTTGAGTATAAATTTCCTAATGTCTGAATAATTCCAGTTTTCATAAGCCATTGGCAAATTTAACACCGGACAATTTATATTAAAATATGTACCAGAAACAAGGAAAGTGGTCACAAAACATAGTAAAAAAATAAAAATATACCTAATTTAGAACTTTTGTTGGTCTTTAAACAAAATATATGAGAGTAAAATGTGCCAAAACATTAATATTTCAAATATAGCCTTCCAGAAGGTCATAGAATGAGGATCAAAGATTGGGCTTTAAGATTATTTTGGTAAACATTGTTTTCTGTTAGGTACCTATTATATAACATATTTTTATGGAAGTATATAACACTAAGGTTACAAGTCAGAAAGCATTGAAGCTTTACTAAAAAAAAATTCAATTGTAGTCAACAGGATATCCACCAACCACCCGATGTGGTCAGATGTGGTAGAAGGCTGAATTTAATGTGACGTATCCGAGCCCATAGGCTCGGCCAAAAATTCCCCGTAGACCCCATATAAAACAAGATTGGGTAGCTGTTTCCTGAGACTAGACTTTGCCCTTCGACATAGCCTCGTCTGGGGATCCTCTCTGCCCGGAGGAAGAGAGTTTGACCAGCACAGTTGGAGACAAATCTCCAACTGCAGATCAACTGTAGTGGACAGGTATTTGGAAAATATTGAGGACTGTTGTCTAACTAAGATCTTCCTAACTGTAGAACTCGTCTTTGTCCCACAAAGAACTAAAGATCACACTAACGATATATGAGGATACCTTGAGAAGAATCATTTCCTGCAGTGTCAACCAAGAAGTGATATGAATGTAAAGAATTTATGAGGTTACCTCTTGAAATGTATTAAACTGCAGAAAAATAACAGTAGAGACAGCTTCACAAGGTCAGAATCTATATTAGCTGATGGAATCTGCTCTTGTAATTGACATCTTAGAACATGATATGAATAGAAAATGTTCATGCTGGTGTATGTGTTAAGAAAAGCAAAATTTCACAAAGATTCATGTATCAAAGGTAAAGTATCAGTAACAGAGAAAGAAGAGATGATAGATGAAAAACAAAGTAAAGAGTTTTCACTTACTTTCATAGAAAAATGTGAAACACATGTTCATCAAGGATTTGGCAGGGGTGTAGTCCTCAGCCATGTGGCATTCGAATAAAACCACAGAGAAGTACTGGACAAGGCGAAAGAAAATTTGCTCATCCACTTTCTTGTTGTGCACTCTCTGAAAAAAAATAAAGAAAATTTATTAGTTTGGTGTAAATCATAGTATAAATACTGTACATGATGGTATATAAGAATCCCACTTTCAAAAAGTAATAGCTAAAAATTATCTGTCAGTACTAACAGTTCAAACAATGTAAATAGTTATTTACATTATTGACATTGTTCTCACTGTTGTCCTCAGTTTTATTGTCATATTCACTATGGCCGTTATACACTCTGGCCTTTTTCAGGATATAACTATCTACTCTATTTACATTGTTCAGACTGTTGTCCTCGTTTTTATTGCTAGATTCATAATGTTTCAGCTGTTATATGCTCCAGCCTTCTTCAGGATCTGTCTATATTTCTGAGTTGAAGTATTGTAACTATTTACTCTATTTACATTGTTCAGACTGTTGTCCTCATTTTTATTGCCAGATTCATAATGTTTCAGCTGTTATATGCTCCAGCCTTCTTCAGGATTTGTCTATATTTCTGAGTTGAGGTATTGTAACTATTTACTTTATTAACTTTGTTCAAGACTGTTATGCTATTTTTGTCATGTTCACAATGTTACGGCAGTTGTATACGCTAGTCTTCTTCAGGTGATCTACATTGAAAATTTTGAAACAAACCCTTTATTTCATCCAACAGGATAGTTTGTTCTAATTCCACATGCCATGCCTTTTCTGGATATCTCAGTTTCAGTTATTTCCCTTTAGTAACTCAACTCTCCAACACAACTCTTTGGGTCAAGTCACTTCAACCAATGCTTTTATCCACTGGGCCAGTAGATAAAATTGTTGGTCGAAATTCCAATGTATATCATCTGAAGACGGCCGGAGCATACAATGGCTGAAATATTTTGAATATGACAATAAAGATGAGGACAAAAGTTCAAACAATGTAAAAAGTGTAAATAGTTACAATACCTAGACAGAAATATAGACATATTTTTTTTTCATTTTCATTTAACATTCAATTTTATATTCTGAACCACCATTTATGAATCTGCAAGGTGGAATAAATTATCACCTTTCATAATATCAAACTAATATTCATCAATTTTTGTTATATTACACCTGAATCCATTAATAAAATACTGTGTAAGATTACCACAATACAGTACTTCTATTGTTTTATTTTCTCTTTGTTCATTCCATTTTTAATTTAGACACATTTTAGATTGTCACCGTTTTTTAGCACTTCCTGTTTAACGCATGGTAATTACCAGAACTAGCACAATAAACCAAAGGGTTAATGCACATGGTTCCTACTTTTTTATTCCCTTAAATCTAAACCAACTATGATAGCTCTGCCTGTTTGTAAGTTCTAAACCTTTTTCTCCAATCATTGGTCTCTCTTAATGTATTATTTAAATATTTGTTTAGGGTAGCCACCTTGTATATAATTATTCTAACTATTGCACTTAGTCATGTAGAACCCTTTTCACAATGTATTGAATGTTCTCAGACTGTGTCAACTACATGTAATTTCTTAAAACTATTTGCTTAAAACATCACTGCAAACTATTTGCTACCTCCTTTACACATTTAGACACTGAGTCTCACAGTGTTCTCAGACTGTGTCAACTACATGTAATTTCTTAAAACTATTTTTTTTTTAAGCATTTCACCCCAAGCAAGGCGGGAAGCCACGAGGACGCAAGGGGTTACAGAAGATTTGGAGCAAGATCAGATAGGAGTGATAGAGGAAAGGATGAGGAGAAGGATAGTGGATAGATCAAGGCAACTGGAGATGTCGATTGACATTACACTTGAATAGTTGGAGATTATAGCTATCAGGGAAACTGGAATAGGGAAGGGAGTTCCACAGGCGAGAGTTGCGAGATATGAAGCTATTGGAGTAGAAGAGACGGCTACATTTAGTAGTTTCAACAATGAAAGGGTGAGAGCGGGATGCCAGCCTTGTGCGCTTGAATTCATGAAGTCTGGGAACCAGCGAATGCAGCTCCTCGGAGCAATTACCATGAAAGTATTTGTAAAAAAGATAGAGAGAGGTGACAGGGTATATCACTGCAAACTATTTGCTACTTCCTTTACCCATTTAGACACCGAGTCTCACAGTTATGCTCAGCATTTTGGCCTCTTTGTCATTTCTTTTCCCTTTTCATTTTGTTATTCTAACTAAGCTAGTCTCAAGTTTGTATTTATTTTTTTCTCTAATATCACTATAACTGAACCCACAATTACTATGCCAGCAAAGTCACAAACCAGTACTTTTCCCCCACTAAGCATGTTCTGTTACCATTGACTATTGTGTTATTTTCATTTTGTTTGTCCCCTTTTTTAATTTAGGTACATAAGAATCGGAGAGCCGAGTTCAAATTCCAGTCAAATCCATTACATTCACTTACATGCTAATACCCTTGGGAAAGGTATGAATCCTCTTCTCCTTCCAGCTATGGGTAAATAGCAGGACAGACTGGGTTTTTATAGCCTTGGATGGCAACTGGTCTACCACAGAAAGAAATGGGAACCTACTGCGGGGAAAAAAAATATGCCTCATCAGACATGTATTGAAAGATACATGATTGCCTAAGCATGTACAGTGTAACCCGGACATAAGAGAGTTGTCGGGACCGGAGAAGAAGTCTCTTATATCCGGGTTTGGTCTATTTTATACACATTAACACAGGCTCTAATTTGGGACCAGAGAAAATCTCTCTTATATTCGGGTTTCTCTTATATCCGGGTTACACTGTATCACGCATAGTACATAACTGACTGACATTTTAGATTAGTCACCATTTATTTTTGCTGCTGTACTTCTTCATGCAGAACCCTTTCCAACACATATTGACTGTTCACACACTGTGTCAACTTCATGTAACTTTTTTCCTTTCTGTAAGCTTCTTATTGCAAACTTTATAACATATTCTTGTAAGCAAAATACGTTTTACCCATTTAGACCCTTGATCTCCAGTAATGTTCAGCCCTTGGCTCCACTTGTCATATTTCTATTTTATTTTTAATTTTTTTTTACCTTTTTATTTATTTTGTTACTTGGACTAAACTCATCTCAAGTTTGTGTTTATTTCTTTTTCGAGTTTCAACCTTTTCACTTCCAATAAACCTGCTGAGGAATAGGTCTGTCTTAAGGCATTTATCTGGCTGCCTGAGAGATGGACACATATTGAGAGGTAGTGCATACTGTCGTCATTTGATTTTAAAGAAATCAAAGTTCTGTAGAACGTGAGTCTTTCTTTTATAGAATTTTGTGCTTCAAAGAGTTAGAAACAGAACTATCAACATAAACAAAATGAAGATAATCTCACAAGCTAGGAAGAAATTTAAAATTAAAAAAAAAAAACAAACTCTGAATCAGAAGTTCTATTCATGTTGGCTGTGAAAAGCTTGCATATTGATTGGAAAATATCTTTGCTGAACCATAGTTAATACAAGTTCATGAATCATTTATTCTTCTTCTACAATAATTTCCACTTAAGTATCATATTTGCTGATGGCAAAAGAATTGATTTTATTGATAACTTTGCCTCATAGATTTCTATCTCATACTACTCAGAGTAGGACATCTAAGAGAATTACCAAAAAGTTACAACTCGATTACTTTTCTAATAAATATCAGAGTCCTGATGTCAGGATTAGCAGAAAGAATAGACTATTTCACACTTCATTTAGTAACACTATGGGATAATCGCTAAAATCAAATAACATTGTATAAAAAAGTCTGGTGTTTGATCTAAAAAAAATGTTTGTAAATTTGAATGCATTTGTGCTATTTTTAATCTTGAATTTTTATCAGATGAAGCATTGGCAATCATTAATTTCTGACTAGTATCTCTTTCATCTTAATTTTAGATGCTTTATTTACACTAAAAATTACTGTTGTATCCTTTAAGAGGTTATAAACAGACAAAGGTGGTACTAGATTGAAGGAACAGCAACACATGTGTAGATAAAAGAAGAGAGATTTATTGTAAAAGAGAATAAATGACTGAAAGACATGGAATCAGGTAGCAGGTTAATAATTCCTGAAGCAAGTACCCAGGTATATCCTGTGCTCACTATATATAGCTACTGATATAGTCAGTCCACATAGGCAATAGGGAGTATAGGACATTCCATTACAACAATTACTTTGAATTATATTATTATTACATGAAATATTATCAACTACTATTATTATATTCCTTTCATCTTAATTTATTTACACTAGCATATATTAACTTAAATTTTTATTGGATAAAGCATTCAAATACCTTGGTGTATGGATCATTTATAGCAAATTC
Organism: Acanthosepion pharaonis; assembly: GCA_903632075.3. NCBI lineage: Eukaryota > Metazoa > Mollusca > Cephalopoda > Sepiida > Sepiidae > Acanthosepion > Acanthosepion pharaonis. The sequence continues at coordinate 125,765 of CAHIKZ030005067.1, forward strand.
AGAATAGGAGATAAGAAAGTTGAACATAAGCTGTGCTAGAGGAAATTTTTCCCTATACCACAAATTGTTACAAAATCAAAATTCAAGTAAGCTTCTTAAATACCCTCATATAGATGTTATGCATGTACCAAACTTGTTCAGAAATATATAAACTGTCAGTTGTATACAACCACTTTCTCAGATCAATGTTAAAAATGTCTGAATGAATGAAACCTGTAAGTTTCAGTGAGGACCATTCCTCTTTGGACTGGCACTGCAGAATTACCAAAACAAAGAACTGTAGCAAATAACAGAAACCGCATCACTTGAGGACTTTCAACAGTGGCAACAATTAAAATTCACTAGCACCACAAAGGTGACAGTTTAAAATGTGAGAGGTATTATACCTTCCATATATACCTCCCAGAAATACTTCTCACATAATGATAAGACATTAGCTAGATGAAGACACCATTTCCACTTGTCTAAGTTCATTAACATCACATAGGTGACAATTTAAAATGTCACTCTGTAGCTAATATCTTACCATTATGTGAGAGGTATTTCTGTTGCACACTGTAGCATTAGCAATAAAATTATTTTTAATTTTATTATTAAATGAAGTATTGTCAATCATTAATAATGTTTAATATTTTTTTCATCTTAATATTAGTTACATTAATTAGCAATAGCAATAAAACTCAATATATAACACAACAGAGAGAAGACAATATAAAAGGTTTTTTGTGGTATAAGCTAAAAAGATCAAAAATGTTTACTAAGCTTGTGAGGCACTGTGGAATAATGGTGGTTCGGATTGAGGAATCGGAGAGCCGAGTTCAAATTCCAGTTGAATCCATTACATTCACTTACATGCTAATACCCTTGGGAAAGGTATGAATCCTCTTCTTCTCCCTCCAGCTATGGGTAAATAGCAGGACAGAGTGAGTTCTATAACCTTGGATGGCAACTGGTCTACCGCAGAAAGAAATGGCAACCTATTGTGGAAAAAAATCTGCCTCATTTCCTTTGATCTTTATCAACATTATATAATAATTATAGTTTTGCATTTATTTATTTATATCTTTTGTGTCAATTAATGTAGTAAATTTATGAGTTGTTACTTCACTTAGTCATTTTAATAAGCTATACAAAAATATTTATTTTTAGACATTTAGTTCCCATTCACTGTCAAGTACCTCTGCTAGTTTGTCATAAGTGCACACTCTCTTTAATGTTACAATATTTAATTCTTTGATCTGTAGAGAGATAAGCAAACAATGCCGATATCAAACAAAAACTTGCACTGAATATAAATATGATTATTAATTTTAAGCTAAATTTTTTAAAGTCTTAAACAGGATCTTTGAATCATCAAAAAAAAAAAAAAGAATCTTTGTTTACTATTCTTGTTCTGTCTTCATACAGGATTGTTTAAATTTCTAGTGGACAGATCACATTTTCAATGTTACAGCTCAAAAGTGCATTGAATTTGCCCACATTGACATTAGCCTTGGGTTATTATAATTCAATTTCCACTTTGTTTCCCATTCTCAACAGACAATAGGCACAAAAGCAAGAATATTGTTTTTCTTTTACCAAGTCTTCAATTATGACCACCTCAATGAACATATTCAGTGTTTAGAAAGGATTGTCCAAATAATAACTTTTTTCTTATCAATATTGTGCTAAATTGTGTTTGGTGCATAAGTACCAAACCAATTTTTTTTAATTCTTTTTCTTTATTGTTCTTCTTTTATGTGCCATGTGCCTTCAGGTCATAGGTGATCATGGCCCTCCATATCTTCCTGTCCCTTGTAGTTCTTAATAAGTTTGGTCTTTTTGTTATTTCTCCCAAACCCTGTTTTACCATCTATTTACTCACGCTATTCAAGTATGCCGCTTTCATTTGTCCCTTTTCCCCAACTCAATCTGTCCTGTGAGTATCACATTTTTCAAGCCTTCCTTCCTCATTATGTGTCCCAGAAATTTCAACTGACTCTTCTTGATGTTAAGTAGAAGTTTCTTTTTGTTTTGATTTTCTCTAAAACCTTGTTGCTCACATGTTTGGTCCACAGTATCCTCAGCATCTTTCTGTAGAACTATATTTCTGTTGCTTCAAGTCTCTTCTTCATCTTTCAGGAGATTGTCCTACATTCACTGCCATACTGGAGGACAGATATCACAGAAGAATTCAATGTTAGTCCACCAAATAGAAAATGCAAGGTCAACTCATGGTGGAGGATTACTAAGTAAGATTGTTATAAAAGAAGGCAAAGAAGTAAAAAGTGTACATTATGAGGGTGCATAGGATAGATATCAGTCAATCCTGGACTTGAAGAGACCGAGATTGTAGAGGTCAAAAAAGCATCCTTTTCAGGAGTCTGCTCCACAAAGTAACAGTTCTGGAGAAAAAGCTGAGTAGAACTTACTCTTTATCAAAGGAACACAAAAGGAATAGGGGTATTTGCCACCATGAACAAAGCATTATAGGTCCTAGCTGTGAAGGTCTGAGATGGGGGCACTAATGAATGTAACTTGTCTCAACATCTGTCATACAGTAGTGGGAGGCCAGCAATGTTTCATCATTAGGATAAGGGCTGCAGGGTAGAGAATAATTCATCACGCACAAGGCTGTGTAGTTGCTTTTGAACTCTGTCAAGGCTAGACAGTGAGGAAAGGCTAGCACCAGCCTAGATATAGCAGCGATTCTTCGTCTAAAGATCATGGCAGCAGGAATTAGGTATTTTCTGGGATGATACAAAGAACTGACTATTCTTCCAACATCTTTTGTGATGGCATAGATATGAGCATTAAGAAGTATAGCTCTTGTAAGTCTCAGTGCAAAATAGATATGAATCTGTTAGTGTTTGATAATTCAATGTTTTTTTTAAAATCATTTCACCCTAATCAAGGCAATAAAGTCACTAAGATGCAAGGGGGGTTATTGAGTATGAGAGAATATGAGAAAAAACTCTTCCCTCATAAATACAACAAATTTTAAACACTTGTCTCACTGTCTCTCTCTCACACACTCACTCTCTCTCTCTATTATATATATATATATATAAAATTATGTATTTGGGCAGTAATCCCTATTTTTATACAAGTTTCATTAAATATGACTGACAAGGTACTGCAGTTAAGTTTTTTTTATTATTTAATTTAAGTTAAAAGTAAAAATAAAATCCTCCTTGATAGTGGCTAAAAGTATAAAAGAAAGTGCTTCGACATACAGGACATTTGGCCAATTTCTACATAATTTATGTCCAGAAAAAAAAGAAAATTATAAGAACACAAGAAAAATAAAATAAAAAAACTAAACCACAGTACCTTGTTAGTTATTGTTAATGAAACTTGTGTGTGTGTGTGTGCATACGTGTGTACTAATAATAAAACAGTTCTCTACATAAAAAAAATGGAGTTAGAGTTTACAGAGTTGTTCTTCACAACTTCATGTAAATCCCCTGAAGAGTGAACAGAGTGATTCTCAGAGGGTTCATCTACAAATCTCTGGAGTTGGGATGCTGGAGATAACATCAGACAACTAAGTGACAAACCTTTTACTTGTAATATATATATATATATATATATGTGTGTGTGTGTGTGTGTGTGTGCATGTATTTTGACAGCAATCCCTCTTTTATACAAGTTTTGTTAAAAAAAACAAAAAAAAAAAACAAGGTTAAGTTTTATTATTTAATTTTTCTTGTGTTCTCGTAATTTTTTTCCTTTTCTAGGACATACAGAGCATTTGGACAACTTCTACATACTTTATGTCCAGAAAAGAATACAAGAAAAATTAAATAAAATTCTTAACCACAGTACCTTGTCAACCGCTTTTTTTTATCAAAACTATATATATATATATATATATATATATATATATATATATATATATATATATATATATATATACACACACAGAGTTTGATTATATACTAATTAGTAAGTTTTATACCTTCTTTGATTTATTTAATTCATGCTAATCTATGATGATGAAACTATTTAACTCATTTGTGTGTGTGTGTCAATTTTGTTTTAAAAAGAGGTTTACCTAATTAAATAAACCTAGTGATGAATAATTATAGGTTGTTGCATAAAGTTAGTTCTAGCTTTGGAAGGCATCCAAAAGTTTTACTGAAATGTGAACTTTGTATGGTATCAGAAGAGAATAATATCTTTCTAATGGATTCTCAGTCGCTTCGAGCCATCACATAGGGTAATATTGATCAATTTAGGAGTAATGGTCTTTCTTGTTCCAAAAATAAATATTTCTGGCTTCAAGCAGATGATGTGATAAAAAAAAAGGTAATTAATAAAAGCTCAATTAAAGAAAGAACATTAACACATTAATTGATACATAAATTTCTGTCAATTGCAGTTGAGACACAGAATTGCATTGATCAAAGTTTTTATCAGCCACAATACAATATTTCATTTATTCTTCAGAGTAGAGATTTATTCATCTTCTCAAAGAGACAGGATCAAGTATATGACCCCCGCCCCGTCATATTTTTTTTTTTAAACTGCAGGTCTCCAAGCACATTTGTGTGTAAGTGGGTGCAAAAACTACTTAGTTTCATCTGCATATTGCAGCATCTCAAGTTGATATCTGGCAAAAAAGTTGACCAATATTCAATATGCAGATGACCTAGCTATCAGTGTAAACACCATTACCACATTCATCAAAAAAATGATGCTAATAATGTTGGGCTATATCAATGCCACTAAAACTGAATTCATAAGCTTCAACCAGCAAGGCTCAATACAAACTGAATCAATAAAATCTATCAAATCTTTTACATACCTAGGAAGCAAAATTCTATTGAAAAGGATGTGAAAATTTACATAACTAAAGCCTGGGCCACCTTGAATAAAATGGATGTAATCTGGAAATCTAATATACCAGACAACCTCAAACAGAGCTTTCACACCACTGAAGAGTCAGTTTTAATGTATGGTGCCACTGCTTAGATCTTACTTATTATAAAACGCAGATTGTGTGTGTGTGTGTGTGTGTGTATGTATGTCTGTACGTTTATATATTGGATCGGATTTCCTACATTTTTCAACCGATTTCAACAAAACTTCACAGGACTACCTAAAATTACCTTGCGGTGGTTCTGACAGCGCCAAAAATTGGAAAAACAATTGTTTTTGCACAAAATCAATTTGAAAACACGATTAAGAGGCATTAATGAAAGGGGGACAACTCATATTGAGTTATACTTATTAATATCAAGTTATCGAGTTAGACTTATTATAAAACCCAGGTTGGTTGTTTGTGTGTGTGTGTTCGTTTATATATGGGATCGGATTTCCAACATTTTTCAACTGATTTCAACAATCTTCACTTTTTTTGACAGAGAGTGTTTCTTATTGTCTTGCACACTTTTTTCTTTATTTTTACATTCAGAATGCTTTTAAAATTTTATTAACAAGACAATTGTTTATAATAAAATTCTATTCAATCGGTAGACTCATAGTCATAACGATTGAAAACAATGTTTTTGTTCAAGTTTGGGTTTGACCAATTCGTAAAAAAACAAAAACTAATTAAGACATGTGTGTCCGTCAACCTTAAACAATAATCTTTGTCAATTTTATTTTTCAGTCTTTATGATGGTTGATACTTGATCTATCTCTTGCTGTTACATCCCTGGGCAATGCCAGGCTCTACTGTTAGTATTAACTAAAACCCTTGGGTTTAAGCTGGAACCTACACTCAGATACTGACAGCTATACTTAACATCTCTTGGAGACAACATCTAACTAAATCACATTTCTATGGACCCATCCTTGATATTTCTACAATCATATGTGAATGCAGAATGTGATTTGCAGGACTCTCCTTGTGAGCAAAACAAGAACTTGTGAGCAAGACAAGATGGTCACCCAGCAACCACGTACATTGATCAACTATGTAATGACACAGAATGCCACCCTAATGACCTTCCAAATTTGATGCAGGACTCTGATGGTTGAATCATGAATGCCCAAGCTAGCTTGACTGAATAATAATAATAATAATTCCTTTATAGGACTCACTGGATGGATTTCCAGAAAGTAAATTTTAACTGATTTCTAGTCACAAATCCCTATAGAGGGTTGGGCTCTGTCAGGCTGTCTGGCCCATGAAACACCACTGCTGCTATGACTGCAGTACATCTAGTGCTCTTATGACCCTATGGGGTTATCAGGATTTGTGATTATGATTATGCACAAATAATTATAGTAATTATAATCTACAACATCAAGATAATCTGGAAGAAAGGAATAGTCAGAAGCTTAGTGATAATTACAGGTGATTATCACAATTTATTTTGTTAATTATTGTTTAACGATTATTGGATATTCTATTTAATTTTCAAATAATCAACTGTAGAGATCAGATAAATCAATCAAATTTTGCTTTTGTTGCTCTTATAAGAGAATCTTATTTTGGAAAAAAATGGCTTTTATTATAATAAAATATACAAAATATATACAAAATTATATAAATTATATAAATTGAATTATTACAAAATATACAAAATAATAAATATAACTAGTAGTACTTGTGACATTTTTAGTTCCTTTATTTGAATTTTTCTGATGAATTATAATTCTTAAGCTAAGGATTAAATAAAGTCATTATAAGTTCCATGACTACTTATGTAAATTTGCTTTTTGCATCATTAATTATTTGAGCTTAACATTAACCAAATATTGTAATAGCAATCATAAGTATGGATACTGGTCATTTCTTAAATAAGTAAGAGGGTACAAATGAAAAGATTTCAGATTGGCAAGTTCTTCTATTTCACTGAAGCAGATGTTATTCTTACAGGAACCAGACAGCATTTCTAATGTCTTTTCCATCTTTCCTCACAATCATGGAATAGTCCATTATTTGAGGTATTGGCAGGGTATAATCTATGTGCTATGCAATTAAGAAATGATGAACAAGCATAATTACAATATGATCATTGGTAACAAATATTATGACTTATATAATTTGTATTATTATAAAATTTGCTGAAAAGTCCTCACTTTCCAAAATGAGAGCAAATAGCTAAACACCATTTCTTTTTGAAAGAGCTTCTTGGTCAGGCTGAGGACTTTTCAGAACTCCCTCATATAAAGAGGTAGCACATATTATGACAATCACAATATATGCTTTTATATTATATAATGATTAAGATTATTCTAACTACAAATAATTAGTAATAGTTCAAAAAGCAAATTAAAAAATTAAAAAAAATCTAATATATATAATATATATATATATATATATATATATATATATATATATATATAAATAAATAAATGACAATAGGAAAACTGTAGTTATTGCTAATGAATTTCGTCCAATGTGGACTTTATCAAAGCAAAAAACGAAATGAATTTAATTAAAGAACGTAACTAATAATAACAAAAAATAGAATTTTACAACCATTTGCTCAAGCCCATCAAGTATGTTACATACTGTTTCTCTCTTTCCCTCAATCTGTCCTATGGCTATTGGGTTTTCTAAGCCCTCCTTTCTCATTACATGCCCCAGAAATTTCAACTGCCTCTTCCTGATGTTAAGTATAAGTTTCCTTTTTGTTTTGATTTTCTCCAAAACCTTGATGTAGCTCAAAGGTTCGGTCCATCATAGCCTCAGCATCTTTCTTGTATTATTTAAAATAAAACAAACATTGGTTTTATGCTAAGTATCTCTCTGTTCTAACATAGGCAGAGGTTACTAAATAGAATAATCAAACAAAGGTTGGGAATTAACAATAATACTTAGGACATGAACAACACATATAAGATTTGCTAGCAGTGTGTAGAAGTAGTAGTCAACTGCTAGAAGTGAGTCAAGTGAATTCCACAATGACTCTCCAACTGTAGACCAACATACAGTATTTACTACTGTATTTATATGAATGGGGACATATTCATTATAGTCCGTAGATATGCTACAACACTCTCTAAGAAAGAAAAAGAAAATCATGATATATTTAAAAATGCTGAAGTTTAGTGTTGTGCCCGAAACAACTGTAGTTCTCATGAAGGTGAGAATACCTGGGAGTGAACAGGTGGACAAAGAAACCTTAGAGAAAATAGAAACAAAAAGGATGCTTAAACTTGGAATCAGAAAGAAATTGAAATTTATGAGACACATATGGAAAAAGGTTTGTAGAATCTGACACTCACAGGAGATATTGAACACAAGACGGACAGGTGGAAGTAGTTAATAATTTATTTAATAAGCTTGTTTAAATGGATGACAGAAGAGGGAGTGAGAGGGATGGTGAAATGATAAACTTTACTAAGAGCAGCAAAAGATAGGAAGTTATGGAGAGCCTGAACACCTACATTCTGAAGGGACACAGCACAGAAAAATATCTGAAATAATTAAAGAAGCTATAAGGATAACATTCACTTGATGCAATTCATGATAAACTTTTTTATAGTGATTATTAAAATTTGTAATGCTCTGTTAACTGATGTTAAAGAAATACTAAAATTTTCACAATCTTTTTCGGATTTTAATTTAATTTCTCTCAATGTCAAATGCCAGTGTTCTTTGACGAGTGTTTCAATTGAATTAACTAGAGTTATGTTAGTTCTTTGACTTCTGTCTTTCGCAGAATTTTTGGTTTTAAATGATTTTCCAAGCCATAATGCATTTAATTTCTAATTTTTCTTTGGTATTCTTAAGCTGTACAAATTCCAGCATTACAAGCATAATTAAATTTATTTTTTCACTGCTTATTGAATTACATTTAATCAAGGTTTATTTAACTGAGGAATCATTTTCAAAATTATTATTAGATATATTTTGAGCATTTTCAAATGAATTATTTTCAACTGTTTCAATTGAATTTATCAAAGAATACTCTGTTCAGAAAGATCATAAAATGATTAATTGAAATTTTCAAAAAGGGTAAATATCTTATTTATAATTATCTGAAATTCTTCTAAGTTAAAAAAACACTCTTAACTCTTTTTAAGTTTTCTTTTATGTACTGTGCCTGTTCAGGACATGGGAAATTATGGCTCTTTACAAATTTCTATCCTTTGTAACTTTTAGTAAGATTTATCTTTTCACCATATCTCCCAATCCCTGATCTCCCATTCATTTTTTTTTTAGGCAGGTTACTTGCTGCTTTCCTGTCTTTCTTGCCTTCATTGTTGACTGATTAATTTTCTTTTCACGTTATTTAAAGCCAGGAAATATTTTTAGATTGGAAGATTTGGGGGGGGGGATAATAAGGTTTACTGGTACAAGTCATAGTTGGGAAGGAGAAAAGATAAATTAACACCTAATCAGAATTTGATAAACAAGCAAGAAATTATTATGTGGATACTAAGTGGGGGATCAATTCTATATGACAATAAACCGATAAAATGATCCCTGACTTTGTGGCCAGTTTAGATTCACTGTCAAAACAGTTAAATGTAGCTATCTCTTCTACTCCAAGAGCTTCTTATCTCACACTTCCCAACAGTGGAACACCTTTTCTCTTACTTGCTTTCCTGATAGCTACAATCTTCAAATATTCAAATGTAATGTCAATCAACATCTTCTGATGCCTTGATCTCCATCCCTGTCCTTCTCTTTATCCTTTCCTCAAACACCTCTCTTTACTCTTGCTCTCACTCTCTGTAACTCTTTGCATGCTAGTGGCACTCCTGCCTTGCTTGGGGTGCAGGTATTAAAAAAAAAACCCAAAAAAAACAAAAAAAAAAACAAAAGTCTTTTTTGAGATTATAACAGTTTAGTTATACAAGTCTTACTAATTAACCCATAGTTGGGAGGGAGAAGATGTGGATTCATACCTAATCAATATTTGGCAAACAAGCAAGAAATTATGATGTGGATATTAAATGGGGGATCAATTCTGTATGACAATAAATATATAAAATGATCCCTGAATTTGTGGCCAATTTAGTCTATACATTTATACATAATAGAAATAAATGTAAAAGACATGCCGATAATCAGTATTTCATTGATTGATTTATTCACTTTCGATGGCCTATCAATCCTTCGCATGTTATTTAAAGCCAGAAAATATTTTTAGATTGGAAGAATTGGTGAGGGTGGATAATAATGGTTTAGTGATACAAGTCTTCTTAATTAACTCATAGCTGGGGGGAGAAGAGGTGGATTCATACATTTCCCAAGGGTATTTGTGTGTAAGTGAATATAATGAACCCAATAGGAATTGGAACTTGGCTCTCCAATTAACAATTCCAAGCCACTATCCATTACACCACCTGCATATCCAAGCTCACAGCACCTGGTATTCCCAAAAAGTCACCCATCTAGGCACTGATCAGGCTCGTTTTTTGTTTAACTTCAGTGATCAAACAGGAACCTGTTTCAATGTACAAGTCAAATCAGGTTAACAGAAGTCTAGATAAATTATGGAGGATATTAAGTGATGTAATTTAATCTCTAATAAACAAAAGTGAGTAAATAGTGATGTTGAATTGTTTTTATGTAATTAATATTTCAATTACTTTTAGTATGGGATGAATTTATGTATTATATATTTTAAATAATAGGAGGTTGTGAATTTAACCATTTTCTTTTAATTTTTTAACATTTTTAATCATGTATGTTTTTTTTTTTAAGTGTTTCACCCCAAGCAAGGCGGAAAGCCACTAGGATGCAAGGTGTTACAGAAAATTTGGAGCAAGGTCAGAGAGGAGTGATAGAAGAAAGGATGAGAAGAGTAGTGGATAGATCAAGGCAACTGGAGATACAGAGGCCAGTGAGAGAGAGTACCGGAAACCCCTTCCTAAACAAGAAACAAGGCATAAGCCTCTACTCATGTCCAAGGGGGAGGAGTGTGGACTGGGTGGTAGGAAAGCCTACCTACTCCTGTTGGCTTGGGAAAAAAGTAATTCTTTTAGGAATGGATATATTGGAAAAAATTCTGATTGCAGATTTATATTTTGATAAGATTTGATAGAGGCACTCTTGAGAATTTTCTAAGTTACTTTCTCTTTTAATAAGTGCGGCCTTCTATGGCTCAAATAAATGGTTGAATTTATTTCTCTGTATAATTAATATATTTGATAAATTGTGGTTTATAAGATCCTTTTTATGTTCATAGATGTTATTTTAAATTAATTTTTGAACATGCTGGCAAAAATAAGTTTTCCTTTAGTCCTTATTTATATTGTCCTTTTATATCCATATTTTAGTTATATCTGAAATTATATATATATATATATATATATGAAAAATGCACTAGGAATTAAGCAGTGGCAGAAAACAGCAAAAGCCATAGAATGGTTTACTAATGTAAAAAGGAAGAATGAATGTACATTCATCCAATTTAATATTTGTGACTCTTGCCTGTCCATCACCGAGAATGTGCTAATCTCTGCTATAAAACTAGCAAAAAATTAGTGTCCTCTTAGTGATTGCAAAATAAATATAAAGCAGGCACACAAACTCATATTATTCCATAATGGTTATTTGTGAACCAAAAGAAGTAACCCAGAATTTAATACTGCTATGGGAGCATTTGATTCAGCAGAAGCATATGAAATTGTTGGAATCTTGTCATTGTAGCAACTAAGATTTATTTTTGACATTAAGGACACCAGACTATAGAGATTACAGTATAATTCTCTTATTGAAGACAAATCCATGAAATATAGACTGATTGAGAAAGTAACTGATAAAATTTTTAATGATCACAAACTAAATATTACCACTACCACTAATGCTAAAATGGTCAACTTTTTTTTGATGTAACCTTAAATTTGAATAATGGTTATTACAAACAATATACCAAAGATCTATATAAGCATAGATAAGTCAGTAAAGAATCAAACAACCACCACCACCCACAAAATTCTAGATAATTTACATAAATCAGTCCAAGTTAGATTATATAGCAAATCCAGCAATAAGGAAATATTTGATAATAATAAAATTAAATATATAAAGGTTTTAAAACTAAGCAGTCATAAAGTAAATTTAGAGTATTTAGAAAAAAACAAAGAAGGTGAAAATAAACAGAAACACTGTAAACATAACATCATATGTTTAATCCACCTTTTAATTGTAATGTTCAAGCAAATATAAGAAGAATTTTCCTAAATTTAATTCATAAACACTTTAATCATTAAGCAACACTAAAAAAGATTTTTTAACAAAAATAATGTCAAGATCAGCTATAGCTGTGTTAATAACATATATAAATCCATATCCCAACATAACAACATTATATCAAACAAATACATTTCCAACAATGACAACATTAATTTTTTTTTTAAATAAATGCAACTGCCAAAAAAATATGATCTGTGCTTTAAATAGCCAATGTATGACTGACAATATTGTATACTGAGCTAGCATACATTCTGGTAATGATGTTAAACTTTATTTTAGTTCCACTGAAAATCTTAGGAAATTTTGTTTCTACTACCATCGACTTTAAGCAATATAAAATACAGAAACAATAATACTCTCTCCAAATATTTCTGCCAATTAAAGAATGAGGGTAATAATACACCTTTTATCACCTGGGATATTATATCAAGAGCCAAATCTTATAACAGAAAAGGAAATAGATGTAACTTATATCTTGTTGAAAACTTAGTTCTTAAAACACTTAAATAACCCTAGCCTTTTAAACAAGAGAAATAAATTGATGGTCAAATGTAGACATAAAAATAAATATCTGTTTAAATACATTGATCCAGATTCATTTTTAATGTAAATTAGGGTTTGATTTAAAAAAAAAACAAAAAAAAACAAAACAATTTCTCATTATGCATAATACAAAAAATAAAAATAATGAATATTTGTAACTCTATATATATATATATATATATATATATCTCCTATTTATTTTAAATGCCAAATATAATTTTAAAAATAGTAATCCCAGTATAAGATACAACTGTGCCAACATTCCGATAACCAGATAATTTCAATTATGTAATGGTCAGTCTATACTCAGCACTTGAATATTGTGTTGTGCATAAAACTCTGAGTCGTTATTTGGTGAGGATCATATATATATATATATATATATATATATATATATATATATATATATATATAAAACAATAACAAAGATTGGATTTTGAAAAACATAGCTAACTCAATTTACATTATTTGGACTATTGTCCTCATCTTTGTCACCATATTTATTACAACGTTTCAGCCATTGTAGTCTCCGGCCTTCTTCAGGTGGCTGGAATGTCGAACTGAACCTTTATTTCGCTCACTGGGGTAGACTGTTCTAGTTCCACGTGCCATGTTTAACGGATGTCAGTTATCAGTTATCTCCTGTTAATTCCCCTCTGCAAGTTCTCCACTGCCTTAACTGGGTATTGAACTCACACTCTTTGGGTCCTGTCACTGGATCTAACCAATGCCTTTATCCACTGTGCCATGTAACCTCAAGGACACATGGCACAGTGGATAAAGGCTGGAGTGTACAATGGCCAAAACATTGTAATAAATATGGCTACAAAGATGAGGACAATAGTCCGAATAATGTAAATAGTGTACATAATACCTCATCTCAGAAATATAGACAGATAGCTAACTCAAGTATTCTTGGATTTTCTCCGCAGCAAACTGAACACATTATAATCTGTTCAGAAATCTGCTATCAAATGATGTTCCATAGAGTAAGTTAGTAATGCTTTATTTGGCTACATGGTCTTATAATTATTGAACCTTTTGCTTTCATTATATGAAAATTAGCAAAATTTATGTATTACATTAAAAAATGTGATACTATATACTGGCATAATTTTTTCTTTTTAATCATTCCATTCAAAGAAAGGTAATGAAGTCACTAAGATGCAGAGGTTACTGAATGAGAGAGAATAGAAGTAAAAACATTAAAGAGAGAGAACAAGAAAAGAACAGAAATTAAAACAGCAGATAACGATTGACACTGCATTTAAATTTTTGAAAATGAAAGAGTTCCACAAATGAGAAGTGCGAGAGAAGAAACTATCAGCATAGAACTTAAAGGTTACATCTAGCCATTTTAACTATAAAATGACGAGGCTTAGCTGCTGATCTAGTAGTACATTTACATTTATATTATAAAGTCTAGGTATCAAAGATGAAAGCAATATTTATTTTGAAAATACAAAAATGTGGCACAAGACCAAAGATGAATAGGGGAAGGCTGGTCGTCAATTTGTCTTAAACTTAGTTCACCCCAATTACTGACTCAAACATACCACATTATTCCTTACACAAAAACAACACATACTATTCTTACTACAGCCACCATAATACCTCAAAGTCACTATGAAGTCTGAACTATAGGGTGTTCCAGTAACTTGGACTGATTTTTAAATGTGAATTAAGTTTAAAATCAGTCTATAGTGCTCATATGTTCAATTTGTGTGTGGAGGATGGGAAATAAAAAGAGGAAACCACATCAGCACAGTTATTATGAAAATCTTTATTGAAAAGTGACATAGAAGCTATGTTACGGCAATGGGAAAGTGATTGAAGCCAAGATGCCAGTTCAGGACTTATAACATTGCAGATTCTTTGGATTTTGCCAAGAATCTCTAAATACATATCAGAAGCACCAGACTAGATGTAGCTGCAATATTCAATGCATGGGCAATCGGTAGACTTATGTGCGAGTGTATCAAACTTGACTTAATTCAGCAAATATCGATTTGACCCAAATGATGTGTGGATAATAAAATTTATTTTCTCAAAAATACAGATTGGGAAATTGTTATATAATAAAACTGAATAATGTCCAATACAGAAACATGTCATAGAAATCACAAGAGAAGGGGATTAATGAGAGGGGGACTGGCATCAATATTAAGGCTGATTGGGTGCGTCAGTTATCCCAAAGGTGGTTTGTGGCTAAGTATATCTCATTAGAGAGTGTTTATCAAAAAGAATAGAAATTATTTTATTATGAAGACAATGTCCCAGTTAAATAGCAAATAGGAAAATAATTCAGGTACAGAATATAGATTTATTAGGAAAAGAGATTTATCAAACTAATTTCAGAGAAGACAATCATACATGAATATTATATATATTGTGTTATATACAACTTAAAAGATACATACAAAATATAGAAATATTAATAGAATTTAACATATTTTAAAGCCAACAGAATTTTTGCCAAAGAGTACTCAGTAGATAAGTATGGCAGAACAATAATCAATAACTCAATAAATGTTTTTTTACAATAAGGTTCAGGCCCAGCGGGCACTTGAAGTAGAGGATTAAGTTAAGTAAAGGGGTAGTTTATATGGATAAGAGGGGGAAGATAACAGTTAACTTTATATAGACTTGAACAGGCAGTTCAATGGATCTATCTTATTTAACTGACTCAAGTGTTCCCTGTAATAACATTCATCAGAGTCAGATTGAAATGAAACTCTTCAGGCTGTCAAGTTAGTCCATTGAGTTTATTGAATATATATATATATATATATATATATATATATATATATATATATATATTTCAGTAGACAGCCCATTTATTTATTAAACAATATATTTATTTATGTTCACTTAAATGCGATTTGACTTGATTCACCTGATTGGTGATGCACTACATGTTTGAGTCAGTCTATGAAATGTCCAATTCCTTTCCAAGTGATATTGAAAGCAATGAAGATGACATTCTCTATCATCCTAATATTGGACCCAATTCTTTTCCATTGTGAAATCAATGATCTTGTAGGTTTTTAACCAAACTAATTAACCCAAAACACTTTTTTTTTTTTTTTTACTTGTGGTCTTTTCTTATTTTGATGTTTTAATCTATTTTGTGTTTAGAATAATATAAGCTAATTTTTTATAGTATTAGACTGAATTTCTGGGATGAGTAGTTATTATTTACACTATTGCTCATATCTCTTTATTTAATATATATATATATATATATATATATATATATATATATAAAAAAAAAAAGAAAGAACAGTAAGATATATAATCCAGTGTTCTTATAGATATTTTTATTTTTACAAAATAGTGCTCAATGTAAATTTACAGAGCATTATTATTATAAATAAATTGATTTAAAATATGTTTTTTCCACTACTACACAGTTCTAACCATGTTTCAAAAATGGAAGGTCTGAATTTAATTTTGTAATTAAATTAAAGACATTAGTTCCATTTCATCCTCAAGCTTGAGGATGAAATGGAACTAATGTCTAACTGTGTAGCGGAAAAACCATATTTTAAATCAATTTATTTTATATATATATATATATATATATATATGAATTAAATAAAGAGACATGTGGAACCTTACATACATGTTATTACATTCTTATACAGATTTGTAAATAAATATTTTATTTAATTTTTGATGTAATCAAAACAGTGCTCAATGTAATGTAACAGAGCTATAAAACACCTGTATTGAAAAGTTCATAAATATCAGTACCTGGCAATTGTACACACATGAAACACTGAGTTGTACAATTGACAGAAGTAATATGTATAGTTATATATATATATATATATATATTACTGGACAATGTTTCATGTATGTGTTTAATAGAAAAGTATTTGGTTCTGAATTGCTTACAGCCATAACTGAATATGTATACCAAGCTCTTGATAAAAGTGAAGTTTGAGCTGATGCTCTACATATATTGAAGGAATTTGACAGGGATACTGTATTACAGGATAATTATTTGATTTAATCTAATCATTCCTGTCTAATCATGAAATGAAGGTTGTCCTGAATGGTTTCTCTGCCAGTTCCTTTCATATGAATGCTGGTATTCCCGAAGGCTCTATCCTTGGTCCTACTCTGTTTCTGGTCTTCATCAATGATCTTCCTAATGTCACCAGTTTTCAAGTAGGCATCTACAGAGACAACACTACCATTTACTCCTTTCTCAATAGTAAATCCGGCCTTGCTGACAAATTTAACCTGGCCGTTGTTCTTGAAAACAACCTCTAATCTGTGGTTGACTGGGGCAGAAAATGGCTTGTGAATTTTAATGCCTCCAAAACAAAACTGCTGTCATTTACACACCATAGAGAAATTTCCCTTCCTCCTATCAGCATGGTTGATGCTCAACTCCATGAAAGCACCTCACTGCACCTTCTTGGTTTCACATTTTCCACTGACCTGAGGTGGAACTACATTGAATCAGCAGCTAGATCTACCACAAGGAAAATTGGTTCTCTGTGTCATGCCAGAATGTTTTTCTCGTCTGAGACCATCCTTCACAACTACAAATCTACCATTCATCCTTGAATTGAATACTGTTGTCATATATGGTCAGGTGTTTCTGCTGTTCATCCCAAAGTTCTCGACAAAATCCAAAGATGGATATGCAATGTGATCGGTCCTGACTTGGGGTCTTGACTCCAGTCCCTTTCTCACCAACATAATATGGCTTCCCTCTGTCTTTTCTATAAATATTTTCATGGCATCTGCTCTGATGAGGTATTTTCACTGGTGCCCTGACTGCATGAATTTAAGCATGCTACTACGTTGGCATCTTGGTTCCATCCTTTTACTGTCAAAACAGTAAAATATAACCGCCTCTTCTATTCCAACAGCTGCTTCTTTTGCACTTCAAGACAGTGGAACTCCCTTCCTCTTACTTGCTTCCCTGATAACTGTAATCTTCAGAAATTTAAATATAATGTCAATCAACATCTTCTGATGCCTTGATGCCTGTTCTACTTTATATTTTCTGTTCTTCTTTTTATCGTTTCCTCACCCCACCCCCATACCTAGTCTTTTCTCTTACTTTCTCTCTCTGTAGCCTCTTGTGTACTTGTGGCACTCCTGTCTTGCTTGAGGTGAAATGTTTAAAAGAAAAAAAAGTGCAGTGACAAGGAAACACACACACACACACAGAGGTAAATATGCAAACTTAACTCACAAGAATTTAGCCATTCACCCATATGTGTGAATCTGGAGAGAGAAAGAGAGAGAAAGAGAGAAGAATGCACAAGTGGCCACTGAAAAGAATGTTTGGTCCAGCAGCAAAAATCCATTCACCAGTAACAGACATTGACAGCACCAATCTATACTTCGAAATGTGGAAAATTCTATTGATTGTCAAAACCAAAAGAAGTCCTACCATTTGTGGATTTTTTTTTCTTTTACTCTGCAAGATTGTCAAAGAATGAAAGCTTCATGTCTCAGAGGGAAACTGAAGAGAAAATTCTTCCCAGAATAGTTCTTTGCTAGACAATTTACCATAAGGCATAAGGCAGAAAACTGGTCACAAAAGAAAATCAATGTTGCATGAGAGATAAGTTTCCTGAGGAAAAGAGTGATAGGATAAGTTACAGGCTAGAGGAAAAGAATGGGAGAAAATGGGGAATGTGAACATATTATAGTAGAGGAAGTAGAGACAAAAAGAAGGAAGGGAAGTGTTCCAGAGACGAGAGGAAGGAAAGAAAGTGTTCCAGAGACGAGAGGAAGGAAGGGAAGTGTTCCAGAGACGAGAGGAAGGAAGGGAAGTGTTCCAGAGACGAGAGGAAGGAAGGGAAGTGTTCCAGAGAGGAAGAAGGGAGGAAGGAAGGAAGTGTTCCAGAGACGAGAGGAAGGGAAGGAAGTGTTCAGAGACGAGAGGAAGGAAGGGAAGTGTTCCAGAGACGAGAGGAAGGAAGGGAAGTGTTCCAGAGACAAGAGGAAGGAAGGGAAGTGTTCCAGAGACGAGAGAAAGGAAGGGAATGAGGCCAGAGATAAGAGAAAGGAAGAGAATGAGGCCAGAGATAAGAGAAAGGAAGAGAATGAACCCAGAGACGAGAGGAAGGAAGGGAAGTGTTCCAGAGACGAGAGGAAGGAAGAGAATGAACCCAGAGACGAGAGGAAGGAAGAGAATGAACCCAGAGACGAGAGGAAGGAAGAGAATGAACCCAGAGACGAGAGGAAGGAAGTGAATGATGCCAGAGACGAGAGGAAGGAAGAGAATGAACCCAGAGACGAGAGGAAGGAAGAGAATGAACCCAGAGACGAGAGGAAGGAAGAGAATGAACCCAGAGACGAGATGAAGGAAGAGAATGAACCCAGAGACGAGAGGAAGGAAGAGAATGAACCCAGAGACGAGAGGAAGGAAGAGAATGAACCCAGAGATGAGAGAAAGGAAGGGAATGAACCCAGAGATAAGGTGGAAGAGAACAGGCTTGCAATGAGTGAAGAAAGAAAAAAGGACACTGAGACAAAAGGAAAAAGGAAGAGAAAGGGCCTAGATATGAGAGAAAGGAAACGAAGGAGCCTAGAAGTGAGAGAAAGGAAACGAAGGAGCCTAGAAGTGAGAGAAAGGAAACGAAGGAGCCTAGAAATGAGAGGAAAGAAGATAAGGGGGCTCTAAGATGGAAAAAAGAAGAAAGAGATGGGGGCCCAGAGATAAGAAGGGACCCAGAGGTAAGAGGAATGATGAAGGAAGAGAAGGGGCACAGATGAGTGGAAGAAAGAGAAGTGACCCCTAAGATGAAGGAAGCAAAAGGCCAGAAGAAAGAAGATACAAGAAGAGGAAGAAGGAAGAGTAGAAATTACAAAAAAAGGATAGGAAAAGAGCTGTATAGTGAAAGAGGTGACAGAAAAGGAAAAAGAAGAAAATTACTCAAAGAACAAAGAGCGAGTAGAGAGAACTGGATCAGGAAAAAAGAGATAGAAAGTATGAGATAAGAGGAGGAAATAGATAGGATAAGAAAGAAAAAATAGAAAAAGATAGAGTAAAAGAGAGAGAGAGAGAGTAAAAGATTTAAAAAGAAAGTCCTAAATTGAAACAGTATAAAGGAAAGAAAGGAAGTGATAGATAAAGATGGGCAAAACAAGTTGACAGAAAAACACAAGCATGTGTCCAGGGGGTAAAAAAAAGTAATATTTGCAGGAAATTATTCAAAAAATGAAAAGCGATGTTTTGAAATTTCTTTTCAGTTAAAATGTTATATTGGGAGAGATAAAAAGAACAAGAATAGAAATAACAATCAATACAAACCATGATGGGTCTTTAATTTACAATGATGTTCACACTGCACAAGGCCCAAGAGCCACCCAAAGTAGAGAGTTACAAAGTGTGAGGCACAGTTTATGAAGACATGTGGAGAAAAAAACAGTTAATCCTAGACTTGAACAGCTTAATATTGTAGCAATCGGGGAGGCATCCTCTTGGGAGTCAGTTCCACAAAGGAACAGTTTGTAGGAAGAAGCTGCTTAAGTGGGACTTAATCTCACCAATGGAATGTGAAGTGAATAAAGATGGTTTTCTACAATGTGCATAGCAGCACAGAATCTTAACTGTGTGGGTTAGAACTGGTGGAACTAAAGAATGTTGGTTGTCTGAAGACTTAGGATAGAGTAGCGAGAGGTTTGTGACATTTCATCTGTGGGAAGGAGTTGTAGAGTGGAAAATAATTTATCACTTAAAGGATGCAGAAATGAAGACTGGGCAGCTCCTGCCCATATATGACAGCAATATTCCCTTTTTCAGCTTGACCTGGCTCTTATAGAGGGTGGCAGGAGGAGTCTCACTTTTATATCATTCCCTGTAGCTCATTGATTTTACTGTCATAAGTTACCTTATGAACCACAGATCCACTAATGATTCTATTAGCCCAAGAATTCAATATACTTGCAACAATGACATTTTCTAGGATCAGAACATGAACATAATAGAAGAGATTTGGACAGAGAATAGCAGCTAAGTTGAAGAGAATGGTTTTGTCTGCAATTCTGAGAAAAGCCATTATTATTCACAGAGTTTATTCAACTATGCATTCTATTTTCCTTTTGTCATTACAACAGAACTTTTTTTCCTTGTCCCTTGACTACATGAATTTAAATGTGGTACTTGATTGGCAATTAGGTCTCATTGCTTTACTGTTGAAATAGCTAGAGCAAATTGTCACTTCTAATCTAACAGTATTTTTTCTTGCACTTTCCTTTAGTGAAACTCCCTTCTGATTTCTTGCTTTTCTGATAACTACAATCTTTAAATGGAATGTCAGTTGCCATCTTCTGTTTTCTTGATGCCTGTTACTTTTTTAGCCCTTTTCTCAATCTTCCCTATTTTTAATTTTCTCATTCACTTTAACTCCCTGTAACCCCCTTGCATTCTCATGGCACTCTCAACTTGCTTGGGGTGAAATTATTAAATAAAAAAGAAAAAAAAGAAGTGTGCCCTGAAGGTCAAAAGATTGAGAATCACTGGGTGAGATGTAAGTAATGGTAGTTAATGTTGCTTGGATTAATAATAAATTAATCAGCTATTTCACCATTCACAAATAAGACCTAGACAATATTTGTTTAGCTACTTTTTGGAAAAGACTTTTATATGACTATCAAATACAGTAGCTTATACAAATACAAGCATATAAAATTTGTCGGCCATATTGACAACACCCAATTTTTGATAATGGCTGAGATTCTCAAAAGTACTTGAACAGAAACGGCAACTTTGGACAGTTTATCCACAAATTGGATTCAGATGTACATTTTATTTGAATATGAAGAAAAAAAAAAATATTTTAACAGATCTTGTCAGTTGAATTTAACAAAATTTGTTTGGATAAATTCTTGCTCCCTATATATATATATATATATATATATATATATATATAATTTAAGCATATATATATAAACAAATATACAGATATGTTTGTGTTTGTATGCAACTCAATAGACATGTATGTCTACAGATATATGTGTAGATGTACATAGACATGTGTATTTACGGATAATTTCTTAAAATAGGACACAAATCCCGAAGAAGAAAATCCGAGAAGTTTTAATATGATATTAAAACCTTAACTAAAGAATGAGATACTGAAAGAATGTTTTACTTTGAAAATTTCTTTCAAACATCAGTCAACACTAATTTTGAAAACTGGTTTTACATCTGGTTCAAAAATGAAGAGACTTCACCCAGATTTCTAAAATGCCCATTTGGCAATGTTTATTCTTCATGCCTGCAAAAAGATAGTGTGTCAAAAGGAAGGATTTTTTCTTGATACCATTGTTACTGTATGCACTTAACACTATTTTTAAGATTATAAATATGTGAATCAAGTCTAATACAATATTTATTATTTACCTTTCATAAAGATCTATTTACCATTTAGTAGGATTAGGTAGTAGTAACACCATATGGAAATATACACTTTACTTTTCACTAAGACAGTGACAAAGAAAACTCTCTCTCTCTCTCTCTCTCCTCTACTTCTTTTCCTTCCTTCTATTGTTCCTATCCTTGGTAACTGACAGAACCCAGACATAGCTTATGTGGGTCAGTGAACATCATTAAAAAAAAAAAAAAAAAAAATCAACCAATGACAACACGTCTTGCCAAAAATCAAGTGGAAAACATGGATGTGTCGGGCCCAATAAACAGAAAGAAAAACCACGTGCACAGCAGAAGAGAAGCCAAATAAGGAGAAGTGGGAAACTGGTTCAATGTAGTAGTTTGAGACACAAAGGTTGGAGATTCATTGAATGCCGAGTTCGACCGGATATACAACTCAAGAAGAAAAGGAGAAAGTATGAATTCAGCAAATTAATTTCTGTCAGCCAAAAACACAAATGAACCTGTATGAAGTCTAAAATCACAAAAAGGACTAAGACAATAGTCACCCACTTTAACCACTGTAACCAAATGGAGTCAACAATAAAATGGTACTATAGACAGTAAATTTGGCTTTTACTTATGTATTAGTCCAACCTTCATCTCTATATACCGTAAACTATACAACATATAACAACATATATAATGGTTGCTACTCTTGTTTTCTAAGAATGCTTGGCTGCTATGACAGCCAACCAATCTATTTTTGTTTGTTCAACACCCACAGAGCCTACCTGTGGTTTATACCATAACTATACTGAGTGGACCTTAGTTACAGTTTCTGGGAGAGGACAGATAATCAAACTCTTGTTCACAATTTGTAGCTTCACACTAGCACAACCATGAACAACTTTTGAAACTGTTCCATCAACCAATTTCACTCACAAATCTTTGATCAACACATGGTATGGTTTCCTTGAACTTTCTAAAGTTACTGCACACTGGGATCACCTCCCCAGACCAATAGCATCAAGAAGTCACCTTCATGATAAAATCAACCATGGTGAGTTTTGAACCTTAGTTTCATGGTCGGAAAGCAAATGTTCTTATCCCTCTGCCAGGTACAATAAAATGGTACTATACAGAGAAAATTTGGCCTTATTTACATATTAGCCCAACTTGCATCTCTATATACCATAACCATTTTGTAAAGAAATAAGTTTGAAAAAAAGTATTATTATTGTAACATTTTTTAAAAAAATTACAAAATTATCAAAATATATAAAAGGAAGAAATGCACCCAATCTGTTTTAGTGAATTTATGTAAAAGAAATGCCCAGAAAATACATTTTTTCATAATTTAGAATTACAGTTACTCATTGTTATGTGTCTATTTAAATTTTCTTGTTCACTGACATTTTATAAGTTTATGAATAAAGAAAATTTCTTTTCATTATAGTTGATTCACATATTTTTATAATCTTTTATTTATTTCATTTTTATTAATGTTCACCCAATACAAGAGCCACTCAAGGTAGAGGGTTACTGTGTGGTGTTGTGTTAGCATGAGCAAGGACATAAAGTGAAGTTGTTGGGACTACACAGCAAAGATAACAGCTAACTCTAGATTTGAAGAGGTCAAGGTTTAATTAGTGAAAAACATTTCAGAGTTCAGAGACATTAGAAGTTTAGAGTTAAAGTAGAGTTTAGAAGGAACTGGAAACCCAATCCTAAACAGGAAACAAGAGATAAACTCCAATTCCTGTTCAAAAAACTGGGGAGGAGTGTGAACAGGATGATAGGCAACCCTAACCCTATTGGTGAACCTGTCTACTACTATTGCTTATAAATATAAAATTATTTTTGTAAATAAGCAGTCTAATAAATGAATAATCTTTAACATATTAGTTGTCATTTTTCAAGAATATAGAGCATGGATAAATCCATTTTCATATGTTTCGGTTTTATTAAAATTCTAATCATCTGACATTGCTGAGGGTTTTAAAAGTGTATGCAGTAATAGTGGCGTCAAGGGAATAACCATCCTTTTGACATCATTTTTTATAGGTGTGAAAGTTAAACATTGCCACCCATTTTATAGTATTGGGTTGATCCCCAAATTACTTTGTTGCTCAAAGCCATTAAAAGCATTTAGTTTTCACTAGAAAGACCTGTGAAAATTTCATGGTTTTACTATTTGAATTCTCTGATGAATCTTAATTCTTAAATTAATGATTGAATAAGTTCATGGCGAATTTTACGACAATAAAATATCTGCAGAAATTCCCCTATCACATTGTTATTACAATATTTTGTTTAAGTTGTTAAGCTCAAATATATAACAATCATAAATATGAATACTGGTCATTATTTTAAGAAGTAAGGGGGTACAAATTATAAGACATGAAATTGACAACTTGTTCTGTTTCACCGAAACAACCATTAAACACTTCTATCTTCCCTTATTTCTTTCTCTTATTTTCTCAATGAAATCATGTAGAGTCTTTTCCTCTCTTTCCATGCAATCAAAACAAAATAGTTTGTTATTTATGAGATATTTGCAGGAGATGTTAAACACTTATCTTCCCTTCTTTCTTTCTAGCTAAAACTCCATCTTATAGAGATTTCTCTTAATAATAATTTTAAAATAATTCAGAATTTATGGTAACTATTTTTTTTGTCTTACTCAGTTTCTATTGATCGATATTGTGCATTTGAAAAATGGCACTTTTATCAAAGTCACCGTAACCTCAGCCTATTGGCTGAGATCAAAGTGTAGTGTCTGTTCTGTTCTTATCAGCTTAATCTTATTTGCTCTCTTCACTTCTATCTTCCCTCCTTTATTTTTTCTTTGATTTTCTCACTGAAACCAAGCAATGTCTTTTAATCAGAAGTGCAGAATAGTCCATTATTTATGAGGTACTGAGATAACAAAACAGTCATACTAACTAATGAAAGGGTAGGGAAAGCACCATTACAATAGGATAGCTACATTAAAAAAAAAGGTAATTTTTGATTGTCTTATGTCTTATTAGTGTATGTCTTTAAAGAGAAACTTTGAAAAAAAGGTTTACGTTTTGGTTTTATTCTAACAAAATAGAAAAAAGCAAAACATTTTTTGTATGATTTTTACTTTGAGAAAATAAAAAATGAAATTTGGATGCAAAAAAAAAAAAAGAAAAGATTTGTACATGAGAGAAGGTACTGTAAATGTTAAAATATTTCAAATGTGTTCAAAGTTTTCAGGAGGAGAATTCAATCAGAAACTTTATTAGAAGACCTGTTTTTACCTTCAAATTTTTATGTCCTAGCACTTTGGGCTCTGTGATAAATGATAAGCCCTCCTCATTTTATCTGTAGACTCATCATAAATGATTGTAAAAATGTTATTGTTTACTTTATGACCAGTCTTTACAAATTCTCATAACATCATTATCCTAATCACTGCACATCAAAATAAAATTCTGATAGAAGTTGAAATTTTATAGAATAATGAATTGGAATTCAGGAAGAATTTTTTTTTACCCATTTCATATTGCAAATACACCTTATTTAAACATTTAAAGACTGTAATTGACATTTTTAAATTGTAAAAATTAAATATCATTAACTTATACTTTTCAGAAAAAAAACCCAGCAAAAAACTT
This sequence comes from Acanthosepion pharaonis, assembly GCA_903632075.3. NCBI lineage: Eukaryota > Metazoa > Mollusca > Cephalopoda > Sepiida > Sepiidae > Acanthosepion > Acanthosepion pharaonis. Next base: position 151,395 of record CAHIKZ030005067.1, read on the forward strand.
GAAAATAAAACTTCAGGAAGCTATTTTCTTGGTTTCAAAAAGTTATTTTTATAAAGTGTTTGGCAGAAATACCTCCCACATAATGGTAAGACATTAGTGGCAATAGTGTCTTCATCTATCCAGGACTGGAGCATCCTACTCCCGCTATCTCATCAACATTTGCTTTCCCCCCCCCTACCCACATTTATATAGGTTACAAATTAAAGTAAGCAAAACTATCAAAGAATGAAAAATTTTCTGTGGATTTTGACATTATTTTGAGGTCATTTTTTCATCCAAATCTGTGAATTTGTTTTGCTCATGCTCAGTCACAAGAATACTCTATATAAAATTCATTATTTTTCATCCATAATGTTGAATGTGCTTATTCAACTTTTTAACCAGAAAAAAAATCTCAAGGTGATGTTAAAAACGTTTGTAAAACATTGTTGATTTATTTAAGTTGGAATGATCTATTATGACAAGTTTTTAATTTGTATTGAGATACATTGTAATTATTTTCAATTTTTTTTGTTTAATTGTTGACTTATATTGCATATAATGCATTATTGTACATAATTAGGTTGCAATAAAATTTGTATTTTATATGAATATGAACTTATGAAACTTAAGATGTATTAAAGTGGTGCGAGGCATATCGTAGATTGGGAGTGGGGGCGTTGAGACCCTTGCACCAGCCCTGCATCTAGCTTAAGCCTTACTATTATGTGGGAGGTATTTCTGCCACAACCTGTATAAAAAGAAATTATAGTAAAAAGTTTGTTATGTGTATTGCTCTCATTAAATTTTTATTTTTTATATATTTATTTTTTACAATTTTAAAAATATCAACAAGTCAAATAAAGCATTATTGTAATATGAGATATGTCTGAAAACCAAAAAAATTCTTTTTTGTAAAATCCAGAAAAATTGCTTTATGACAATATTATTTAACTTCTCTGAAAGTTGCAAAAACTTACTTTAAATTGTTTAGTGACATGACTTCATTATAAAACTTAACCAGACAAAATAGCAAAAAATAATTTTCTTAAATGATTTTCAAGGCCACTTTCCACTTAAAATAATCTTTTTTTTTTTTTACTGTGTTATTTTTCTGGAAATTTAAGAGTATTAATGCTTTCAAAAGTTCTATATAAGATATATTTGCAATAATAAAGATCATGAAAATTCAATAACATTTTGTCTTTTTTTTTTTTTTATTGGTGGCGAGGGCCATAATGCTTCGAGCCCATATCTGACTCACCAGGATTAAGTCTTTCAGGCTTTCCATTTGTAACGGCAAACCATTTGTACCTCTTACTTTCCCGTTACAAACTTTGTTAGTGATATGACGGGCTCCTTTGACTGAAGACAGTGCATCGTCTAAGCAACTGTTGAGTGCTTCCAACACAGTCCCTTCAGTCTGAAAGTCATCAAGTATATATTGAGGCCAGATTTAAATAAAAATAAAAAAAAAAGCCTTTAATTATATACTGCATTTCCTATAATTTGGTAAAAGATATTTATGAAAAATCTAGTAATATTCAACTTAAACATAATGTGTATTTTGGCAGCAAATAATTCTTTCAAATGTGTTTGGTCAAATCATATCAACAAGTTCTGTCAATAAAATTTTTTTTATTAAATTTGAAAGTACTCAAGGAAAAAAATTAAATAAAAATAAATATGAACTTTGGCCAATTTACTGATAACATAAAACAACTAATTCAGAAATTTGAAAAATTTAATAAAAAATTTGATAGAACTTCGATATTATTCAACCAAATATATAAGTTTTATCAAAAACAACTGACAAGGTACTGCGGCTAAGTTTTTTTATTTAATTTTTCATGTGTTCTTGTAATTTTCTTCTTTTTTGAACATAAATCATATAAAAATTACTGAATTAGGAGGCATGGTGGAGTAATGGATAGCGGCTTGGATTGAGAAATTGGAGAGCTGAGTTCAAATTCCACTTGAATCCATTTCGTTCATTTATGTGCTAATACCCTTGGAAAAAGTATGAATCCTCCTCTTCTCACCCTAGCTATGGATAACTAGCAGGAAAGACCAGGTTCTATAGCCTTGGATGGCAACTAGTCTACCGTAGAAAGAAATGGTAATCTTACTGCAGGAAAAAATCTGCCTCGTCAGTCATGTATCGAAAGATACATGATCGCCTAAGTGTGTATTACACATGGCACATAATTAACTGAATATATGAATTGTTTTATGTATTCATCTAGAGTTATAGGAATGTTTTATTTTCCAAACATGGTCAGCACATTGTGGCTGTGTTCATAGTTGATATTATTGAGTACTGGCTTTTTTCATTTTTATTAATAATGTTTTCATTATTTTTAGCCTTTTTTTTTTTTTTTTTTAAACATGTGGATGAAGCTATTACATTATATTTAACATTTTGACAATTTCTACATAATTTACGTCCAGAAAAGAAAATTATAAGAACAGATAAAAAATTAAATAAAAAAAACTTAATCGCAGTACTTTATCAGTCATTTTTAATGAAACATGTATAAAAGAGGGGGATTGCTGCCCAAAACACACACAAATTTATTTATTTATAATCATATATATTAAATTCTTATGTAATTAGATAACTTGTAACAAATGGGTATTTAGGTTTTAGCCTTGGGGTATAAAATGAAGGATGATTTTTGGAATAACTTTTTGTGAAAAAAGTGTGCTTTGTCTGTTATAAAGTTCTATTTGAAATGTTACTGGTACCATTTTTTTTTTTCTAAAATTAATGAAATCTTTTTTAAATTCCTTAATGAGATAGTGGCATACAGTTTTGATGGGACTTTTAGGAGTCTTATAAAACTTAAAATATAAAGCCTTTTTTTTTATAATGAAGATTTTGCAATAAATTCTAAATCTTAGAAAGTTTGCCTAAAACCAAATCTGTATAATTATATCTGTTAAATACATGAATTACGCATTACTGGCATTCACTTTTTAAATGCTTCTTACAGCATTTATACCATTTTTACATTATTTAAAAAAATATTAACGTGAACAAATTTATACGTTTTTCTACTGAAACCAGCATGTTCATGTTGGTTGTTATGCTCACAATAGTTTGGGTGTTGTAGCTTTTAGACTTTGTCATATTTTAAATAAGGCCTGAGAGTACAGCAGCCGAAACATCCCTAGTATAACAACCGAGATGAGCATGTTGGTCCGAATAGCAAAACATATAATGATAATTTCTTATCTAAAAAATTTCAACAAAATGTAAACAGATTTGTTTTAAAATAATTGCTATTTGTTATGATATACCAATAACTTCATGGAATAATAAAAACTTAAAAGCAATTTTAAAAAAAATCTGCACAAATATGTAGAGATTTTACAGACTTGAGTAAAAGAAAAGCTTTTTAATTCAGTCTTCATCATAAACTGTAGTTTTTTTTAACCAACCTTTGCTTTCACAGTAAATATATGCAGTACCCTTCTCACCTCATCTGTGTCATATACTACAAAAACTCCTCCCCCAAGTACATATCTGTAACCACAGATAATACTGCATCTAATATATAGTTTTTTCTTCCTATGCTTACATATCAATGATAAAATTCATAACTGAAGAACATAGATTAAAATAAAGCTGATAACAAAACACAACAATCAAACCATATAATAATTATCAATATATACTTGTTTATATATTTTCTGTGTAATTATTTACATATTTCCATCATCCTACGTCATTGATAATGTTTGCTATGAGCACATTGTGTATTGATTAATGATCAAAAAAGTTTTAACAACATTGAAAATCTCAATTGTAGTTGCAAGAAGAAATCGCAAGAGACTGACACATCTACAAAAACAATACCCTGTCCGGTGGCAAATGCTGCTGGTGGCGCCAGGGGTGACAGTACTATCTTAGCCACTGAAACTGTGTTATCTCCCTTGGTTGGCAGCTGACAAGAGCAGTGTATCGCACATGCTTTCACACTATGTAGGAAATTTCCTGTCCCATCTGTAGTGGAAAAGGAAGCAAATCAACTTAATTTAATAAATTTATGAGAGATTACTTCCATTGTTTGTTTTAATAATTCATACAGATAAAATATTTATCTGCATTTAGACAAAATTAGTCACTGAGCAAAGTGAACCACTTAATTAATCCTACAAAGCAGTTCCTACGTTTCTTAGATTGTAGTCTTATTTGTTGAAGCCTCTCATGTGAGGCACTCAGATACTTTTGTTTATTAAATGATCATCTTGCTACATTTTGGTCTTGAAATACACTTTGTTGTTGCTGACTTTGTGGTCCCATTTCTAATGTTTATCTTCCAAAAGTTATTTCCATTTCACGGTTATATTAAACACATAAAACTTTTAACATGAAAAGATATTGAGCAAAAAGTGACTTATATAATACCAGTGACTTCTATAATAATCAATAGATGATAGATACCATTGAACATCTAAAAACTATAAAGGGAATGGATTAATAAAGCAGTTCATTGGCCTTTATTTTTGTTAGGAATTCTGTATTTAGTTTTACTGAATCTCAATATATTGTCTCAAGATTTGTTTTATTGCATCTCACTATTAAAACTTTCTAACAATTGCAGTCATTTTTGACAGCACAAGTACACTAGGTATAATAATAAACTATAAGAGTTTTATGACAGAAAATTTATTTTTCATCCTGTAGGACTTTGCAATTTCGGTATATGCATTTTTTTGGTCTTATTTTTCTTTCATTTTCAAGTTGAGAAATTTTCCCTTTTCAATGAAAAGAGACAGTTTATAGTTTCTTTTTGGAATGCCATGGACGAAATGTCACAAGTTTCTCGCTGCTCTATCACTATTTCCATAGAAAGTCTTCAGGCAAAGTACATTCCTTAGTTCCACCAGTTTTAACCTTCATGGCCATGCCATGCACACTAGCAATCCACCCTCATTCCTATCATTTTTCCCTGATGAGATGCAAGTTCCACTTGAGCAGCTTCATTACACAAACTGTTGCTTTGTAGGATCAACTCTCAAGAGAATGCTTCCTAATCATTACAATCTTGATCTGTTCAAGTCTTGAGTCATATTATCAATGTATCTCCATAAACTGTGCCTCTTAATCTGTAATCCTCTACAACGTTAGGCAACATTGAACCTGGTCAGTGCCAAGTTGGGTGACTGCTTGGGAATACTAGGTGCTGTAAGCTTGGATGTGCGGGTGATGTAATACATAATGATTCAGAATTGAAAATCAGAGCACAAATACCCTTGGATAAGTTATGAATCCACCTCTTCTTCCACCAACTATAGGTTAATTAATAGGACTTGTACCAGTAAATTATTATCTCCTAAACATATTTCAGTTTTAAATAAACTTCAAAAGAGTGATAAGATGTAAAAAAAAAAAAAAAAAAATCAATCAATGGATGTCAGAGACTATATCCTCTCTGGGGTGGGAATTTCTACATCTACCTATCATAGAGCTTTTTCCAATGTGTGCACATCAATCATGTGTTTACATGATGTCAGGAGAGCACTGACACTAGGTGAATCATGGATCCCCAGTTAACTAAATAACCTTCTGTTTCACAGACAAAGCAGACCAATTTCATGCAAAATGTGTGCTGAAAATGCACAAGGATGAACATAAAGAGTTGATTTGGGGAAAAAAATAAGCAAAATTAATATAGCAAACTAAAATTTGTTTGTAAAATCTAATTTTCATTTATCCCTTCAGTCAATCCTTCACCTGGCCTTCCTGAAGGATATGGAGTGTAAAGTCTATTCTGCTATGCTCTAAGGTGATGTCAGTATATACTATCCAACTAATGTGGGCTTGTTCAAGTGCTATTTTGTTACTGTGAATGATAACTGCAGCGAATCAGTCAGTTATGTGCCACGTATGATATACACTTAGGCGATCATCTTTTGATACATGACGAGTCAGATTTTTTCCTGCAGTAGGTTGCCATTTCTTTCTGCGGTAGACCAGTTGCCATCCAAGGCTATAGAACCCGGTCTGTTCTGCTATTTACCTATAGCTGGGGGGAGAAGAAGAGGATTCATACCTTTCTCAAGGGTATTAGCACGTAAGTGAATGTAATGGATCTGACTGGAATTCAAACTCGGCTCTGATTCCTCAATACTAGCTGCTATCCATTACTGCACTATGCCTTTTGCAGTGAATACTTTGCATATTTCTATCACATTATACACATTTCAACATGGATTGCAATATTTGATTTGTACCATCATTAACTGTATAGATATTAAAAAGCTATTAAAACTTATCAGATGTAATAATAGCTCTTGCTTTTAATTCCCAAATAACCTTCTTTTTTACAGACAAAGCAGACTAATTTTGTGCAAAATATGTGCTGAAAATGCACAAGGATGAACATAAAGAGTTGATTTGGGGAAAAAAAAAATAAACAAAGTTAATATAGAAAACTAAAATTTGTTTGTAAAATCTAATTTTCATTCATAGAAAGACAGTTACATTATTTACATTGAAGAAAAATATATACCGAAAAAACAAACAAAAATCCTTACATACAGTTATGCTGTTTTAATGTTAATATGTCAACGTCGGACATTTCAGTTATCTTATGTACATCGTCTTTGTCATGTTGTATTGATAATGTTATAATTTACGAATATGTCCTGAAGATGGTTTATTAGACCGAAACATCCGACGTTGACATATTAACATTAAAACAGCATAACTGTATATAAGGATTTTTGTTTGTTTTTTCGGTATATATTTTTCTTCATACTGTCGGATCTATATCCATATATTTGCTTACATTATTTACATTGTTCACACTGTTGATCTCATCTTTATTGCCAATTTACGATGTTTTGGCTGTTTTACACTCTGGTCTTTTCAAGTGATATTTGTTGAAATTTCAAACTGGACCCTATATTTAGTCCAATAGACAGAGAGCATTACTTGAAAAAAAAAAAAAAAAAATGTAATATGATAAAATGGTCAAAAATGGTTACTTATAACATTTGGTTTATAAGTCCCAAAAATTCACTCCCCAGTGGATAAAAGCATTGGCTGACTGATCCAAAAGTGACTTGACCCAAAGAGTTGAGAGTTCAATCCCTGGCCACAACAGAGAGAACAGAAAACTTGCAATTATCAAGGAGAATTAACTAAAACTCAAATATCCAAAGCCATGGCACATGGAATTAGAAAAAATCTATCCCCTGTAGACTAAAAAGAGTTCTGTTCAAAAATCCAACTAATATCTCCTGAAGAAGGCCAAAGCATACAACAGTTGAAGCATCATGAATGTGGCAATAAAGATGAGGACAACAGACTGAATAGTGTAAATAGTTATAATACCTTACCTCAGAAATATAGACAGATGGTTATCTTAATTAAAATTTTCTCAGTTTTTGAAAATTGCAATGTTAGGGCTTTGGGAAGAACTTATGTTTATAGATATATGTAGTGATTAACATAGATACATTTCAAGCTTATATCAAAAAGTAAAACAAACAAGTTCATATAAACACCTTCAACACCATTTTTTTTTTGCTGGCATGTTTAAGCCAAGAACATTAGCATTATTGGAAAGCAAGTATTAATTATAGTGTGCAGAAGAAAGAATGAAGACAAAGTATAAGTTTCAAAAAGGGGGGAATGTTACATTTATAAGTAATATTCTTTGATGTTGAACATGTTTATAATGAATTACATTTCAAGCAAGAAATACTTTTGATAAAAAAACCCCAATAAAACATGTAAATATTGCGAAAGTGAGGTTGAATTTTTATTAATCTCTGCATTTCTCTTTTTCATATTAAACAAAAAGCTGCATTATTCACTGAATCATCATGACTGCTATATTTATCTATTTTTTTGATCATTTTGTTTCAGCCAGTTGGTTTTCCTTTCTACATGTGAATGGTAATAGCAGTGTTAAAATTAGCTGTTTCTATTCACTGACTGAACAGTTAGTGTTACTCTCAGTTGACGATTATAAAATCTTTTTTATTTAGTTTTTCCAGAAAATCCACTAAATGCTATAAATCTTTCAAAGTCCACTAAATGTTATAGATCTTTCAAGTCCACTAAATGTTATAGATCTTTTTAATATTAATCTAAGTTCCTTTCCAACCTTTTTGTTATTGTTAATCTGGAAAGTTAACGGCTTCAAGTCATTATTTTTTTCTTCTAGTCACATGTGCTACACATTTTTATTTTTACCACTGCTATTTGAAGCATTCAAGTAATGTTTATTTGTTATTTCATAAAGATTTTAGTTTGTGATTTTATAGTACTAGTCAACAGGATCTGATGAAGGACTGTTTTCTTGAAGATTTAGAGGATTAAATATTTTAAAACACTGATCTGAGAAAATGATTATACACAGACAATATTTTAGGCATTATGATTTGGATGCCATTCATGAAATCTATATGAAAGTCTACATCTGATGAAGCTATTTAAGAACTTGATAAGATAAAGAACAAATAGGAAATTTTTATCACTCCAACAAGTTTCACTTTTATTAAAGCTTCATCAGAGAATGAGACAATAGCATAATTTGTGGCATTCCAAATTCAAGGAGAGGTGATGCATTTGACCAATGTTTCAAAAGATTAATGGATTCCAAGCCTACCTAAAAAACTGTAAATATTGCTTTATGCATATAAGTGTACAATAATTCTAGTTTGTCTATATGTGATTCAGATGATAATGTATATTCTTAAGTGTGGATGTGTGTATATCTAGTAGACATTATTTTTGTTGCTTTTCGCATGTTGAATTGGTTTTGTTTGTTTTGTTTTACAGCATATCAACCTCAATGGGTTATTTAATGCCAACAAAATTTTTATTGCTGGTAATATGTTTTTCTTCAAAAATCTATTTCTGGGAATATATTTTCTTGATGAAATCGAAAGCTGGTAATATTTTTTTCAAAGAATGTATAGCTCTTTGTATTGCTGATATTTTTTTAAAGTATTGCTGGTAATAATTTTTGTTTTTATTACAAAGTATTTCTGGTATTAAAACCTATTTTTACACAAGTTTGGGTGTTAACTATTTGCCCATAGCTAGGACCCTAACAGGTGCTACCACTCCAGGTCAGAGTGGACCTGGGAATACCAGCAATTAAGAGGTGGTTTCACGCTCTTCAAAACCTCCTGATCAGAGGCCTTGCTGCTGGATGTAGTTTATTGTCTTACTCAGGACGGGCATGTTGAGTTGGGAACATTTTTACATACATACCATTTACTTTAGATAAACATACATTATATTTTTTAAGAATGGATTCAATAAAGATTAGTGATTTAATATGTTTTTGACATGTCTTTATAGTTGTCAATATTAGTAAGACCTCAGAGTACTTTCTTTGAAAAGAATTATGCTTTTTTTTTTTTTTTTTTTAATTAGGGTCATATTAGTAAAATCAAAGTTATGGCCAATTTTGTTCCTGTGTAACATAAGAACATGACTTGAATTTTCATATTTTTTTAGCATCTTATGGCACCGAACAAATATATCCCTAGTGTAACCTTCCTTATATCCTATACTGAATTAGTTTTAATTAATCCACACACTAAAGTATTTAAAGAGTAAAAACATTTATCAATTCAGAATTTTTATGATGGATTTAAGGTAACAGTTGCCACTACTTTCATTCCAATAGGATTTACATTCTTTGCTGTTGGACTAATATCTTCATCTTTGTTGCCATGAACCATTTTGTTCGACAGCCTACTTCAGATGTCTGTTGATAGGGGTAGCCCTCAGGAAATTTTGAACCAAAACCTTTATTTAATTTATGGCTTAATCTTTCATGTGTCTAGGAATATTTCATCTTAAACTATTTTAGTACTGACAAGTTATTTTGACTGAGTCAGAAACCATTGCTTTAATCCACCAGGCTATTGTCTTATAGAACAATCCTGAAGGTTGAACTTGGAATCTTAAACCTAATGTTCTTATTGCCTGTCTTAATGTGACACAACCTCCTCTGCCTCAGTTTCTGCTGCTGTTGCAGCCTTACTATCAAGCTTGGTTCTCTCAAACATTGTTTATTCTCCTTTCTTTACTAATGATTCTTATATGGTATTTATACCTATGTTTGGCCTAAGATATAGACCTGAAGAAAGCCAATGAGCATTATGTCTGAAATATTGTGATATAATCCTCATTGCCAAAATATTCTAACCTAGGGAAGGTTACTGAATAGAATAACTGCACGAAAGTTGATAAGGAACAATAATACTTAGGACACGAACAACACATATAAGATTCGTCACATAGAAGAAATAGCTAACTGCTAGAAGTGATTCAAGTGAATTCCACAATGAATCTCCAACTGCAGACCAACATACAGTATTTACTACTGTATTTATGTGAATGGGGACATACCCATTATTGTCCGTAGATATGCTACAACAATAATAACTCCTCATGTAGATTTAATCTTTATAGATAAAACTTTTTCATCCCAATATTTGTAATGCCAGATAATTTTTTTCTGGCCATCTGGATCAGAAAGAAAATGAAATTTGGCAAAAAAAAAAAATAAATAAAAAAACAATATTACCATCGGAGGGAGGTCACGAATCACTGACCCAAGTTTGACTCAAACAACAAAATAAGGATATCAGTCAGAATGATCCAATGAATAATGAAAATACTTTATCTTAGAAGTGTGAAGTTCTGAGATAAAGTATTTTTAAGCTTGGAAGAAAACATATCCCAGATATAAAGTTACATTTCCAGATAGATTCATTTAAAATCAAATTTACATTAATGGCTTCACCAATGGAACATTTCAAGGCTGAAAGACTTCTTTCATGGACATAAAAAAAAAAAAAAATGAATAATAAAAATAAAGCTGTCACTACAGCAGAGAAAGAACATTTTTTTTTAATGAAGAGACACATGCCAAAGCAAAGCAGAATATAAGGAAGCAAAATAAATTTTCTATAATGAATTTTTATTTAAAAAATGATCTAATACGGGCTTTTAAAAAGGTCTCAAATATCAAGTAACATGCAATGCTTAAGAAATTAATATACATGTTAAATCTCTTGTTGCAATGAAATTGTGTTCAGTCTTTTAAGTATTTGCTAATGTGAGAAGTTCTTGATGGTGTTCTGATAATAGAAAGAAATTAATTCCAAAGCGTCATTCAACCATGTTGGATCATCTGAATGTTTCTGAACAAAGAGAATAGTGTTCAAAAGCAGCAATTATTATTTCCTATCCACTCATTTTACTTCAAACAGTCAATGAAAAATTGTTTCTAACAATGGTTATCATTGAAGAATGTTAAAGGAAAAGGAAATTATGTGACAATTGTGGTAAGTAAACGGTATTTGCATTGAATTGTGGGATTTATGCATTAGTAATTACCTTTTTTTATAAGAATGAAGAAAAATTTCCAATATGGAGCTGAAAATGAAAGGCATATGCTAATTTTAATGCTTCCAAAACTAAACTGCTGACTTCCAGTAGAATGATTCACTGTGCTTTCCCAGGCTAACACTATCAGCTGACATGAAGTGGAAAGACTATATTGAATCTATTGCTAGGTCAGCTGCCAGGAAGGTTGGTTCACTGTGTTGCACTAGATGGTTTTTTCTCTAGAATCTATCTTACATATCTATAAGTCTACCCTTCATCCATGCTTAGAATAGTGCTGCCATATATGGTCCAGTGCTCCTGCTATCTATCTAGAGCTCCTTGATAAAAAGCAAAGAAAAATCAGCAATATTATTATGCCCCAATCTGGTGTCTCGATTTCAGTCACTATCTCACTGCCATAAGGTTGTCTCTCTGTGCCTTTTCTATAAATACTTTCATGGTAATTGTTCAGATGAACTCTTCATTATGGTACCTAGACTTTTTGAATTTAAGCGCAGTACTAAACTGGTGATAAAGTCTCACCAATTTACAGTTGTGTTGATTTGGTTAAACATAAATACTATGTTGTTTCTTTATTTGCACTTCTTGCTTGTGGAATTCCCTTCTGGCTTCACAAAATCTGCAAAAATTTAAATGCAATGTCAATCACTATCTACTGTCCTAATGATTACTCTTTAGTAATGTTCCTATTTCTAACTCATCCAAACTTAGTAACCCCTTGCATTACTCTGGCTTTACTGCCATGCTTGGTGAACTTGATTTAAAAAAAAAAAAATAAAGAAAAAAAAGAAAAGATTATACAAATCTGAAAATGGATAGGTTCACAGGGATTTCCTATTTATTTTGGTTAAATTCTCTGTTTTTACAATGTGTATTACTTAACTTTTTTGAGACAGAATTGGCCAAATCCATTTACAATTGCATATAATAATACCAACTGGACATCAAAGAGTAATACACTATTAGATCAGTCTGAGCAACACAACATTTTCTATGTAGTGGTGGCAAGCTCCAAAATTGATGATTTATTTTGTGATTTTTTTTTATTAGTTGTGTCAGTTAATTTATCGACATATCAATCTTTGTTGAAATCCCTTCATATTCCATCGGTGAGATATAAGGTCCACTGTAGCAACTTCTTCCCACAAGCCATAGCTTTGTGGAACCGACTCCCAGGATAATACTTCCCCAATCACTACAATCTTAGCCTCTTCAAGTCTAGAGTTAATTATTATCTTCCCTACATATCCACATAAACTGTACCACCTACTCTGTAACCCTCTACCTTGAGTGGCTCTTGGGACTTGTGAACATCATTGTGAAAAAATAAAAAATAAAAAAATTTAATGTTGAATACAAGACCTAAAGGACAAAAATCATAAATTAATAAATACATAGAGTCAAAAAGGTTGACATCAGTCTGGTTTTACACTAGTCTAAAACCTAGATTTTGGTTTATACTTGAGCCTGCAAGCATCCATCTGGAAGGTGTCCCTTTTTTGGTGAGAGGAGGTTATACTCCTCTGTAGGGGATGCAATAAGAAAGCAAAATTTTCTTTATTGACAGATAAAGAACTTCAATACCATGGCAATTGGGTAGAAATTTTAAATATCCAGGAGGCCTTGAAAGTCATTTTTGACTCTCATGAACAGCTTCAAGTGTGTGTCAGGGTGAGGTGGAATTTATGAATTTATTTCTGATGATGAATCAGGATTCAATGGCATTGGCACTGAGCCAAGTGCTTGTACCACTGACACATGCTGTTATATTTACAATATATATTCTAATTTTTAGTAGTTTTATTGTATTTGTTTTTCATGAAAATGACAAAAACCAGATATTCGCATTGGCTACCATCTAACCAAAACATAATACTATAATACACACACACATATATATATATATATATATATATATATATATGGATCACCTGAAGTTACCAAAAGGTTGAAACCAAGGTAATGCAATCAACTGATTTCCTAATTTAAAAAAAAATATATATGTATGTGTATCTGTGTTTTACTAATTTTCACTCTATACAAGACATGAGGACTTCTCAAGGTGATTGTTGAATAAGCTGTAAGAGTAAGAGACACGGTTTATGCAAATATGTGGGAAAGATGATGAACAGTTAACCCAAGGCTTGAAAAAGTTAAGATTGTAGTCGCTGAGAAAACAATCTCCTGTGATTTTGTTCCACAAAGCAAATTGTTATACCATACCCATGGATG
>CAHIKZ030005067.1:170000-282500 GCA_903632075.3 Acanthosepion pharaonis
GATGACTCTAATATGCCAATTGGCACACACTAAGCAGCTCCTTATAGAAGCAATTTTAGCACCTGAGGTGATTGCCTAGTTGGCCTCATGTGTTGTACAAACACAGAACATTCAGGGCATCCAAGAATGGTCAATAAAGCTATCTTGCTTAACACTGCTACACAGTAAAGTTTGATGACTCCTCTTTTTTTTTTAAATATTTATTTCACATCTGAGGCAAGAAAATATTAACTGTTTGAACATATCTATGAAGTGTGATGTCTCATTTTTTTTTTTAAATTGAACTAAATCTTGAATTTGAATTTTTGTAAACATCAGTATAAAAAATAGTGATTTTGCTACTGTAAAAACAATTTCATTTGAAAAGGCGGACAATCATCTCACAGATGAAGAGACTTGAAGTGACATAAATATGTCTCTGCAGAAGGATGCTGAGAATACTATAGATGGGGCATGTGAGTAATGGGGAAGTTTTAAGGAGAATAGGAACTATAAGAAAACTGCTTTGAACGATCAGAAACAGCTAAAATTTCTGGGATGCATAATCAGGAAAGAAGGCTTGGAAAATTTAGCACTTACAGGATATACTGAGGACAAGAAAAGTAGGAGAAACTACTTGATAAATTTGACTGCATGGGAGACAGAACAAGGACAATGTTGTATAGTAAAGATTTATTTAATGCTGTGATATTATGGACACTCATGTAGAAAGGGAAGAGGTGGTTTTATCTTAATCTTAAGTGTTTCTGTTTGATAGACCAGCAGATGGTTCCTTTTCAAGTTCAGTCTTCTAAGTGGCATCCACTTTGATAACACAGAAGTAAAGGAATGACTGAGTAGTTTTTAGTGATCAAGTGGCAACAAAACTGGAAAGAGAGTATATCTGTGTGCTGGCCTATATTAACAGTGAGGCTTGGGATTGGGGAAGGTTCTGGTCTGTCCTTGGCAGGAGACAGACATGTCCAGTAAGTGGTTTCAAAGTTCCATTTTGCAATTCTAGCCACCACACTAGGATGAATAGATATGCAAAGAATTGTTAGGGGGAAGAGCTGACATAGAAGTAGTTGTCCCAAGTATCACTTACCTAACCACACAGAAGAGCAGGAAACACCCTGAATAAAACACCTATGTATAATATGAGAAACAGGGTTCACATTCTTATTTCTTGATGTGGCATTTGCTTTACATCATGTTACTTTGTGAGCATGCATTGTGCCCTTTCTCAGCTTTCAGTGAACACCAACATGTTCAAGGATTGAAATGCAATGCAGAGTAATTATTGGCTAGTTGGTAGAAACCTTGAGGAGAGGGTTGCATTGTATGTTTAAAGTGCAACAAGAAAAACAAGAAGCTGTATAGTGCCCTGTCTTATAAAAGAAGGGGAAAAAATAAACCAAAACTTATGAGGGATAGAGGAAAAATAAAAATGAAAGCAAATCTAATATTTTAGCACATCATTACATATATGGGTCATATAGTAACATTTATGACAATAATGTTGGTGCTTCTTCTCAACTAATGAAGATCCTCTGCCTTCCACAGATTCATCTGGAAAAATGAGCCATTACCCTACCCTTCTTGCCCAATGTGTGTTAGTTTGGGGCAAATAGGATGTGCTTGGGTGATCATGTCATTTTCAATTCATGATCACCCAGGGGTATTTGTCTAAGTGAATGTCAGTTATATGCCATGCGTGATACATGACTGACAAGGCAGATTTTTTTCCTGCAGTAGGTTGCCATTTCTTTCTGTGGTAGACTAGTTGCCATCCAAGGCCACAGAACCCAGTCTGACCAGCTATTTACCCATAGCTGGTGGGAGAAGAAGAGGATTCATACCTTTCCCAAGGGTATTAGCATGTAAGTGAATGTAAAGGATTCAACTGGAATTTGAACTCTGCTCTCCGATTCTTCAATCCGAGCCGCTATCCATCGCTCCACTGTGCCTCCTAATGAATGTAAACAAATGAATGTAATTAATACTAATAATTACTTCAAATTTCTCTGCCTCCTTGTGAATGTAACAAACCTAATTGGGATTTTAACTGTGCTCTCTGATTTCTCATTCAGAGCCATTATCCATTGCACCACCTGCACACCCAAGCTTAAAACACCTGGTATTTCTAAGCAGTCACTCATCTAGGTACTGACCAGGTTCGAAGTTGCTTAACTTCAGTGATCAGACAAGGACTGATGTTTTAGCATGGTACATCTGTAAGTCAATGTCAGTGTTTCCAAGCAGTGATGGGACAATACCAATATTCTTACTGATTCCTGATATTGTTCTAAATTTCCAATTTTGATACCTACAATGATTAAAATTCATTAATTTCAGGCCCTACAGTTGGTTTGGGAAAATTAATGAACAAAGTGCATTTATTAATAAAACATTTAGTAGGAAAATGAGTAAAAAAGCTTATCAAATAATGTTAGTTAACCTTTTTATTTAAAAAAAAGAAATGGGTAAAAGTTTAAACAACAAAGAGAACAATTTCTTTACTTAAATAACTTAAGTCAGTGCCTAGCTTTATTTTGGTTATCATCAGAAATCTTAAAAAATTTCCAAACTTCACTTTCTCTGCTTGGCACTTGCCATAATTGGGGTCTAAAAATAATAAACATTGGTTAAAATTTAAATTTTTCACTGTTAGATAAAATTTTTTTTCTAGTTTTCTAATGTGGGTAATTTGTAAAGATTCAAATAATAATAATGGTTTGCTATTAATTGTAAAATAAAAAAGGGTCTATTTTCTTTTTGTCTACCTTTTAAGTTCTAACAAGAAAAGGTGCCCTCTAAATATAATGCAATTTCCTTAAAATTTTATATGTGGCATTTTTCAGTGAATGGAACAAATTTAGGGGTGACTATTCAATTTCAGCATGCACTTCAAAAATAAGAGACTCCCTAATACATATATAATACTGCAACAATAATTCTCTAAACAGAAAGGCATCATCCTGTGTATTGTGGTTTAACTCATGGATATATTTTGATAAAGTACAAGGAGTATGTAATTCTGCAGGACTGAATAAAATATAAATGCAAATTTTATATTTGCTTACAGATGTTTAATAAGAATTACATATGAATTATCACAGCAACTTAATAAATAATTAATAAAGGGTCTTCAATCTTATCTAAAAAAATTTAATCACTAATAACTTTTAATGTCTAAAATAAATTTCTCATAACTAGAAAAATTATTAATTTCTAAAAAGAATCAAAAAGTTTTTTTTATTTTTGTTAAATGAAAAAAAAATGTGGAAGTGCAAAAACACAGTAAAAACATATCCCTTGATTTTTCTCTTTTTTAAAGAGATAGAAGCAATTTTAACAAATTTTACAATAAATTATAAAAAGTATTAGGAAACTGAAAGTGAAATTATCCTGATATCCAACTTGATCATTTTATAAAGTATGATATGCAAAGATAAAAATAAGATTAAAAATGATTAATATCTTTATAAGGATGAGAACAACTCTAAATGTGTATTTTTTGCATGGGATCAATTTTTTCAGTTATTTATTCCAATATTTCCAATTCTTGATTCCAATTCTGATTAATCATACTATCACTACATACAAGTAGTTATTTCATGGTCAGAAGAATCAACGGCACATAGTATTCCCATGTGGTCACCCCCTCTAGGTACAGACCAGGTTTGATATTGTTTAACTTTGGGAATCAGACAAAAATAAGTGTTTCAATGTGATATGGCTGTAAGTCAATGACTGTGGTGAATCTGTTAAACATCCAAAACAACAAGGGCAGTGAAAAAGTCTAGATCCAATATCGCCATTCAAAAAGACAGGAAAGCAAGTAGTATAGAAATCAGAAATCACAAGTCCAAGACGCAAAATAAAATTGGTAGGGGGGAGGATGTGATGGCAACAAATCCAACTTTCAGATTCTAATGCAGCGAACTCATAATCCAAAAATATGCCCGCCTTGTTACAGCTTTTATTGAAGAGATAAATTTCTCAATTGGTTGCGATACTCCGGGAGAATTAAAAAAATGTGGGGCAGTAATTATCTAGGATTATTATTTTTTTTTTTTTCTTTTTCCTATCAAACTGTGTACAGGACAGAAACTCTTTCTTGAGGTAGATGATATTCCTAATCGACACAAGTGTTTACTAGTAGTTATAGTTTGAAATAATCAACAGTACCTGGTATTTACAGGTGGTCATCTATTTAGGCACTGACCAAGCTCAAAGTTGCTTAACTTTGGTGATCAGACAAATTACTTCATGGTTTAAAGAATCAGTTTCTCAGCCAGAAACTTTAGAGGTCTGACTCAACTTAAGCAGTCATTGCTGATTTAAATAATTCCTACCAGGATTAATTAAAAATTTTTTGCTTATTTTTTTTATTTTTAGGCTTAAATAATTCTTGCCAGGCTTAATTAGGAATTGCTTCTTGTTTATTTATTTATTATGCAGCAAAAGAGGAATGAAAAGTGTAAAAAGAAAAAAAAAAAAAAGAATCAATTTATCTGAACAGCAACATATTTCATTTCCATTATTTTCTCATTTTTTTTCTTTCATCAGCATTTTACAAAATCTGTCTAAAAGAATTAAGAAAGAAAAAAAGAACAAGAAAAAACTTGAGAAGAGCAGATAAGAAGTGGAAGATAAAGATGTCCAATTCTTAAGATGGGATTTAAGAAAATTTAATATTTTATTCCTTTTTACCTTTGTTCTCCTTCTTCGAAGAATTATCTGATTTAGCTTAAAATGCGTGCATAAGAAATGAAAACAGAAAAACCATGGATATATAAAAGAATTAATGCCAAAATAATCCTTACACAGACAGATGAAAAAAATCAATGTTGGAATGTGTATTTACATACTTATTCTTAAAAGAAACTAAGAAAAAAAATAGCAAAAAAAAAAAAAAAAAAAAAACTCAAAAAAAAAACAAATTAGTCTGGCAAATTTCTAAATTCACACTTGCTAAACATTTTGAATGCTCAAATTACTCCCAAGAACAAAATTAATTAATTTATTTTTTATGACTTATCAACACATTGCAGGTTATTTAAAGCCAGAAATTTTCTTTTTATACATTATAGGAATTTTTTTGGAGGTAATAATGGTTTAGTGATACAAGTCTTACTAATTAACCCTTAGCTGGGGAGAGAACAGGTGGATTCATACATTTACCAAGGTTACTTACATGTAAGTTAATATAACAAACTCAATGAGAAGTGGAATTCAGCTCTCTGATTAACAATTATGAGCCATTATGCACATCCAAGCTTACCCCACTGGCATACCCAAGATTACAGCACCCAATATTCCCAAGTAGTCACCCATCTAGATACTGACCAGGTTCGACATTGCTTAACCAGTGATTGCACAGGAACTGGTGATATAGCCGTAAGATGTTCCTTGATCATTACATTCTTAACTTCCTCTAGTCTGTCCCACATATCCACATAATATTCACCTCTTACCTCCCCACTTCAAGTCTAGGATCAACCATTAACTATCCTACATATCCTCTTGTTATATACTTCTTACTTTTTCCTCTTATGCCTGTACAACAAACACAGTAAGTAACCCTCTGCATTGAGTGGACCTAATATTTGGTGAACAGTATTAAAAAAAATACATAAAAAAAGACAAGTGTGCAAAATATATATATATATATATATATATATATATATTTGGTTGGATTGATGCAAGTTTGTGACCCTGGGTTTCACGCTTTTGTGATCGTCAGAAAAACTTATTAATTTTAAAAAATTTTGGATTTATGTAGATTGCGTGTATTGGTGTTATTATGGAAGTGTGTGTGTGTGGGGGGGAATTGTTGTTGTGATGTCACTCATGCTAACGCAAACATAGATGCATGTCCGTACACCTGATGAGGTACACAGACACACATACACACGCTCGCTCGCTTGGGGCTCCATACAGACAAGTGTGTGTGTGTGGGGGGGGGATTGTTGTCGTGATGTCACTCATTCTAACGCAAACATAGATGCATGTCCGTACACCCGATGAGGTACACAGAAACACATACACACTCGCTCGCCCGCCAGGGCTCATACAGACAAGTGTGTGTGTGTGTGTGGGGGGATTGTTGTCGTGATGTCACTCATTCTAACGCAAACATAGATGCATGTTCGTACACCCGATGAGGTACACAGAAACACATATACACTCGCTCGCCCGCCAGGGCTCATACAGACATAAATATATGTGGACAGTATGGGACTTGACATATGTATGTATATGTGTGCTGTTGTCTATATACATATGCAAATATCCAACAAATGTCAAGAGGCACAATTTTTTTTTTTTTTTCACGGTGGAGTAATTCAGGGTTCCACATTTGCTGTATATGCACTTTCATGTCAATCCTTTTGCCAGAATGTTGTCACAAAGTAAAAACAATTATGGGGCTCTACGTAACTTCTACTGGCACCCTACCAACATTCATCTCTGGCTAGTGTAATAAATTAAAAGACATTAGTTTCAGAGTAATTATTATATGTAACAACATTATAGTGACAAATGAATAGTGAGTAAGTTTGCTCATTGTTCTCTCTTTTACGCCTGGAGAAAAGAGAGTTTAAAATTTGTTTTTTTTTTTTTAATCATTTCTCCAAGCAAGGTGATAATGCCACTAGGATAGAACAGGTTACTGGGAGGTGAAGACAATGAGATGACTTAGTGAGGAGACAAGACAATAAAGAATAGGTTTCAAAGAGACTAAAGATTGCAATTGACATTGCATTTAATTTTTTTTAAGATTGTAGGTGGCAGGGAAGCAAGAAATCGAAAGGCATTCCACAGGTGAGAAGTGTAAAAAAAAACTATTAGAAGAGAACTGACAATTGAATCTAGGGAGTTCAACAGTAAAACTGAGACCTATTTGCCAATCTAGTAACATGCATAAATTCCTGCAGTTGAGATACTAAGGAGAACAGCTTATCAGAATGATTGCCATGAAAATATTTGTAGAAAAGACAGAGGGAAGCCACATCATGTCAGTGAGAAAGTAACTGAAGTTCAGATGCCAGGTCAAGACTAATTACATTACAGACCCTTCTTAGTATCAACATTAGGTAAGGTAACCATTATCAATGTGGAAAAAAGAACTGGTGTTCCGAGTTCAAATTTCAGCTGAGTCTGTTGCATTCACTTTCACACAAATGCCATGTCTTCTCTCCAAAGATATGAAATAAAGGCAGATTGGGCTCTCTAATATTGGTTGGCAGCCAGTCCAAGAGAAGGAAAATTGAATTTAAAACTATGCAGAAGGCAACAGGAAACCATTCTACTATATTTTCCATGGATGGTGGAGCAAGGAGATAAGAATTTTAGCAAAGGAGAAAGAACTTCTACAGGCAACAAGGAATAGGAAGTTTTGGAGAACCATGATTTCCCATGTCCTGAAGGGATGTGGCATATAGAACAAGCTATGGAGAATCATGAACACCTTTATCTTGGTCTTGTGCTAGATTTTAACACCTGAACCTCATTGCAGTCAGTATGTTTATCTAACCATCCAACTTTGTCTTCCAATTATTACCTAGCATATATAAAAGGCAGCTGTCATCTGATTAAGACAACAGTTATGTTTAATGTTCAAGCTACAAGTTGAAAACTAAAAGCTAGATCATTATGATGAGAATAAATTTTAAAAATTGTTTCAAGTGCAAAATAGAAATTGATTTAATTTCTAATCCACAATGTTTACCGAGAAAATTGTAGAAATTCAGTCCAGCAATTGTGATAAAAAGCAGCAGAAATAATATCAAAGAAATATGAATAATAACTAAAATTAATAATGACTGATAATGTTCAAGTTCTCAGAACATAACATCAAATAAAGACATTTTTATTGTATTTTATGGCTTATCAAGGTTATTTATTATCAGAAAATATTTTTAGAGTTGTAGGAATTTTTTTTAACATAATAATGATTTAATTAACCCATAGGAGAAAAGGTGGATTAATACTTTTCCCAAGGGGATTTGCATGTAAATGAATATAACAAACCCAACTGGAATTAACAATTCCAAGCCATTAATTTTTTGAACAGCCACACATTCAGGTTTACAGCACCTGGTATTCCCAAGTGGTCACTCACCTTGCTAATGACCAGGCTCGACATTACTTAATGTCTGTGATCATATGAGAACTGCTGTTTCAACATGACTTGGCCATGAACCATCAAATAAAGAAACAATGAAAGAAGTATTAATAAAACTTTAATAACTAGAAATACATGTAAAAAATTTATTGGTTTTCCTATTTGGACTTTCTGGTTGAATCTTAATTCTTAAGTTAATGCTCAAATAAGCTCATGGTGAGTTCTGAGACAATAAAATATCTGTAGACATTCCCCTATCACATTGTTGAATATTTGAGCTTAACAACTTCAACAAAATATTGCAATAACAATCACAAATATGAATGGTAGTTGTTATTTTAAGAAGTGGGTACAAATGAAAAGATTTAAACACTTCTATCTTTCCCTTCTTTCTTTTCTATTTTAATATTCTGATGAATCTTCATTCTTATATTAATGATTGAGTAAGCTCATGCCCAGTTCTATGACAATAAAATAGAAATTCCCCTATCACATTGTGAAATATTTGGGCTTAAAAACTTCAACAAAATATTGCAATCATAAATATGAATGCTGGTTGTTATTTAAAGAATTAAGTGAATACAAATGAAAAGATTTGAAGTTGACAATTTTTTACATTTCACTGAAACAGGCATTAAATACATGAGAGTATTATCACCTCTTGTATCTTCCATTCTTTCTTTAATTTTCTCATTGAAACCAAGTAGCATTTCTGATATATCTTTTCTGTCTTTCCATGTGATCAAAATGGATTAGTCTATTATTTATGAGGTATTGGCAAGGCATAAGGGTTGTGCTAACTAAGGGAGTGACAAGCAGAATTATAAAATGCTTCATGTAAGAAATTCAAATGTTATAACTAATACTACTAGTATAAAATGTAAAGAAATTGACCTTATTTGTTGAAACAGGTTTTTTTCCCCACTTTCCATTTATACCCTGCTTATCATGAATAGAAAAATATTGAATTTACTTTGCTCTATTTCTTTTCAAACCTTCTTATATTGATCCTGATCAAGTAATTGCTGTTTATTGAAAACTGGCCAAAAAGCTGGTCCTTGTGATTTTTGATTTTCAAAATGGCATGCATGTTGACAGAGATCAGCTAAGGTGCCAAAAGAAACCGGAGAGAAAAAAAAAAACTTGTTCATTTATGAGCTGCATTCCAGAAGTTTTGATACATTTCAGAAGAGGCAGATCTAAATGTCTGAGATTATTGTAATTTTAGTATATCATTCTTTTTCTTTTCTCATGAAGGAGCTGATTGTAGAGGAACAAACGATGGTGCAACCAGCTGCCACCAACCAGATCTATTTCCCACTTCATGAAACAGTGTCAGAGTGTTCATCCTGGTCCATTTTTTGAAAATCATCTTTTGGTTTGCCTCCCTCTATGTTTACCCACTTCCAAGGTACCATAAAGGACCGTCTTGGGTAGTGTATTGTGGAGTGTCCAAGCCACAACAGCTTTTCCCTCTTTATTGTTGCTAAGAGTGATGCCTTGGTGCCTGCCAGTTGTACTACTTGACCTAGTACAAAGTCATTTGTCTTGTGTTCTTTCCAAGAGATCCCGAGAAGACATCTGAAGAATTTTGTTTCAAATGTTTGGACTCCCTTGGTGGTTCAAAGAATAGTCCAATCAGAGTCCAACTTTCACATCTGTAAAGCAATATGGACAGCACCAGGGACTTGTAAAACTTCCAAATCTTACCACGTTCTGCCATTGCCGATGTTGCCATAGGCAGTCTGATATTGATCTCTGTTGTAGAGTGTCTATCTTTGATGAGGGTAATGCCAAGGTATTTAACGGTATCCACTTCTTCCAGTTGTTCTCCATTTATGAAGATCTGGGCCCTGATGTTGGTTGAGTATATCATTACAAAACATCTACTAAGCTGACCTGTCAACTTTTGTTATTCCATATTGAAAGAAATGACTGACTATTCTTTGAACAGACCCTATGAAATGACTGTGGCTATTCTTTGAACAGAGCCTATGAAATGACTGACCATTCTTTAAACAGATCCTATGAAACTGCTTGTCATAGCTGAGAATGCAGTCAGGATGTGAAGATAATTTGGAAGCTTGATATGCAATAAAGTCTTGTGTTGGATTTGGGAATTAACTATTTGCTCATAGTTGGGACCCTAACAAGTGCTACCATCCCAGATCAGGGTGAACCTGGGAACAATAGCAAATAAGAGGTGGTTCCACACCCTTCAAAATCTCTCAATCATGCTGCCGAATGTAGTTTATCTTCATACCCATTATGGGTTGTTGTTATGAAGACACAGAGAAGATAGAATGTGTGTGTTGGTGGTGGTGGTGGTGGGGGTCTGTGACGAGTCTTGGACACACTCACTTTGGATAACGCCCATGGGGCTTTCACAAAGTGGCCAGAACACTACAACAAGTGAATTGAAGTTAGAAGATCCCACTTTGAAGAAGATTAGAGTTTTGCATTTCTTTGAAATTAATAAGAAAAAGTCTCAAAACTCCTGAAATGTACATAATATTTTCCTGCTATAAAGGGATCGACTGTCTGAATTTCTCGGATGAGGAGTTAAATATTAATACTATTTACATTTTTACTATTGTTCTCACCTTTGTTACTATCACAAAATTTTGGTTGTTGTGCCCTCTGACCTCCATCAGGAGTATATCAATCTGGGTAACCTAAAAGGAATTCCAAACTGAACTATTTATTTAATTTATATGGGGTAGACTCTTCTTATTCCACTACCCATGTCTAGGGATATCTCATTTAGTTCTTATTTTTAGTACTGCTCAGTTATTACTTGTGCAGTTTCCACTGAGTACAAATACACACTGCTCAGCAAAGGGATTGAACTCACAATTATTATTCCCTGTAATCATTTCCCTAGAGAAATGTTCAGGGAATCATTTCACAAGAGAAACGAACAAAGAATCATTTCCCTGTAGAAATGCATTTGACCTCAGTATATACAGGCATGGCGTGGGATTTTCTTATTACTGTTCACTGACTTTACCACTTGGCCATCACTTCCCCATTTAGTTGTAGTCATTTGAAGTCCAAAACAATTTCAATATTTCCAGTGATAAAGAGAAAAATATTAACAAAGACTAAAGTTTGGAATTTTAACCTTTTTTAGCTTTCGGACTGACTTTGTGCATTATGCATTCAAAAATTATGAAAATGGGAATTGTCAATGGTCAGTAAGTAATGCAAGCATTACTGACATGGTTTTTATATGTAAATGTAAATGCATGCAAAATTATTTTTCATGTAGAAATGCATGGAGAATTAGGAAAATATATTAAAAGATTTGGTCATGAATTAATGCATGTGTTACTGAAAGGATAAGGTTATTTTATGCATAATTTCGAGATTAAATTTAGAAAACGAGTAAAAAAAATGTGAATAAAATCATGTACCTGTGAATTATTTTTAAAGTAAATTGTAATTTCACAAACATATTTTGTGATGACATTTTTTATTCAATTGTTATGATTACAACATTTTATCTTATTTGCAAGTCAGTGATACAGAAAAAGAAAGTACAAAATATTACACTACAATCAATATGTAAGTGAGTGTAACTGGCTTACATATTGACTGCTGGAAAAAGAACCTTTGGAATAACACTTGTAAGAAGAGGGAACATTGCCAAAAAATCTAATTACTTTCCTCATTTCAAAATAGAAAGCAGTAAAGATATATTGCCCAGATCAATACATTTATATATATTTCATCAGAGACACTAAAGTCCTCAATAGTACCAATGCCTTCAGCATTGAAACAGTGCTGCATGAAATACAGCCATATTGGGCAGGTGATATATCAAGAATGAAAGACCATTGATTTCCAAAGATCTTACTCTTTGGCAGGATGCCTTCTGGTCAACATGAGAGAAATTCCATGAAGGAGATATAGAGATTTCATAAAAAGGACCATTGTGTTCTGAAGTATTGACTACTCCAAGTGGGTAGTAGAAACTGTTAAGAGACCTTTTTTTATGCCATAAAATCTTTCTATCTAGTTCAAAATTAAATAGGGAAAATTGTTGAGAAGATTATGTTGTCCCAATCTTACATGTAAGGAGACCCTACTTGAATTGAGATTCAGTATCAAAATCATGACTTTTAACTGGCTAGAACTGATCACTGATGGGAAATGCATACCTACCAAAGTCATCAAACATGCTATAGTGTGCCATAAGCTCTAAGAACTTGTATTCATTCCTTTGTAACAAACAAAACATGTCAAGCAATTTTCTGAGCTTTCCTTATAGGATGAAAAGCTGTTCAAGTTTACAGGTATCTCATGGGGCAGTTTGACTATGCATGACCAAAAATGACAAAATCTGCTATAATCTACAATGGCAAAAATATTTTCAGCATTAAATTCTGCCATATAACGGACAAAGCTATTAAAAAAAAAAAAAAATAGCAGTGTTTTATATTATAGAAAGCTGCAATAAAATATATACAAGGCCTGATCCTGCAGAAATGCATGGAAAATTAATTTCCTATAGAAATGTATAAAGTATTAATTTTCTGCAGAAAGACATTGAGAATTATTTTTATGTAGAAGTGCATGAAGAATTAGGAAAATATATTAAAAGATTTGGCCAAGAAATAATGCATGTGTTACTGATCAAAAAGTATTGGGACTGGAACTAGAAAAAGAACATTTAATCTCTGTCAAAGCAGCACCCTTCTGAAGCCACACACTTTATTCAGCATCTTTTCTATTGATAGGAATATTCCTGAAACTCCATTTTGGAGATAGTGAGCAGCTGTCTAGTTGCATTTTCTTGGAATGTCTCGACATCTTAAAATCTTGCTCTTTCAAGTTGGATTTTTGAAGAGGAAAATATTGCAACAGTGAAAATCTGAGGAATATGGTGGTTGTTGAACATGGAATATTGTCTATAAACATTGTCTTGAGCCAAAAACTGCTGCATTGATGAAAACACTGTGGTGTTGTGAGATGACCACACTCTACAAACTTTCCTTCCAAGTACTACAGTAAACAACGGAAATGAGCAAGAATGTTATAACTTAGTGTCCATGCATGACTGAGTTCAAGGTTAATATAAGCCAAGTGGTTTCACTGTACTTTAGCTCTCTTATCATAGCAACATACTGATACTTTTTGAATAGACCTCCTATTTTAAACAACAATTATTTGTGTATTTGTCTATATTTCTAAGATCATTGGTAATTCTGTTGAAGAAATCCTCGAGCCTCTGCATCGGTGCAGAAATATCAGATGATGCAGAGATCTACAACTCATCTCTTGTTGGCTGGCACCATGACTTCTCATCAATTCATACGTCCCAGAAGCGCGAGGATTTCTTCAACAGAATTATTTGCGTGTTTAAACTTTCAAAAATTATTCTGCTATTTTTCATAAAACTAACAATTTTTATTAGATTAAAGGAATAACCTGCCTTATCTAAGTTAAGGGTTAATTACATTATTTCTTTTGAAACATTTTCAATTTTTCAAATTTTAATATGACTTATTTCTATTTTCTCAAGAGCACAATTAAAAACATTTCAATCCATATATCTGACCTAATCTACAAGAGAACAGGTACCACATCTTCAACTTTCAGAGTAACTACCACAAATCAAGAAAAAATGAGTTTTATGCGATGCTCTTAAAGATGGTGTTGTAGAGTGGTTTCACAGTGGAGGCTTTTATTTGTACTGTCAGTCTTAAAATAGCTTCGACGTACAAAACATTAGGAACTTGATATAATAGGTAATGATGCAGAGAAATCTAGTGGTGGTCGCTGATAGTTTAGTATTCGACTGTCGTCTGACATCGACTGACTGACCAACTCACTGAGCAACACAGCGACTGACTTGTTACTCTTACTACTCCTACTTATTATAGGTGGGAGAGTCTATTAACTATAGAATAGGTGTGTTCCACTATAACAGATGGTAAACCCAAGAAAAAAAATATCAGAAAATATTTTCTTCAATGATCTATTTCAAGAGAAAGTATTGCTCAATGCTTAGCTTTTAATATCTTCATATTAAGATTTCTTTTCAATGTATTATTTCCACCTTAGTTTTTCAATGTATTTTTTTTCATATTAGAAGTTTTCATTGCATATTTTCCTACATTGAACTTTAAATGCCCACTTTCTCATTAATTGGTTATTAGTAGAAACCTATAATATCAGAATTTCATAAATCTATTATTAACACCTGATTTAATATGAAACCTACAATTGATACCAGATTTAGAAACTGTAAAATTAATAGAGAATTTTTATTTAAATTTTTATAATACCAGATTTTACAGTTGGCGTTAATGGGTTATTGAAAGAAATCTGGAATATCAAAATTTTATAGATCTATAATACCCGATTTAATAGGAAACCTATGGTAAATACTAGATTGTCTTAGGAACCTATACTAGAATTTTATTTTAATTTTTATAATTAATACCAGATTTAACAGTGGACATTAATGGGTTAAGAGTATTTTCCTTATATTCTTATGTTTTCAAATTTATGCATATATTTTGAAATAAAATCTGATGAAAATTGAAAAAGCAAAAATGAAACATATGAAAGAGCAAGCTTCAAGCAAAACTTATGACATGGCCATATATGAAAACATAAATGTATACAATTCCTTGATGATACACATTTGCACAAATCTATCCACCTACATACAGGTAAGAATTACAAACATATTTAAGTAATTGCAAATATCTATTATACAGAGATACATGTACAACATTAATACCATACCAAAATGTGTGTGTGTGTATATATATATATATATATATATATATATATATATATAGTATTAAATTTTAAGAGTTTTCAGTGCCAAAAATCTTGGTTCTTTTTTCATAGTTTACTGGTGAAAAGGCATTTTAGGCAGGCAAGTTTTTTTCTTAAAGTGCTCAATATCAAAAGGTAATGATAGAGCATTAATAGAATTAATGTGGAGAAACTTATCACTTAAATGACTGGTGTCATTTCAGCCATGCCGACTCCAAAGTTTCATGAGTGCATTGTTGTAATACCTTCACTCTTCAAGGCTATTGGTTTCACAGCACATTAGCCCTGAAGAGTGAAGGCATTACTACAATGTGTTCATGAAACTTCGAAGTTGGCTTAACTGAAATAACACTACCAAGTGACAAGTTTCTAGACATTAATTATATATATATATATATATGGGCAATCATGGCTCTCCACAACTTCCTCTTTATATTGTATTCAGCATTACTTGCTCCTTTATGATCCCGTCTTTGTGATACTTGTTCCTCCATCCTTTTACTTAAATATATTTGCAGCTTTCCTTTGCTTTGCTTGCTTTTAATATGCCTTTTGAGTGTTAAATTCTCCAAGCCTCTATATTAACTGCCATATTTGAGAGTGATGAGGTTAGTTCTGGTCTACTCCTGGTGAGAGAAGGACTGTCCCTTGGGTAGTTCCAAGGCTGACTGTTTATACTGCCCACCATGTATTGTGATGTGTAGAGAGTTGGAAGGAGGTAAGATCTCAGCTAAGTTGTCCCAAGTGTCACCTAGCTCCCCGTCCAAACTGAGGAAGTCAAATAAATGTCTAAATATACTGGAAACAGAATTTGTTCTCATTTTTATCTTCTGTTATTTTGTGTAACAGGTCTTTCCCAGTTTTCAGTGCACACTGACATGAACGAGAATGATGTAATGTTGGGTAGTCATTGGCCAGTGGGTGGAAAGCTGGGTGAAGGTCCCGTTGTATGTACACCACTACACAAAAAAATTTACAACCACAATCTCAAGTTGCGTACCCTTAATGAAACTGTTACATTCCTCCTAAAAGCAGGTCTAATTTATGCTACATTAATTTCCACTACTGGCCAGATTTGAACACACTAAAACTCAAAACTGAACTAAAATTCTGTCAACTGCGCAATGCTCTGCACATACCTTCTGTTTTTACCCACACTTTCAAAGAAAACAGAAGCAATACAATCCAGAATTTCTACCCAATAGCACCCACTCCTGCTTAAAGAAACAAAATAAAAACTGGAGTCGATTTGAGCCTAAGAAAGGACATAAAAGTTCATAAAAGAGACATTTTCGGTAGTTGCACAGCATCTTGGCCTAGGTTCACAACTTTGATGGAAAGCAACCTCCCATCTCCAAGAGACAGCTCACCAAAGACTATCACCACAATAAGTCACACCTCACCCTTTCTCTCCTACTATACACTTCTGTGGACACTTTTTACAACTCCACTTATCTTTTTCCTTCAACAAGAAACATTTACACCTATTTTTCATTCATTGTATTTTACATTAATACAATTGTTTATTTCTTTAAACCATCATTGTTTCTTTTTTGTTCTGCTACCATACTCTTAACATAACAAAAGCATCAAGGTTGAAAATTTATTTTAAGTTGGTTTATATACTGTTCTTAAACATAAATTAAAAAAAAATATTGACAGAATAATTTTGGTTAAAAGAAAAAAAAATGAAACAGCCTACAAGGAAATTATATCTGGGTGTCAAATTCCAGATATCAAGTTAACTTACATTTACCCACAAAGAACAATGGAGATTATAATACACAAACTTTCATGCAAACATTTATTACATAACAAACACATCACATCACAGAGACAAGGAGTCATCAAAATGCTAAGAAAAAAAAAACAAAAAAAACAAAAAAAAAAACAAGTAAAGCTTTGATAACAAAAAAACCTGTCTTGATGTGATTGTATAATAGATTAACTGACCTTTCATTGAGAAGGTCAGTAAAGAAAGGTGTTTGTTGTATTAGTTGACCTTTTCACAATTGTCAACAGCATGATTCTTCATTGAGAATGTGCATGCAAGAAAAGAGACCTGTTGAAAATTCATTACCTGGGAGTTGACATATCTGGCAAACCACAATCTTCCGGGCTGGTGTTGGCACAGTTCACCAAATTTTGCTTTCTCCGTTTGTGTAATCTCTTCACTAACAAAGAAAAAAAAAAAATAGATAAGATTTAGGAAAAAAAAAATGACAGTAAACTGAAGCAATAGAATGAAACATTAAAATGAAAATTACTTGAAAAAAAACAAAACAAAAAAAAACACTGACATTTAATAACTTATTGAAGGCATATAAGGTCTTTCACCACCCATTAGATACTTGCAAACACTGCAATCTATACTGAACAAGGCTATGTATGTCAAGAATATTGTTTAACCTGTTTTTTTTTCATTCCAGCAGGTTAATGCCTGCTCAACATGCTTTTCAATATGTTCAGCAAGTTCCTTGGCTAGAACAATTATCAGATCTGCTCCCCATTAAGCATAAATCAAACATAGTGGGATGACAACAGATTCTCTGTCTTTCTCTCTCTCACAAACACAATGGACTCACCTGTCCATTTTGATATATGAAGGCTCAACAGTTTAGTATTATGATTTAATTCTTATGTTTGTGTCTCTTGTGAGACTAATCCAGTAAGGAATGTGCAGACCAGTCCACAATCTGAGTATCTGATGGTACTGTCAGACTAATATAACTGGTACATATATCATCAAATTTTGAACAGATCTGAATGTCCATCAGATAACAATTGTGATTTTTTAAAATTTTTTGGATGCCTTGATGGCAGATACATCTTCATTTAGGGCAAATCATGACAGCTACTTCAATAGTTTTTAAAAGTATCTTGATGGCTTTAAGATTGTATCTAAGCATGTCTCAAACTCAGTCAGCGCTTGCATATGTGACATGCACTATAATAAAGCTGGCTGTACACACATATGCACATATATATATATATATATATATATATATATATATGTGTGTGTGTGTGTGTGTGTGTATGCACATTTGATTAAAGCCAATAAAATTCATATCTATCACTAGATCACTACCTTGCATAATCTGATCATTTATCAATGTCTCTTCATATCTCTTGCCCTCTCTCTCTATATATATATATATATATATATATATGCATATGTGTGTGATGCCAATGAACACTTGTTGCCACTTTTATAATGCCAATGAATACTTGTTACTTTTTTAATGCTCATTGTAGTAGAG
This sequence comes from Acanthosepion pharaonis, assembly GCA_903632075.3. Lineage (NCBI taxonomy): Eukaryota > Metazoa > Mollusca > Cephalopoda > Sepiida > Sepiidae > Acanthosepion > Acanthosepion pharaonis. Next base: position 188,166 of record CAHIKZ030005067.1, read on the forward strand.
ACTTTGTAATTTCAGATTATAACTATACTACGCCATTGAACAATATTGGTGTCAGACGCCTTTGAATAACACTCGCACTTGATAATACCTGCTTGAATAGTAGCCACCGTATATAGTGATCTGAATAGAGAAAAGTGAGAGTAGAGAATAGCGGTTCATATAGTAATAGAGGATAGACTAGAAAATAATGGTCATTTAGACGTGATGCAACTTCCTACTTATGCATTTCTCCCACGGTTACGAGACAATTCAATAATGTGATCGCCTGTGTTTGCTCACTGACAATCTATGTTCAAACTCAAGTGTCGACAGTGACACTTTATTCACACACACATTATATATATATATATATATATATATATATATAATAAAAAGGCTTAAACACTAATATTCCATGATCATAATTTATTCCATTGGAATCGTAAATACGATCCAATTCATCAGACCTACAAATTCAAAAAGAAAACAGAAAAAACAACTTCGGAAATAAAAACAGAATTTAGAGAGAGTGTAAGTATGAGGAGGAGGGAGATTAAACCTTAACAGAGAGAATTTTAGGAAAGGTGGGTGGAAGGGGTTTAAGTAAGAGAAAAATGAATGTTGTCGGATGTCTAATGCATAAAGATACATTTTGTGGTGACATACACACACCATAGACAATCTAATGTTAGAATAAGAGGGAGGGGAAAGACGAGGTGGGGGAGAGAGATGGGGCGAAGGAAAGTAAAATTGCATTTACTTAAAGGGCCACTTTGTAATTGAGAAAATTTGACAAATTTAATATCGACTACAGGTTACAAATCAAATATAAACATATAAAAAATATAACGATTATCTAATCCAGCAAGGACCTATATTTCTATGTTCAAAAACACATGCGAATACACACATACACAATAACATATACACGTATATACATACACATAGGCATGTACCCACATACACACATACATATACCCATGTACACACATATAAAAATATATTCACATATCCACACATATTCATCTATATCCATATACACACACTTTTCACATACATACACACAAGCACACACATATATATATATATATATATATATATATATATATATATATATATATGATTCACCAGCACTCTGTATTTGGCTCTTCCAAACAGTGTGGGTGGTTCTGCACAAGGCTTCACCACTATAATCAAATGATATGTGCTGGTAATGTGGCTTTGGTTCTAAGAACTGTGGTGCTTGACCATCATACATCAAAAATGATGAAGTGTCCAGTATCTCTCTCTCTTTATACATATATATATATATATATATATATATATATATATATATATATATATATATATATATATATATATTCCAACATGTTGCATTAAATAATATAGACATATTATGTCTATTTATTTTTATAATAATCCTTTCTAGTTTTCAAATGAGCTTCTTGATATTAAGTCAAAGTTCATCAAAGAAGGTGCTGTTGTTTTTTTTTTTCTTACCCAATTACTTTCAATCAACTCTGAGACCATCCTCAGAGGTGTATTGCAAAGATAAACATGGTAACCATGATTGTTGTAATGGTGATTTTCAGAAATACACTTGAACATGCGTTGTTAGAATTGTTGTAAATTTATCAGTTGTAGCTATTTTTTTTCTCAAAAAAAGCATCCTGATGTAAGTGCGGGGAGTAACCACAAATGGTAGAAATGCAAAATATCATTAAATGTTGGTCAAATGCATTTCAAACCGTTGCTGCTACACTTGTAATATATATTAATATAATGTTATATAATATTCAAACAAGTTTGCTTATATAATTTAGACATATCATGTCGATTTATTTTGGTTGTGATCCTTTCAAGTTCATGGATTAATTTCTTGGTGGCCTTAGAAAATTGATTAAGAAAAATACCAAAATTTTCTTTGAAATAATTTTTATTTTCCCAAATACTTTTAATCTCATCTAGGACAATCTTCAAGGGGTAAAATTGTCTGTGAATGTGTATATATATTTCTGTAAATTCAAAACCTTTCAACTGTTTGTTTTACTGCATTATGCAGCGTTCGAGATTTCAAATTCAAAATTAGAATTTTTTTGTTTTTTTCCACAGTATAAGGGAGGCAACTTTTTCATTATATATATATATATATATACACACACACACAATTTTTGCTGCTACTAACATTTAAGAACTTTGATGCTATCCTCATAGTTCATTTTATTTATTTTGGGCTTTAATTCTCTTAAATAAAGGCCTTCTAGAATTTTTAGTTTTTGCTTATTATTATTATTTTTATGTAATATAGATGTAGTTTCAACTAATATCTGTCTAACCTGTGAGTGTGGGCATGAGTGTTCCTTTAAATGCTGTGAGATTGCGCTATGCCCATTCAAATGGAATGTAAGCCTTTTTGTTAGCATCGCCATAGTAAAAGCAACACACATCTTAGCATTTTTATCAGACATACACTCTTCTAAAGGACATTTAAATTGATTTACAATATTGACCTTTTGTAAGATGCTAGTTGACGGAGAAGAATTGTTTTTGACAACTAGGTTGGTTCTATTAAATTTAGTATATAATTAATTTTATATTTTTACTTGGCTCAGTGGATGATATATTAGTGTTTACGTGTCTTTTTAAAACTGCCCATTTGATTAAAACCAATAAAAGTTTTTTGATCGTTATTTTGTGATTTACTTTTTCAATGCTGCTAATCTTTTTTACTGATTTCTTGTTCATATCTGTAAATCTTCCCATGTCTAAGCACTTTTGATTGACAGTGGCCATTTTCAAAGACTTTGTTATGTCATATGTTTAATTTTTTAAAATATTCACATGAGAATTTGTGCTTTCAATTTTTTGTAATATATTATATTTAGTATATGTTTATGTATAAGAACATATTTTCTGATTCTCATGAAACATCTCAGACTTTGAGGTCAAAATCAAGACCAGATTCTAGGCTTTGTGGAATCATGAAAATAATGTAGAAATATGAAAAGTAAATGGGTAACTAGAATTAATAAAACAGTAGAGATAACAAATAGCACAAGAAATCTTGAAAAAAGATACTAAGAATAAATACTAAGATAAAAATGAAAATGTAGAATTAAGCTAATCGACAGAAAATGAGACACAAAAATGTAAGATGAAAGAAGCAGGTATCAAAAAAAAAAAAAAAAAAAAAAGGGGGAAGGAGAGAGCTTGAAACATATTCAATTCACAGTCTACATTGGTAAGTAACAATTTCTAGCATTGGAAAAAAATTATCAAAGAAAATGTTTAAGATAACCAAAAAGTCCTATTTAATCCTTTATGTTTCAGAAATAAACATACCATTATTCCAGCAGATACTAGTGATATTCCTGATGCAATAACAGATGAAATAAGGTTTGTGCTATAAAATACTAAATGCAGAATAATGCTTGTCAAAGATGGCATAGTAACAGACCTTTTGAAAAATGCAATAGAATTTCACAAATTATTAGCAAATCTATTTGCCCAGTGCATATGCATGATTCAAAATAGTCTACTTTGTGAAAAAGGATATACTAAAGACCCTGGTAGCTATCGCCCTGTCAAATTACTACTGACCATATACAAAACACTTAGACAGATTAACAAATTAAAATCCTCTGCTCATGTCCGGGAATATCTCATCTAGTTATTATTTAGTACTACCCAGTTATTGTTTGCTCTGCAGGCAGGTTAGATTTAAGGCTCCAAGTTGTTCACTCATAATTTTCCCCATAGTCTAGTGGATTAATGAATTGGTTCATGAATTTGGTGAAATTATGAGTTCAAACTCTAGACTGAGCAGTGTGTACTTGAACTTAGGTGTGGGCAATAACTGAATAGTACTAAATAAGAACTAGATAAAATACTCCTGGACATAAGCATTGAAACAAGAACAATCAAACCTTATAAATTAAATAAAGGGTTCAATCAAAATTCCTTGAAGGTTATCCAGATCAACAAGCACCTGATGAAGGCTGGAGGGCTCAACAACAAAAATTATTGTTTATTTGTTTGATGGCATATTAACTCCTTATGGGTCATTTAATGCTGAAATTTAATTTTCTTGGGAGCTTTGAAGTAATAAAAAACTGATATATGTTCTTCTATTCTCACAAGTGAAATATTTTGAACACAATTTTATGGCTTCAACTAAATATATTTTGAATGCAATTATATGCCTTCAACTACAGATAAAATGTATTTTTAGTCATTTTGCTATAAAATGTATTGTTGTTAATTCTATTATAAAATGCCTTTTTTTTGAAAATTGTATTGTTGGTAATTCTACTTTAAGTATGTATTGCTAATATTTACATAAAAATGTATTTTTATACTTTCATAGTGTTTTGTTTTTATTTGAGGGTTACTATTTACCCATAGCTGGGTTTGGTTTGGTTTGTTTTACGGCATGTCAGCCTCAATGGGTCATTAATGCCGACAACTGGTAATATTTTTGTTTTGTCAAAAATCTATTTCTGTTAATATTTTTTTTTATATAGCTGGTAATAATTTTTTAAAACGTATAGCTGGTAATATTTTTTTCAAAAAAACGTATATTTTATTTTTTCTTCAAAATTTATTTCTGGTAATAATTTTTTCTTCAAAAATTTATTTCTGGTAATAATTTTTTTCTTCAAAAATTTATTTCTGGTAATAATTTTTTCTTCAAAATTTATTTCTGGTAATAATTTTTTTTCTTCAAAATTTATTTCTGGTAATAATTTTTTTCTTCAAAATTTATTTCTGGTAATAATTTTTTTCTTCAAAAATTTATTTCTGGTAATAATTTTTTCTTCAAAAATTTATTTCTGGTAATAATTTTTTCTTCAAAATTTATTTCTGGTAATAATTTTTTTCTTCAAAATTTATTTCTGGTAATAATTTTTTTCTTCAAAAAAATTTTTTTCAAAATTTATTTCTGGTAATAATTTTTTTCTTCAAAAATTTATTTCTGGTAATAATTTTTTTCTTCAAAAATTTATTTCTGGTAATAATTTTTTTCTTCAAAAATTTATTTCTGGTAATAATTTTTTTTCTTCAAAAATTTATTTCTGGTAATAATTTTTTTCTTCAAAAATTTATTTCTGGTAATAATTTTTTTCTTCAAAAATTTATTTCTGGTTTTTTTTTTCAAAAAATTTATTTCTGGTAATAATTTTTTCTTCAAAAATTTATTTCTGGTAATTTTTTCTTCAAAAATTTATTTTTTTTCTTCAAAATTTATTTCTGGTAATAATTTTTTTCTTCAAAATTTATTTCTGGTAATAATTTTTTTCTTCAAAATTTATTTCTGGTAATAATTTTTTTCTTCAAAAATTTATTTCTGGTAATAATTTTTTCTTCAAAATTTATTTCTGGTAATAATTTTTTTCTTCAAAAATTTATTTCTGGTAATAATTTTTTTCTTCAAAAATTTATTTCTGGTAATAATTTTTTTCTTCAAAAATTTATTTCTGGTAATAATTTTTTTCTTCAAAAATTTATTTCTGGTAATAATTTTTACATAGTATTTCTGGTATTAAAACCTATTTTTACACTTTTATAATGCTTTTTACCTCAGTTTTGGGGTTAACTATTTGCCCGTAGCTGGGACCCTAACAGGTGCTACCACCCTGGGTCAGGGTGGACCTGGGAACACCAGCAATTAAGAGGTGGTTCCACGCTCCTTAATGCCTCCTGATCAGAGGCCTTGCTGTTGGACGTAGTTTATCATCTTACTCTGGACATAGATGTAGTTTATCATCATATCCAGGATGCCCCATAGCTGGGAGCCTAACATGTGCTACCACATTATCTCAGGGTGGACCTGGAAATGACAGCAATTAAGAGGTGGTTCCATGTTCCTCAAACCCGCCAATCTCCTGATCAGAGGATTTTGCTGCCGGATGTAGTTTATCATCATACCCAGAACTACAACAAAGATGAGGAAAATAGTCAGCATGTAGATAATGATAATTCCTCATCTCAGAAATAGAGCATTAATTCTTGTACAAAAATTAAGCATCACAGATAATGTTCAAAATCTCAAGCTGCTTATATTTAAAAAAAAAAAAAAAAAAAGTGCATAACCAACTGTAATTATGAAATAACTTAAATAATGACCTCATTTTTTAAAAGTATAATTAAACTTTTCTATTATATTCATATTATTGTTGAAACAGAAAAAGACAATCGAAATTCATAGCACACATAATGAGGAAAAAGGACTTGAAAAATTTGATACTCACAGATTGAAGGCAGCCTAACTAACAAGCTTGTGTAAATGGATGGCAGAACAGGATTTAGGAGAGACAGCAAAAACAAAATTTTCTAAGAGCTATGAAACATGAAACTGTGGAGAGCCATGATCTCTGAAGGGACATGTCATATAGAAGAAGTAGTATATATTCATGTGAAGCAAATATCTTTCTTGTGTTAATGCAATAGCAGAAGAGAAATGCACAGTAATTCACTAGACAAGAAAATCTGAGTATTTATCTGTGAATGACAAAATGGTATATTTGTGACAAGCCACTTGCAGTCATTAGGAATTATTTGAGAGGAACCAGGAAAAAGAAAAAGATTCTACTTGTAAGATATAAAACAAATGTGACAAGGACTGCTACAGAAGAGGAAAAAAAAAAATATATATATGCAGAAGAACCAAAGAAAAAATTCTGAAAGATAGAACTAAGAAATGGTTTATTCCCAGTCAAATACTTCAAGATGTTTACACAGTGAAATGAGAGATGCATAGATAAATTTAAAGCTATGAAGCAGCTTAAGTAGCCTGGTTACATCATGGATTGAGGCAAGGTTTGCACTAATCAATACAAGTGATTAATAATTAGATTGTTGATCAGACATCACACCGAGCTGGATTGTAAGGATAAGTAATATATTAAAATTAATCATAATTTAACTGCAAAGCAAATATTACTGAATAACTGGCAGTATAGGAAAAACGGTATATAAACTTTGGCAATCTTTAACCTTTGTGCCTGAGAAAAAAAAAACAAAACAACAAAAAACAAAAAAAAAAACCAATATGCAAAAAAGATGGTTTTCCCTTGACACCACTATTATTTTAACTACCTTCTCTCCTCAGCAATGTTTATTGTTTTAAAAAGGGATGATTAGAATTGTAACAAAACCAAAATATAATTTTTGTGATGTTAGAATGCTCACCTGTTTTAACTCTGTTACTTCAATGAAAGCTTGTTATTACTTCCAAAATGCTCATTGTAGGTGAAACTTTGTAAACACAGATACTGGTAGTAGTAACGCCTTCAAATAATACTTGCACTAATAATACTTGTTCAAATAGTAATCACTGAATAGTAATACATATAATGATCAATATAGAGTAATAGTATAGAGAATAGCGATCACTTAGACGTCACGGTAATTCCCATTTATATGTTTCCTTTAACGATCACATGATTTACTTATTTAATAATGGAATCGTCTGTGTTTGCTCACTGGTGATCTGCATTCAAACTATAATGTCTGCAATGACACTTTATTCCTGTCCAACAATGATGAAGGTGAATTTATAAATGTTTTTTGTTCTTGCGAAATGACAACCAAAATATTAAATTATTGTATATTGTGATTTTGTAACACCAGCCCACAATGTTTAAAGAAGGATTATCTTTGTCAAGTGTTATATACTGTATCTATGAACACTAATGGGTATGTCCAAATCCTCATAAACAAGTTGGACACTATTGTAAGTGGGGGTAATATGCCGTCAAATAGTCCACCATAGAAGTGGTTTACCTACTTCATGCCACTGGCAAGTATCGTATTTTGTTGATGCTATAAAGATTATCATTTCATTTCCAACCTGTTTTGGTTATTCCTCATTCAGTAACCCTTTCTAAGTTACAACAATAATGATGATAGATGAATAATTGTTATATACCATACCTATGAAATACTTTCATGACGATTATTCAGATGACCTTTCCTCCTTGATACTTAGACTATGAATTTAAGCATACTTCTAGATTGGTGGCATGTTCTCATCATTTTACAGTTGAAACGGATAGAGGTAACCATATGTTTCTTCTCTCACACTTCTTGTGTGTGGAACTCTCTTTTGGCTTCTTACTTTTCAGTCAATTTTGTTTTTCAAAAATTTAAATGCAAGGTCAATCATTATATTCTGCCTGCTTAATTCCTGTATTTTTTTTTATTTATTATTTTCTCTCTTTAATAATGTCCTTATTTCTCATATTCTCTAACACCTAGTAACCCCTTGCATCATAGTGGCTTTATTACCTTGCTTGAGGTGAAGCGTTTAAAAAACAAGAAAACTTTAGTTTATAAAGATAACAAATATATAGTTATTTTTTCTAGTATTTCTTTCATCTTTTTCTGTTTACTGTCTACCAATTTTGTAAATGACTCAATTATTCATCTTTGGTATTCCTACAAGTTTTTCTATTAAACGTAATAGCCTGTGAATTTATTAGTTGAAGCATTATCACTTATTTTTCATTTTTGACTAATTTTGTTTTTTGTTCAATGGAATAGTGTATGAGTTTCTTAGATTATTTATTGTCATTTATTAAATAGAGTTGATTCCATTTGTGTATTTATAAACATAAAGCTGAAAGGCAGCTGATAAAATTAATCTCGTTTTAAAAGAACACTCATGTTGATGCTTGGGATACGTCTGATTCAATATGCCATCACCACTGATATATAAGTATGTACCAAGAAAGGTTGGTAGAGTACCATAAAGGCGCAGTCAATTCAATGAAGGAATAATTTTATCTGGAAACATATGCCAAGTGAAAAATTAGACAATAAATCAGTTTGTTTCAGAAGATAGAAGAAAAATCACGCAGAAAAAAATGCAAAGAATTTAAATTCTTTCTTCTGCAATTATTGATTTTTAGACTCCATAAATGGAAAACAAATTTAATTACAAGTCCCAAATAGAATTCTCAAAAATGATGCTCCAATGAAAATAGGATAAAGAATTCTGAATTAGATACAAAGCAGAGACATAAAATAACCATGTAATAAAGAATAGAATAAAATAAACTGGCATTTTTGTTGATTGTTTTTCCATCTTTATTACTAAAAAGCAAAGATAAATATGGTTTATAACTGGAGGCTTTCAAATGAATTCTGCCTGATTTGCTAACCGTGTTGTCTCAGAGAGCCTAATCTCACATGAAGAAACAAGGTTCAATAAGTGCAAATAAAGGGAATTAACTCCTTCAGCACATAATTAGACTTCATAGGCAGCATGGAAACACAAGTGATGGTTAATATGCTAGTCTTGTAATCTATTACTTGTCTATTAATTCCTAACTGGGTTCCCCATAAACCTAATCTCATATAAACATTGAACAAAACACCACCCAGTAGGTATCATGGATGGCAATATTGGATAACCACTATTTATCTATGTTGACCACTTCAATTATGTAAGTAATATAACAGCTTATTTTTTTAATATTCTACATGAGGCGAAAGTCAAATTTCTTTTCAAATGAAAAATTTCTTTATATTTTCTTCAAACTTTTATATGTTGTATGAATTTTCATAATCACTAAATATATTCAGAATATCTGTTACAATTCCAATACGGGAAGTCTTTTTATTCAATGGTCAACTAAACAAAAAATTAGTAATATACATGTTTTTGGTACAATTTGTTATGCATATACAAGTCAGGTGCCATGCGTGATACATGCTTAGACAATCATGTATCTTTTGATACATGACTGATGAGGCAGATTTTATTTTCCCCATAGTAGGTTGCCATTTTTTTCTTTGGTAGTCCAGTTGCCCTCCAAGGTTATAGAACCTGGTCTGTTCTGCTATTTACCTGTAGCTGGAGGGAGAAGAGGAGGATTCATACCTTTCCCAAGGGTATTAGCACCTAAGTGAATGTAATGGATTCAACTGGAATTCAAACTAGACTCCTTGATTCCTCAATCCGAGCCACTATCCACTGTGATAACTGACTATACATATATATGAAAGCAATTAGAATAAACCAGTCCATATGTGTGTGTGTGTATGTATGTAGATTTAATAGGCCAGTTAATAAAATTTGAAGAATAAAAAGCCAACAAAATGATACCATTTTTGTCAAGGAAATTTATATTTATTATATATCAACCTTTTCACTGAAATGAAGTTTGAAGAGAAAGATTTTAAAGTCGGAATTTTTGAATGTGCTGCATTCTTTTTCAACAATGCAAGGAATAAATAAAGAAGTGGGACTTACTCGTCAGTTGGTCAGAGGTCTCCCTGCAGAAATTATATTCTCTGAGTAAACCCAAATCCCTGTTTAATCCCCCTATGTTTGGATTTATTTTGAAAATAAATTTAAACTCTGACCTGTACCTTTCTTCTTGGCTGTTGAATAAAGACCCTAAAAGTATGCATCCGATTCCATTGGCATTATGAAATGGTTGCTTGAAGTGTGTACTGTGACAAGGAAATTGTTGTTGCTGTCCTTGATGGTTTTCTTATGGTTATTAAACCAAAGTTGGAATTTTGTTCATGTTTTTCCAGCATAATTTCCTTGTTTGCATTTGTGGCAGAAAAGCAGATATATAAGATTTGAATTATCACAATTCAGAGCCAATGGTTTAAATACCACGTTGAGTGCCAGTGGGGTTGTGAAACTGTTATCAGAATTCTGACAGAGTTATTTTCAAATGTTTCTTTAAATGCTTTTAATTTTTCTCTGTTTCCCAATAACATGCAAATGTTGACAATATATCTGGTGTATATTGAGGATTTGTTGAAATTATTAAAAGATCTTGTTTTTTTTTTTATATGGTTTATGTAGAAATTAGATAAAGTATGAACCAGAGGTGATCCCATACTTGCACCATCAGTCTGTGTGTAAATGTTACCATAAAGATAGTAAGATTTTATGTAAAATATTTCATCTGATATTAGAAAGTGTCAGCTTAGGATGGTTATATAGGTTTTGTATTAGTATTTCTGTAATTTCTTTAACAGGAACATTAGTAAAAAAAAAAAAAAAATTCAACATTTGTCTATATTTCTGAGATGTGTAATGATTTACATTGTTAAGATTGTTGTCCTCATCTTTAAATGTTACATTCATGATGTTTCAGCTGTTGTACACTCAGGCTTTCTTCAGTTGAGATTTGTTGGAATTTGGAACCAAACCCATTATTTAGTCGATGACAGTAGATTATTCAAATTCCATATATCATGCCTTTGGATATCTCAGTTTTAATTAATTCACCTTGATAACTCTCCAAGTTTTTGTTCTCTCTGCTGAGGCCAGGGATTAAATTCACAACTCTTTAGGCTAAGTCACTTTTTTGGATCAATCAACCAACACTTTTAAACACTTGCCAAGGACACATGTCTCAGTGGATAAAAGCTACTATTTCTGAAAACTACCAGGAAATACTTAATCATATTTCTTTTTTTATATATATATATATATATATATATATATATATATATATATATATATATATATATATAAGAGTGTGTTATACTGCGTTGCAATTAGATCTCATTCTGATTCATTCTGCATGCTAGCCGGATGTGAATGGCAAAAAGCAAAATAACGAAAGTCGTTTTCTGTGCATTAGGCTCCATTCATAAGATCTAGTCTACAGAGTGAGCTCTGACGGTGGCCAATCGTCAATGTTCCTGACGGTAAAAGAAATGTCACTGGGAACTACCAGACTCGCTTAAAAGCAGGCTCTGAAAATGGCCAGGACTCAGTTCTGGCCAGGATGGCTGCTGGCTGTCACACAGGGTGCTACTGCTGCTACTGCTGCCATGACCTTGTCCCATTACAACAAAGTTGCAGTGTAGCACGGTTGCCAACTGTCATACAAAGCACTGCTGTTGCTGGCATGACCTTGTCACCATGACCACAGTTGCAACCTGGCTGTCACACAGGGCACTGCTGCCCCCACTAATGACACCTTCATCACCACCACTCTCAACAACCATTACCAATTCCTGGCTTGACAACCATCTTGGCTTTCCAGCTTCAACTTGAAACATCTCAACCTCAATTCCTCCCAGCTACAAGCCTTCATCAATACCAATGCCTACTGTCACCTAGGCTTACCTCGACCCATTAAAAAAGGCATTCTCTTTACAGTCATCACCAGCAACCTCTATTCCACAGAACAGGCCTACTTTGACTCGTTTACAAGGAATTCCCTTCACCGTTCTACAGAATAGGACTACCAACCCTCGCCATCACCTCAGCCTACCTCAACTCATTTACAAGGCATTCACTTCACAGTCGATACCAGTGACCTCAATTCCACAGAACAGGCCTACCAAAACTATGCCAATCCGATGTTACCCCAGTTCAACATAACAGTGACCTCAATCAACCAAATGTGTACCCGCCATATCCTGTGACATTGGCCATGCCAGCACAAGAAATGGGTCAACTCCAGACACCAGATCACTATTCCTGTACTCTACCAACAATAAACGTTGTTTCAATCTAATCCTCGTTATTCCTTTATCTTGCTACCAAATGTTTATATATATATATATATATATATATATATATATATATATATATATATATATATGAAATCTGATAACCAGAAATTTCTTATGCAAAATTAGCAATGAAACAGATCATCAACTCTTCTATTTTTGATCCTGGATATGAAATTTTGTAAGAACTAAATTACTGATTATCACAAGATGACACAGTTGTACCAATCAGAATTTGCTAATCTTTTTCATTATTGAATTTCAAATCTATGTTTTTTTGCCAAATGGACAGTGTAACAGTTTGTGGTTTTCCACTTTTCTAAGATTCATTGATTTTTAAGGCTTGTCAACCCTTTACAGGTTATTTAAAGCCAGAAAACATTTCTGAATTAGAAGAAATTTTTGGTGATAATGATTTACTGATACAAGTTCTACAACTTAACATATAACTGGGGGAAGAAGCAGTGGATTCATGCCTTTTCTAAGGATATTTACACATAAGTGAATATAACTGAAATTGGAACTTGACTCTTAGATTTCCAATTCAGCCATTATCCATTACACCACCAGCACATTAAAGCTTATAGTACCAAGCAGTCACCCATTTAAGCACTGGCCAGGTTCAACACTGCTTAACTTTGATGCTCATACAAGACCCGGTGTTCCAACATGATATGGCTGTACACTTTTCTAAGATATCAATAAATTATTTGGTGACATATAACCAATGATATGACAAAGATCTTTAGATTAGCCTGTTTTTGTACACACAGAAACCAATTAAACAGCGAGATTTAACTGATTTTTATATCCCCTTATATATTAAGATCTCAATAGGTTGATAAAGTGTATAGTGAAATAATATGAAGCTTCACATAGGTTATGAAATCCACTTGATCAGGTCTGTATTATGAAAGTGTACAACCATATCATGTTGGAACACCGGGTTTTGTATGCACATCAAAGTTAAGCAATGTTGAAATGAAGTTGTGTTGCCAAAGCACTTGCTGGTGTCTATCTTTTCCCATTTAAATCAGGCCAAACAGGGTAAAATGATAATAAATTTCAGAATGTCAGAAAAACACCTGAGTTTGATTTAAGTCATAAATCTGAGTGGAGAACAAAGACAGAGCCATGCCATTTCTCAAGGACATTTGGGCAAAAATGAATGCAACAGACCAGCTTGGAATTTGAAATCAGCTTACCTATTCTACTTAGTGTATTGATATCTGTTACATTACCCAGACATCCTTATTTGGACTACAATCTTTAAGCAAAAAAAAAAAAAAAAAAATTACACTCCAGTATAAAGACATATACTCTAGTTGAAGGAGCACAAAAGTGAGATTAGGTTTAAGGCTCCAGGTTTACACCCTTGAATTCTCCTTGTGTACAAAAATATTGGCTAATTGGATGAGCTTATCTAGTGGTCATGCATTCATTCCCTGAATTGAGCAATACAAAAAGTCATATACTCAGGTTCAGGGCAAAAGATGAGCAATTTCACAAGAAAGAGTCAAATGATACCAGTTATTCTCTGGCATGGACAGCAGAATGAGAAAAATCTATGCTTGTGGATCAAATGTGGCCTGTAGCAGTTACAGTAAGTAAATAAGATAAAATAAACTCTTTTCCATCATGCAAAAAAAAACAGGAAATGGAATGACATTAATAAGCTGAGCTTGTTCCCAGAATTAAAAAAAAGAATGTGGCTCTCCCTCTTTTCATCATATGCCTTTGTTGGGATTTGACATCAGTATATGACTCAATTCACCGAAATCCAGATTTAAATCAAGATACAAAAATGGCTACCATCCCTTCACCTAAACCCCAGTGCCCATTTTCTCTACTTGCATTTTATAGAGAGTAGTCAAGGGAAAACATGACTGTCTTGTGAATTCCTGCCATAATAAAGATGTACCATTTCTTTCTATTTTTGTACACTATGAAGACACTGTGAATCTAAGAATTACTTCACACAAAAGCCTTTGGGTCAAAACTGCTGGAAGGTTACTATGACAAAGACTTGAAGGCTTGAGATTAAAATGATTGAAATATAATTTAGACAATTTTTCATGCCAGAGGCTACCTTACACATCTATAAATCTACCATTCATTCAGGCATTAAATATTGCTGCCACATCTGGTCTGGTGCTTCTATGTATTTAGAGATTCTTGATAAAATCCAAAGAAGAATCTGCAATGTTATCAGTCCTAACCTGGTATCTCAGCTTGGTACCTGAGCTTTATGAATTGAAGTGTACTACTAGATTGGCAGCAAGGTCTCTTCATTTTATAGTTGAAGTGGCTAGACGTAACTATAAATTTTATGCAAACAGTTTTTCTTCTCTCACATTTCATGTTTGTGAAACTCTTCTGGTTTCTTGCTTCCCAGTCAAGATTGATCTTCAAAAATTTAAATGCAATATCGATCATTATTTTCTATTTTCTTCATTCAATTTCTTTAAGTTTTCTCTTTCCTTAATGCTTCCTTTTTCTCATAGTCTCTCACATTCAGTAACACCTTGCATCTTAGTGGCTATATTGCCTTGCTTGGGGTGAAATGACTAAAAAAATCATAAGTCTCTCCCAGTAAATCTATTCTATTCTGGACACCATTGATAAGATTGTACATCTCATACTGTAATACTTTTTACAAACAACTGACTCAGGATTTTGATTACAGATTTTCAAGGCTGAAAAGCTGTCAGGATCTTTCAGGATTTAAAAATTGGAACGAAATATTATTCCCCAATTTCCTCCAATTTAGTCCTCAGCAAGACTTAGCGAACCGACTCTTTTTACAATCACAGAAAAATTTTGATCTAACGTCCTACAAATAGCTAAACCTAGCTATCATGCAAAAATTCTGGTAGACTTATCTAAGAGATAGCTTTAATATTGTAAATAGGAAACTGACAAAGTTAAACTACTGCAATTTCTAGACAAACGCATTTTTCCTCGAATCGAGTTTTCTGGAATATGCTGATATGGTTGCTTTTAGGATCCTAAAGAGAAGATTGATTGGTCCATTCAAATTAATTGGTTGCTGTTTACACAAAGATAAGATCCTACCATCATGTTCTGAACAGATATCTTCATATGATCTTCGTTGAACCATGAAAAACAAACACCTGAGGGGATATAAATTGTATCTCTTTCTGCCCATGTTTGAAAGAGGTGATAATTATTGTATTCACAATCTATTCTTTGTTTGCTAACCATCATCAAGCCGTTCTTCTAAGCTGTGTCTGCTTTTCTTATTAAAGAAAACAAGGAGCTAGGTGATAAAATGCAATGGGTACTTGAACAGCTGCTGTGGGGTGGCAGGTGGAAAGCAGTTCTCACAAGTCATTGATACCTGATGGAAACTCTACCACAATGACCTTGGTTCTTATCTATTTTTTAATTTACTTAATATTTGTTTTAAACTGAGATGAGATATTTGTATTTCTGATTGACAATATCTTTATTGTGATCATCAGAAAGATGGAGTATTTCTAAAAGTTGCTTTTGTTAGATGTATCAAAAGAATTTGTTTCTATTTTTTAAAATTCAGATAAGGCTAAATTTTGTCTGTGTCCCCATATCAGTAAAACAAACAGCCTGAATTGTTAACACATAATGAATGTTTACCAGCCTTTTATATAGATTACTGACAAATGGCATTTACACCAAAAAGGTAATATTTAATTTTCATCATTTTTAAAAGCATATTTTAATAAATATTTTTGTGTTATTTATTTTTAATACAAATATTTAAAAAAATGTCATATGAGCAATGGTTCTGTCAACATTTTTAAAAATCATTGTGTTTGTATAGAAAGAATTTATATTTGCCTTCTCAAAGTTCAGTTTTAAGTTAGAAAACTTATAGCATTCATAATAAGCATTGCTGTCATCTGCTACTTCACATTATTAATCAAATGGAGCTCAAAAAAGTTTTATGGAATCATCAAAATAATCTGTTTAATTCAATTTTCTTAAAACTATACTAAATTATTTAAGCAGTTGAAAAAAAAAATCCCAAGTTTGCTGAATTCATTTTTAGCATTAATATAAACAATAGAAAATTATTCAAATGTTACTCTCATCATTAGTTTGATAGAGTAAGAAATTCAAGTGGACTTTGCATAATGACAAACAAGAAATTTATAAAAGATTTCTTACTGAAAACGTTGTTCATACAGACTTTTTAGAAAGGTATGAGTAATTCTTTGATAACTTTTGTTTATAGAAAGGGTACTTGCTCAAACTTATGACCTCCAAAAGAGTATTTAGTTAAACTCATGTCCTTATTTTTGTTCTTTTCAAATGCTGATAGGTTCTCCTTCACATTCCATTTGAATGCATCATAATTGACAACAGATAGGTATCCATTTTTGGGATTTATTTCCATAGACTACTTAACACATTTAAAATTCTTAAGCAACTTTTAGCTAATATGCTCAGATATTGTATCATTTTCTCACACTTCTTGAATTCTACTAGCAATTCTATGAGATTCAAAACACAGTTTAAAATAATTTGCCAGAATCTCAATACTTGTTTATAGCATTATAATATCTGAAAAAGAACAGTGATCTAAATAGTACTGATAATAGAGATATATGTTGAAAATAATATCATGGACTCCTATATTGTCTTTAGATATGTACATGAAGTTTTGGAACTTTTTTATTACGAGGCAACAGATTCATTGATGTTTTGGTTGAAATCACAATTATGAACCCTGTAACCTATTAGGATCATAGGGGCACTACATGTACTGCATCCATAGCAGCAGGTGTGTCTAGGGCAAGCTTCACTGCTGGAGCCCATCCCTCTTCAGACTAGTTTTGTCTATATATATATATATATATATATATATGTGTGTGTGTAAAGAAAAGATGGATTTTTTTATTTATTAATCTGACTTAAACATTATTTTTCTTTGTCATCAATGGATTCTGTAGCTGAGAGGTCAAAACACATCAGCTCTAATGACAGTTTCCCCTAGACGAACGCAGATTTGGATCCTGCTGGAGAACAAATATTTTTCACATAAGATTTCTTGAATATTTAGGACAGTAGACAAAAATAACTAACTATACTGTTTAATAAATAAATGGAGTGACTATTCAAATATGAGTATCCACTAAAAATAATGTTGAGGTTATATATATATATATATATATATATATATATATATATAGATAGATAGATAGATAGATATATATATATATATATATATATATATATATATAGAGAGAGAGAGAGAGAGATCTGTGCATGGAAGTTTAATATTTGCTCTATTTGTGGAGAGTGAGTTTATAAATATAGACAGTGTGGACATAGGAATCAACAATGCATGCTTCAAAGTGAGATCTATATATTGGTTACTGGGGGATTAAAGGAAGTGAGTGGGAAGGAGAGACCACTATTTTCTAGTTCTTATGTTTAACTCTTAATATATAAGGATGGAAGCAAAAAGAAATCAAAGAGAGACATTTTCTGGCTCAATATCAATAAACAGGGATTGAAATATTGAAAGGCTGATAGGGATGAAGAGCTGTAAACATTACAATACATTAAGTTTCTTTATGGATAGATAGAACAAAAGAAAGATGAGAGAGAGGCTGCAAGAGGCAAAAATTCATGCCTTACTTTTTCTCAAAGGAAAAATAATCTGTGCTTGTATATTGGAAAGGTTAAAAGAGAAAGTGAAGAAGACACAAAAGGTCAGTGAAGAGCAGACACACACATAAAATAATTCTATGTATCAAGCTTTATTTAGATTTATGAGCGGTACTGAAAAGTTCTCAGCCCGACTAAGAAGAATGACCTCGAGCTATGAAATTTATAGCCTTCTTTGTTTCCTGTTTAGCATTGGGTTTTCAGTTCCTTCTAAAGTTTTCTCATTCTCTTTCAGTCCAAGTAGCCCCTTGCGTCTTAGTGGCATTATCACCTTGCTTGCTTTAAAAAAATATATATTCACCCAGAGGGTCAACACACTTCTTACTTTGTTTCTCAAATTTCTCTAACCTTTTTCAGAATTCTTATCTTTGGTCATTGAAATACTTAATTTGCAAAGTGTTATCTACTCAGAAATTTGAAGTTTCACTTTGTAGTTTTTTTTTTTCATGTCCTATAACATCAGTTCATAGGCAATCATTGCTCTCCACAGATTCCTTTTCTTTATTATCTATGAATTAACATGTATTCTTGGAAATGAGGTTAGCATCTGCCACATTTTACCTATTCAGGCTAACATTTTCTGCAGACATGAAATGGAAAGATTATATTGAATCTATTGCTAGGTTTCCTGATAAGAAAGTTAGTTTATTGTCTCATGTTAGACAATTTTTCTCACCAGAATCTATCTTACATATTTATCAGTCTACCATTCATCTATGCATTGAATATTACTGTCACATCTAGCCTGCTGTTTCTGCTTTAAAGATTCTTAATAGAATCCAGAGTCTGCATCAGACGTCTTGGCTTCAGTCACTTTTCCAACAGCCATAATTTAGCTTCCCTATGTCTTTTCTATAAATATTATCATGGTAAATGTTCTGAGGAGATTTCCTCTTTAGTACCATGACTTTACAAATGTAAGCACACTACTAGATTGGCAGCTAGGTTTCATCTTATTACAGTTGGAATGGTTAGAATCAGCCATAAGTTCTATGATAAAAATTTCTTCATCTGCACTTTCTGCTTTTGGAAATCTCTTCTGGCCTCTTGCTTTTTTTTTTTTTAAGCATTTCACCCCAAGCAAGGCGGGAAGCCACTAGGACGCAAGGGGTTACAGAAAATATAGAGCGAGATCAGATAGGAGTGATAGAAGAGAGGATGAGGAGAAGGGTAGTGGATAGATCAAGGCAACTGGAGATGTCGATTGACATTACATTTGAATAGCTGGAGATTATAGCTCTCAGGGAAACTGGAATAGGGAAGGGAGTTCCACAGGTGAGAGGTGCGAGACATGAAACTATTAGAGTAGAAGAGACGGCTACATTTAGGAGTTTTGACAGTGAAAGGGTGAGAGCGGGATGCCAGCTTCATAGGGCGCTTGAACTCATGAAGTCTGGGAACCAGTGAATGCAGCTCCTCGGAGCAATTACCATGAAAGTATTTGTAGAACAGACAGAGAGAGGCGACGGCGCGTCTGTGAGAAAGTGACTGTAGATGAGATGCCAAAGCAGGACCAATTATATTGCATATCCGCCTCTGGAGCCTATCAAGAACCCCGAGACAAACAGAAGGAGCTCCAGACCATATATGGCAGCAATACTCCATGCAAGGGCGAATTGTTGATTTGTAAATCTGGAGGATCAATTCCGGGGAGAAAAATTTCCTGGCGCGGCACAGGGAACCAACTTTCCTTCCGGTGGACGAGGCAATTGACTCAATGTATTTGTTCCATCTCAGGTCAGCAGTCAGCCACAGAGAGTTGCTCTCAAGAAGTTGAGCGTCAGACATTCTAATGGAGGGCAAGGAAGGATCTCTGTGGTGATTAATAGAGAGCAGTTTTGTTTTTGAGGCATTAGAGTTGACCAGCCAATTCCTGTCCCAGTGCACAACCGATTGGAGGTCGCTTCCCAGCCAACTTTGATCTTCAAAAATTTAAATGCAATGTCAAACATTATATTTGGTCTTCTTTGTTTCTGTTCTTTTTCCTTAATATTCTTTCACCTTCAGTAACCTCTTGTGGCTTTATTGACTTGCTTGGAGGTGAAAGGATTAGAAAAGAAAAAAGGATAGAGAATTGGATTCCTGTTGCTTTCTCCATGTTTTGAAAGTCAGTGCTTTCCTTCTTTTGTTTTTTTAAAAAAAATTGGTGTTGCCCCATGAAAGGCAGTAAAGCCACCAAGACACAAGGGGTTACAGGGCATAGAAGAATTAGGAACAGAAACATCAATAATAAGTGGGAAGAGAAAAGACTAATCAGGAGGACAGTAGATAGTGATTGGAATTGCAAATAAATTTTTACAGATTAAAGTTGGCTGGAACGCATTAAGCTGGAAGTGAATTCCAGAAGATAGAAACTCTTAGCATAGAATTCAAAGTTACATCTGGCCAGCTCAACTGTAAATTGATGAGACCTCAATGCCAATCTAGTACTGGACTTCAATTCAAAAAATCTAGATACCATAGTGAAGAGCTCATCCAAAAAATTACTATGTAAGTATTTATAGAAAAAAGCAAAGAGAGGCAAATATATGGTGGTGGGAAAGAGATTAAAGCTGAGCTTCCAGATCAGGACCAATAATATTGCTGATTATTCTTTGGATTTTATCAAGAAGATCAAGGTAAATAGCAGGGGCACTGGGCCATATGTAGCAGCAATATTCTAAGCATGGCTGAATGTTAGACTTATAGATATGTAAGATAGATTCTAGAGAGAAAAATTGTCTGAGACAGTGAACAATCATTTTTAGCAATTGATCTAGCAGTGGATTCAATACAGTTTTTCCACTTCATGTCAGAATGTTAGCTCGAGAAGGTGCAATGAAGCACTGGAGGTTAGCATCAGCCATGCTGATGGAAGGCAGTGAGGGGTCTCTCAGATGATTAATGGAGAATAGTTTTGGAGACATTAAAATTAACAAGACATCTTTTGCTCCAGTTAATGACGGACTTGAGGTCATTTTGGACATCAGCTGCCATTTTGACTTTGTTAGACTGATCAATCTTACTATCAAAAGAGTAAATGGTTGTGTCATCAGTATAGAGACAAAGTTGAGAGCTGATGTCATTGGGAAGGTCATTAATGAAAAAAAAAAAGTAAAACCAAGAATAGAGCCCTGGAGGACACCTGCATTAGTACAAAAGGATCTAGACAAGTGGCCATTCCAGACAACTTTCATTTCTCAATTTGACAGGAAAGTGTGGACCAGTTAAAAAATGTCCAGAGATACCAAAACTTTTGAGCTTCCAGAGAAGTCCTAAATGCCAAACTCTGTGAAAGGCTTTTGAGAAGTCTAATGCTATAGTTCGGGCTTCACTGTTTTTATCTAAAGCATGAGAGTCTCTTTAGGCAATTATCAACAGTACATAAGCAGTTGACCTGGAGAAACAAAAACCATATTGCTTCTCTAAAAAAAAGTCCCGGTGGTGAGAAATGATGAACCAATTTGGTATTGATTAGGACATCCTGGAGTTTCCTAAAAAGAGATAGAAGGCTAATAGGCTGATAGCTGAAAGGGTTGGATGATTCTTAGAAACCAAAACAACAGATGATAACTTTCAGCAGGCGAGAAATTGGGAGGCATCAAGGCATTTATTATACAGTTTAGAGAGAACAAGAGCCAATTTGGGAGCACACTTCTTAATGACTATTACAGGGATACCATCAGGTCCAGATGCTTTGTGGGGATCTAGATTAGAGATGATAGCAGAAACCATAGAATGGATTATACACATATCACTCAACAGAGATTCAGTTTTAAGTGTGATGTCAGGCAGGGATACTCTGGATGAGTCAAAAGTAGTGTTTAAGAAGAATTTACAGGCAAAGCATTCAGTTAAACTGTTATGTGATATATGTCCTCATGTATGGCAGTGAGTTCTAGTCAATCTCCTTAAAGATGAAGGAGAAACTTAAAGTTACAGAAACAGGGTTCTACAGAAGGATACTATGGACTGAACATGTGAGGAATAATGAAATTTTAGAGAAAATGGAAACAAAAAAGAAACTTATAGTTATTAGGAAGAGATGGTTAAAATTTCTAGGGCACATAATGAAAAAAAGAAGGTTTGGAAAATCTGATACTCACAAGAAAATTGAAGGCAAGAGAGGCAGAAGAAAACAACACATAATATTCTTAGTGAGATTGAGTAAATAGATGGTGGAACAGGGTTTAGGAGAAATAACAAAAAGATAAAACATTTATTAAGAGCTACAAAGGACAGGATGTTCTGGAGAGGCATGATTGCCTATACCCTGAGGAGACATGGCATGTAAAGAAGAAGTTAGCTAAAACTGCTGAAACTATTAGTAAATAGGTAAAATTGACATATTTGGGAAAGATACTAGAATAATGCAGACCTTCTACTGGTAGCAAACCACCAGCAAATGAGTTCAGTAAATATACAAAAATAGAAAGGAGTATAAGACAAGGATGTGTCTTCTCACCAGACTTATTCAACCTATACACTGCGGCAATTCTGAGAGAATTAGAAGTCCTACCAAGACAATAGACCACATGATTGTTAGCAAAAGGAACAGCCCAACATATAAATTATAAATTGGAGATAACAAAATGAAACAAGTACAACAATTTAAATATCTGGGAAAAGGATTAAAAGTGTGACATGTAAATCCAAAGGCACATTGGTATAGTGAAAGATGAATTCCAAAAGCTAAGCAGAGTAAAAAAAGAAAAAACTGTTGAACTGTTATGTAATATTAATCTTCCTATATGGCAGTGAATGCTGGACAATCTCTTCGCAGATGAATAGGAGACTTGAAGTAACAGAAATGTGGTTCTATAAAAGGATACTGAGAATGCCATGGAAGGAACATGTGAACAATGACAAAGTTTTAGAGAAAATTTAAAGAAAAAAGACACTTATACTTAAAAATAGAAAAAGGCAATTGCAATTTCTATGGCACATAATGTGGAAAGAGGGTTTAGGAAATTTGATACTCACAGGACAGATTGGAGGCAGAAGAGACATAAGTAAACAGCACATAACCTACCTAAGGAGCTTGAGTAAATGGATGGTGGAACAAAGCTTATGAGTGATAAGAAAAAAAACAAAATTTATTAAGAGCTACAAAGAACAGGAAATTTTGGAGAGCCATAATCACCAGCAACCTGAATTTTCATGGCACAGAGAAGAGGAAGAATGTTTATCCACAGATCATAGACTGCCATTACTTGTACTTAACCAACTTCCATAATATTAAGTGTAAAGTTAGGTTATCTACCATCAAATGATAATTAATTTTTCATATTTACACAGATATTTGTTCTTGGACACTTATTCTATTTTCATTCCTCTCTTCTTTCCATTTGCATAATTTTTCTCTTTTCTTTCATTTTCTACAGTCTTTCCTTCCTTTATTCCTTTTTTCTTATCCTTCCTTACCTCTTTCCTACCTTCATTATTTTTACCTATTTTCTTTTTCCTTCTGTCCTTGCTTTCTTCTTCTTTTCCTCTTTTATCTTTTGTGCTTCTTACTTCATTTTGTTTCATATTTCTTTTTTTCATTCTTTTCTTTCTCTTCTGCTTCCCTTTCTTTCCTCCTTTTCAATCATCCTTTCTCTCTTTTATCCATTCTTTTCTATTATTCCTTCTCTTTCATTCTTTTCTCTCCTTCTTTTCAACCATCCTTTTCACTGCTTTCATTCTTTTCTTTCTCTCCTCTTTTCAGTCTTCCTTTCTTTCATTCTTTTCTATCATCCTTTCTCTCCTCCTTTCATTCTTTTCAATCATCCTTTCTCTCCTCCTTTCATGCTTTTCAATCATCCTTTCTCTCCTCCTTTCATGCTTTTCAATCATCCTTTCTCTCCTCCTTTCATGCTTTTCAATCATCCTTTCTCTCCTCCTTTCATGCTTTTCAATCATCCTTTCTCCTCCTTTCATGCTTTTCAATCATCCTTTCTCTCCTCCTTTCATGCTTTTCAATCATCCTTTTTCTCCTCCTTTCATGCTTTTCAATCATCCTTTTCTCCTCCTTTCATGCTTTTCAATCATCCTTTCTCTCCTCCTTTCATGCTTTTCAATCATCCTTTCTCTCCTCCTTTCATGCTTTTCAATCATCCTTTCTCTCCTCCTTTCATTCTTTTCAATCATCCTTTCTCTCCTCCTTTCATTCTTTTCAATCATCCTTTTCTCCTCCTTTCATGCTTTTCAATCATCCTTTCTCTCCTCCTTTCATGCTTTTCAATCATCCTTTCTCTCCTCCTTTCATGCTTTTCAATCATCCTTTCTCTCCTCCTTTCATGCTTTTCAATCATCCTTTCTCTCCTCCTTTCATGCTTTTCAATCATCCTTTCTCTCCTCCTTTCATGCTTTTCAATCATCCTTTCTCTCCTCCTTTCATGCTTTTCAATCATCCTTTCTCTCCTCCTTTCATGCTTTTCAATCATCCTTTCTCTCCTCCTTTCATTCTTTTCAATCATCCTTTCTCTCCTCCTTTCATTCTTTTCAATCATCCTTTCTCTCCTCCTTTCATGCTTTTCAATCATCCTTTTCTCCTCCTTTCATGCTTTTCAATCATCCTTTTCTCCTCCCTTTCATTCTTTTCAATCATCCTTTCTCTCCTCCTTTCATTCTTTTCAATCATCCTTTCTCTCCTCCTTTCATGCTTTTCAATCATCCTTTCTCTCCTCCTTTCATGCTTTTCAATCATCCTTTCTCTCCTCCTTTCATTCTTTTCAATCCTTTTTTCAATCTTCCTTTCTATCTTCCTTTTCAATTTTCCTTTCTCTCCTCCTATATTTTCTTACTTTCAATTCTCTTTCCTTTTTCCTTATATTTCCTTTCCTTCTTCATCTCTTATTTCTTTCCACTACATTCATTTCACTCCACTTGTTACTTATCCTATCTTTCACTCTTCCTCCCCACATACCCTACCTCCAATTCTTTCTTCTGCATCATCTTTTCTTTCAATCATTCCTCCATCCACATTTCTTTCCATCCCCCTCCCCACTATTCTCTTTATTTTGCTCACCTATCATCTTACTCTTCCTTTCTTTTTCATAAGGTTTCCCTCTTAGCACCATTCTGAAATTCTCTATACTGGTCAGATTTCATATGTTCAAAACTTACCTAACTGAATCCTTATCCAGACTTTTCATTTTCTTGTCTTGATTCCCAACTCTAAAGATAATGTGTTATTCAATGATCATGGCAAGTAACTGTCAGTGTCTTTTCCACTCCGCTTCATGAATATGTTGAACGAACATGTGAAAGACAACACTTCATGAATTTATTCAGTTGTACAGCTCTTTATGACAAATGTCAAGTGAGATGATCTGAGTTATGCTAATTGAATTTTATGTACAATCGTCTTGATTCCTTATATTCCATAGATAACATTAAGATCTATTTTTTTTAATCAGTATCTTTCCCTACACGATAAGGATATTTAATGTTAATATTATAATTTATATATTAATATTATAACATTTAACATTTCTTGGTTCTTGCTTTGATACAGATTTCCTATAAGTACATTCTTTCAAGTTACCTTCAACATTTACATGACAGTGTATCGAAAGTATTTTCATATTTTATAGATTTTACTCCAAAGTTTGCTTCATGAACACACCTAAATTCTATATATGATGTCATTATGTTATTAATCCTAATATTCGATATTAGGGTGGCTTAAGAGTATATTCATATTTTATAGACTTTCACTTTCATTGAAGAATGTGTGATGTGGTACAATATCTAATGCCTTGGAATGATTGTTTGATTCATTTTCTACAGTTTTGCAGGTTATTTAAAGCCAGAAAATATTTTTAGATTGTAAGGATTTTTTTGAGATAATAATGATTTATTCATACATGTCTTACTAATTAATTCATAGCTGGTGAGAGAAGAGGAGGATTTATAACTTTCCCAAGGATATTTATGTATAAGTTTTGTGATGTCAACGAAAAACTCATTGCCACTTTTGTAATGTTCGTTATAGTAGAGACTTTGTAATTGCAGATACAACTATAGTAATGCCGTTGCACAATACTGGTGACAGATGCCTTTGAATAACACTCAGACTAATAGTACTTGCTCGATAATACTCACATGAAAAGTAACCACCGAATAGTAATCCATATAGTGATCACTTAGACGTCACGCTAATTACCATATATACATTTCCTTTATTATCACGTGATCTACTTATTCAAAATGGGATCCCCTGTGTTTGCTTTCTGGTGATCTGTGTTCAAACTCCAGTGTCGGTAGCGACACTTTATTCCTATATAACAATAAGTGAATATAATGAACCCAACCAGAATTGGAACTCAGCTCTCCAATTAAAAATTCCAAGGCATTATCCATTACACAGCTCACATATCCAAGCTTACAGCACCTGATATTCCCAAGCAGTCACCTATCTAGATACTGATTAGACTTGATATTGCTTAACTTCGGTGATCATATGGGAGCCAGTGTTTCAACATGATGTGGCTGTAAGTTGGCTCAGAATGAGAAATTGGAGAGCTGAGTTTGAATTCCAGTTGGGTTCATTAGATTCACTTAAATGCATATACTCTTGGGAAAAGTATAAATCCACCTCTTCTCCCCCCAGCTATAGTTGAATAGTAGGACAGACTTCTGAGGTTCTATAATCTTGTGTGGCAACCAGCCTACTGCAGGAAAATCTTCTGCCTAGTCAGTCATGAATCGAATTAGACATGATCACCCAAGTGTGTATCATGTATGGCAGTTAACTGACTGACATTCATGCATAAATTTAAAAACTATGACTATGGCATTAAAACCAAAACATTAACCTAAAAAACTTAATTTAAATGCATTGTCAATCACCATCTTCTGTCTTCTTGAATTCTGTTCTTTTATTGTCCTTTCTCCTAAAGTCTTCCCATTTTCTTTCCCTCTCGGTAACCACTTCCATCTTACTGGCATAATTGCTTCCCCTGGGGTGAAATGATTTAGAACAGAAAGAAATAACCTTGTCAGATCAAGACTTTCATATGGATGCCATGCATGAGACTAGATCCTTTCAGAAATATCTGAATTATCAGTTGTACACAAACACTTTCTCAAATCAATGATTAAAAATGAATTCCAGCAAATGAAGCCTGTAGGTCTTAGAGGTGACCATCCTTCTTCAAACATCACAAACTGGTAATACAGAATCACAAACAAAGAACTGTACCAGAAATCACATCAGTTCAGGACTACCAACAGCAGCAACAACTAAAATGGATAGAACTCAAAGTTGTTGATATTCCATATTATTTCAAACAAAACATTAGGAAGTAAGCCCCTAATAATACTAGAAGGATTGATAACAATGGACTTGTGAAGCCTATTAAAATTTTTTTTTTTAATTTTCCAGTCTTTCCGATCAAATAACGAAATGAAAGTTATCCTGAATGGCCACTCCTTTCATACTATTGCAGGTGTCCCCCAGGACTCCATCCTTGATTTTACTGTTTTTAATTTTCATTAATGACCTTCCTGATGGCATCAGCACTCAACTTGGTTTCTATGCAGATGACTTAACCATTTACTCCTGTCTTGATAGTAAGTCTGATCAGTTTGATAAGGTCAAAATGTCAGCTAATGCCCAAAGCAAAATTCAGTCTGTTGTTAACTTGAGCAGAAGAAGTGTGTTAATTTTAACACTTCCAAAACTAAACTGCTCTCTGTTAATCATCTGAAATCCCCCTCTCTGCTTTCCCTAAGCATGGCTGATGCTAACCTCCAGGAAAGTGACTCATTGTGTCTGTCAGCTAAGAATGTTAGCCAATAAAAGTGGATAGACAATATTGGATCCATTGCTAGGTCAGCTCCTAAGAAAGTTGGTTCTCTGTGTCAAGCTAGACAGTTTTTTATATGCAGAATCTGTCTTACATATCTATAAGTCTGCCATTTGTCCATGCTTAGAATATTCCTGCCACATATGGTCTGGTGAAACTACTATTTAGCTAAGAGATCCTTGATAAAATCCAACGGAGAATTGGCAATATTATTGGTCCTGATATGGTGGCTTGGCTCCAGTCAATTTCCCACCACTGTAAGGTTGCCTCCAATTGCCTTTTTGATGAATACTTTCACGGTAATTGTTCAGATAAACTCTTCACTATGGTACCTGGAATTTTTTTTTTTTAATTTAAGTACAGTACTAGACTGGCGTCAAGATCTCATCAATTTACAGTTGAGTTGGCTAGATGTAACTATAAATTCTATACTAACAGTTTTTTTTTCTTCTTGCTTGTGGAACTCTATTCTGGCTCCATGCTTTCTAGTCAACTTTAATCTTCAAAAATTTAAATGCAATGTCAATCGCTATCTATTGTCTTCCTGATTACTCTTTTTGTTCTCATTCATTAGTAATGTTTCTGTTTCTAATTCTTTCACACCCAGTAACTCCCTTGTGTCTTAGTGGGTTTTATTGTCTTGTATGGGGTAAACTTGATTAAAAAAATACAAAGATTTTATAAATTTCAACTGACAGTAGCAATGAGTTTTTTTAATAAATAAACATAATATTCCCATTAGAGATTAGGAGAACAGATATGAGACTTGTTTTGTTATTTACTTGCCCCCTCCAGGGGAGTGGGATGTGGGATATGGCACAAGGCCAGTTTAAAGTGGGGAGCCTAGGAATGTGCACATGGGTTAAGGTAAAAAACTGACCAATCCCAGCAATCACTGTTGCACTGGCATTGACATTCCACTGAGCTTCCATCTTTGGTGTAATGAGGGAGGTGCTGTCACAGAGTTAGAATCCCCTGACACCAGGCATCTCTCATTTGCTGTGTTCAGTCTGAAGGCATAAACACAATTGAGAGATAAGATCTAATTTGTCAGTCTGAAGGCAGATACTACACTTTGATCCTAGCCTGATAGCTAAGGACTTACTTGATTTGTTTAAGGGCATATCAACAGCTTATGGGTCATTTAATGCTGAAATTTAATTTTCTTGGGAGCTTTGAAGTAATAAAAATATGTTATATATCATTCTGCTTTCACAATTGAATACATGGTAGATGATACTCAGCTTTTGTGCATATATATGTTTGTGTAGGCTTAATTACTAGAGGTGGTGATATGTTTGCTTTCTGTTGTAGATTTGTTGAAGTTATATTTTGAAATAGTTTCATTTCTTTAAGAAATTGTAGAATATTATATGGATTAATATCATTAAAGAGTTCTTTCATGTTGATTGATGTATTGTTGGTAAATAGGTATTGTTGGTAATTTCTTTTTTTTTTTTTTACATAAAAATGTATTGCTGGTATTTTTTACTATAAAAATGTATTTTCAGTGTTTTGTTTTTGTTTAGGGATTCACTATTTAACAATAACTGGGACCCTAACAGATGCTACCAGCCTAGGTCAAGGTAAACCTGGGAACAGCAGCAATTAAGAAGTGGTTCCATGCTCGTCAAAACCTTCAATATCTGATCAGGTGCTAAAGAGTGAAGAAAATCTTGAATAACATAGGTTGCTTCATCTATGAATATCAAATGTTTCCTTATGAGGAAACAGCTAATATTACCATTTATATTCAGCCGTAAATTTTGTTATGATATTTTCATGGCAGATACAAGTGTTGAGATTCAGGCAATATTAAAACGTTATTTTAAACAACATGAAAGCCACTAAAGCTGCTCAGAGACACCAAGAAGTGGAAGTAAATGAAACAATATCTGACTGTATGACCCAAACTGGTTTAAGAGTGAAAGTGCAGTGGTGACTTATCATTTGAAATAATTTCCAGAAGTGAACGACCAATAGTTTAAAACACAAGGTAGAAAAGAACCCAACTAACATGTGTCTAAAATATTTGAGAAAAGCTAGGGTCATTGAAAGATATATTTATAGTATTATTATTATTATTATGTACCATGTCCCTTCAGAACATAGGTGTTCATGGTCCTCCATGCTTTCTTATTCTTTGTAGGTCTTAGCAATGTTTGTCAGAAATTTCAATTACCATTTCAGATTTGATGCAAAAATTTTCTTTTGGTTCTTGTTTTCTTTAAAACTTCCATATTGCTCACATGATCCATCCATTATATTCTCAGTAATATTAAATAAGCTTAAAAACACATATAGGAGCTTTTAAGTTGATTAAACAAACAAAAGGAGTGATGAAACCGAATAATAATAATTTACATATGTAAATAATAAATACGGCTGGTTATATATTACCCTATGTAAATGTCAGATGATAAAAGAAAGGCAAATTAAGTAAATGTCACGTTTATTTGCCATTGATATTTTATTTCATCTGTGGTACACGATTGTTTTTGCAGTATCCATCAAGTTTGTATTTTGTTTTCATTGAAAGAAATAATTTTTTCATGAATAATGTTTCCAGAAAGTGAAAATTATTTGTAATGTTTCCATTTCTAATTTGCATAGTACCTGTGCAAAATGACGCAATTATTTACATATTGATTGGCATAGGATTACTGTTGCATGGATAAGTGTCGCATTCGTGCACTCCGCCGAGGATAAGTGTCGCATTCGTGCACTCCGCCGAGGATAAGTGTCGCATTCGTGCACTCCGCCGAGGATAAGTGTCGCATTCGTGCACTCCGCTGAGGATCAGTTACGCATCTTTGCACTTTGGAAGGGTCTCCTAGCTTTGAGTGCCTATTAAGACTCAAGGTCACCTCAAAACTCAAGTGGAACTTATACATAATCCATTGTTAAAAATATTGGATAAATGGATTGGCCTCCTTTACTGTTCTAGTAAATACCTGCCTCCTCCTGCTATGCTCTACCATTAGGAGAGCCAGATCAGACCTAAAATAAATGAAGTACTGCTGACATATCCCTACTGGAGCTATCCACCCCTCTCTTTTCTCCCTGGACAGATTTTCCATCCTACAACTCCTTTCCCCATGAGCATAACATTGCAAGCCTATTGCTACTGTGTCACTATTTCCATGAAAAATGTACTGATGTGTTACATTCCTTAGTTATACCAGTTCAGATACTTCACAGCTAAGACTCATCATACCATATACACAGGGTTATATTGCAATGGTACCAGTTCCATTTGGACAGCTTCTTAAGAGCCACTGTTTTATGGAACAGACTCCCAAGAGGATGCTTCCCTGATCACTATAATCTTAACTTCTAGTATCATATCAACAATTATCAATCTTACACAACATCATAATCTGCAATTCTTACAACCATAAAAAACCCATTCAGTTAGCCTCTTCCTTGAGGAGCTCTTTGGCCTTGTATTGGGTAGAGAATAGCATAAAAAGAACAATAAAGCCATCTGAACATTACCTATGATAGCACTTTGTTGTTGTTATTCTATATTAGGATTTATCAAAAGTATTTTCATTTTTTTTTATAGACTTAAAAAATGAAAAACATTTAAAAACATGACTCCAATATTATTTCATCATGGCTGGCCACTTGTTTCTGAGTATGCCCATCTATTAAGACTGCTACCAATCCCTGCTCAGCTACATTTGTGCTTGTTCAATACTTACAGCAGTTTACATTGCAATTACATTCAGCAGATCTTTCTTACATTTTCCGGGATAGTGCACTTCATCTGGCAAGATCAACAAACCCTGGGTCACACTTACTTGTGACTTAATGCTAGCAAAACCATCAACAAATAATTCTGTCTACCCAGTTTCACTCACAAGGCTTGGGTCAAACTGTGGGGTGGTTTTCAGGCTCTTTCCAATGGTGCCACACACAAGGATCACCTCTGCAGGTGGATAACATAAACAAGTCATCTTACTGCAAAATCATCCATAGTGTGAGTGGAAACTGGCTATCATGGTCAGAAAGTGAACACTGTAACAATTCGGGCTCATGTTATTTTCATTATTATATATCATTATCAGTATTATTCAGCTACACATTTTGTTTCAGATTTTCTAGGGGCAGATACGAGTATCGAGATTCTGAGAATATTGAAGCATTGCATAGCTAAGATCACACACACAATCTGAGGAGGTGATGAAAAGTTCATGGGACAACTCACTTTCCAAAATAGGAACAAATGACTAAAAGTAATATATTTAAGCTCTTCTTGGTTACTCTCCTAGCCTGTGGAGTCGGAACACAAAACCTCTGGCTCAGACTCCCCGACTTTTTGGCACCTCTGGCTCAGACTCCCCGACTTTTTGGCACCTCTGGCTCAGACTCCCCTTTATGTAATTATGGCCTAAAAATCTCAAAGACTATGAGTTGGCCTATATCCTTATAACTGGTTTATTTCAAAGAATAAAGATACTGTGGCTCTTATATCATACCTATTCTTCAAGATTTTCTAACAGAATTAGAGACAAAATCTTTGAAAGGATATAGAAGAAATAGCAATAAAAATAAAAATGCTATAATGCAAGACTTTTTAATATATATATATATATATCTTTGCAAATAAGAAATAAGTACAGAACAAAAAAAAATATTTTATAACAGAAGTTGAAATATAATCTTTTACAGAATGTAAAAGACAACAAAAATAAAAATCATGTAAGATTTTTTTTTTTTTACATATATAGTTTTCAAAATACAAAATAACTATAAAAAATAAAATGACTTTAAAAAAAAAAGTTGAGATTAATTTCTTTAAAGGAAATACTAAATATACAGTGGAAGAAATAACAATAAAAATAAGAATTCTGTAACTTTTTACAGAAAGTATAAATTCAACAAGAGCCAGAGTCAATATAGTTTTACCGACTCCAAAACCATCGACCCCTTAATTACTTCCAACTTTGATTCCAACTCTGACTCCACAACCCTGCTTATATATATATATATATATATATATATATATATATATATATATATAGCACACAGTGAGTGCTGGTATTAATAAAACATTGCTTGATAAATCTACCATTCTTCCATGGTTTGGTTTGTTTTACAGTATATCAACCTCAATGAGTTATTTGACAAAATTTTTATTTATGATATTTTTTTTTCTTCAAAAATGTATTGCTGGTAATAATTTTTTTTTACAAAGTATTTCTGGTATTAAAACCTATTTTTACACTTACATAGTGTTTTGATCCCATTTTGGGGGTTAACTATTTACCTATAGTTGGGACCCTAACAGGTGCTACCACTCTGGGTCAGGATAGACCTGGGAAAACTAATAGTTAAGAGGTGGTTCCATGCTCCTCAAAACCTCCTGATCGGAGGCCTTGCTGTTGGATGTAGTTTATTGTTTTACCCAGGACGCAGATGTATTTTATCGTCATACCCAGGATGGACCATTCTTCCATGCATTGACTATTGCTGCCATATTTGGTTTGGTACTCCTGCTGTACATCTTGAGATTCTTGATAAAATTCAAAGAAGGTTCTGTAATGTAAATGATCCTGACCTGGCATTTTGACTTCTGTCACTTTCTCACTGACATGATGTGGCTTCCCTCTGCCTGTTTTACAAATATTTTCATGAAAAATGTTCTGATTAATTTTTTTTATCTGGTGCCCTGACTAGATGAATTTAAGTGTGCTATTAGATAGGCAATTTGGTCTCACCATTTTACTGTTGAACTAACTAGATGGAACTGCCATTTCTATTCTAACAGTTTCTTTTCTTGCACTTCTCACCTGTGGAGCTCCCTTCT
Organism: Acanthosepion pharaonis; assembly: GCA_903632075.3. Classification (NCBI taxonomy): domain Eukaryota; kingdom Metazoa; phylum Mollusca; class Cephalopoda; order Sepiida; family Sepiidae; genus Acanthosepion; species Acanthosepion pharaonis. The sequence continues at coordinate 221,907 of CAHIKZ030005067.1, forward strand.
GATTTTTTGCTTCTCTGATAACTACAATCATCAAAAATTTAAATGCAATATCAATCACCATCTTCTGTCATCTTGAACCTTGTTCGTTTTTTGTCTTTTCCTTCATCCTCCACATTATTTAGTCTTCTCTTTTACTGTAACTTCCTGCATTCTAGTGGCATTATTTCCTTACTTGAAATGGTTAGAAAAAAACAAATAATAGCTATATTCTTTTTATTAATAATAAATATACATTTCGTTCCTTATTGATAGTACAACTTTGAATTTCATGCATATGGTAATCATCAAAGATCGAGAATCTGGTAGGCTAAGGTTTATCAAAATTTGTATTTAGCTTAGGGAGGCACAGTGGAGTTATAGATGGTGGCTTGGATTGAGGAATCAGAGAGCTGAGTTCAAACTCCAGTCGAATCCATTAAATTTACTTACATGCTAATACCCTTGGGAAAGGTATGAATCCTCTTCTTCTCCCCCCAGCTATAGGTTCTATAGCCTTGGATGGCAACTGGTCTAGGAGAAGGACAACTCTGAATTCAAAACCTGCGGAGGGTTGTTTGGGGACCTTGTGGCACATGTTGCACCAGGTCTTGTATTCGGTTCTTCTAAATCACACATTTTTACAAATACTTTCATGGTAACTGCTCTGATGAGCTGCTTTCGCTGGTTCCCAGACTTCATGAATTTAAGCATTCTACTAGTCTGACATCTCGCTCTCACCCTTACACTGTCGAAACTGTTAAATGTAGCCGTCTCTTCTACTCCAATACCTTCATGTCTCGTACTTCTCGCTTGTGGAACTCCCTCGCCTTTTCCTGTTTCCCTGATAGCTATAATCTTCAACTATTCAAATGTAATGTCAATTGATGTCTCCAGATGCCTTGATCTATCCCCTATCGTTCTCTTCATCCTTTCCTCTATCACTCCTATTTGCTCTCGCTCCAACTCTCTGTAACCCCTTGTGTGCCGCCTTGATTGGGGTGAAATGCTTAAAAAAAAAAAAAAAAAAAAAAATGACCAGTACTGGTCAGTATTACATGCTTAACTAGCGTGATGAATTGTTTCTTTTAAACCCTTTGTCAACGATAAGCATAAAAGATGCGAAAATTAATCGGCTGGTTACAAAAGTACTGGTGACAGTAGTAGTGGAATTAACAATTTGCTTTCCAAAGGTCCAGCTTATCAGAGGTGATCTTTGCTCTGATCTAACTTTAACAGATCAAAAAAAAAAGAAAAAAAAAGACTTCTATTTTTCAGTTCCCCTTCCCCCAAAATCAAGATAGTAACTTTCTATCACAACTGAGCAAATCATAAAGTTTCTTCAGTCATGATGAATGAGAGTGCTCTCAATGTGTCTCATTGCCTTGAAAGTCTATTGATAAAATAAATTCTAGAGGCATGGTGGAGTAATGGATAGTGGCTAGGATTGAGATATCGGAGAGCCGAGTTTGAATTTTTAATTGCCATCAGATATGATATTGACTCAACATATTTACTACTGAAATGAAAATTTAACAATATCTTTAAAATATGAAACCTTGTAAGAAAAAAAAGATATTAAATGATTTTTTCATAGTCTTTTTCTCAGTTGAAATCATTTATATAAAACATTTATACAAAATATGCTTATAAAAATATTTGCGTAAAACATGTTTATAAAAAAAATTAATGTAAAAACATTTATAAAAACATTTATTTAAAACATGTTTCTGTCACTACAGACTTTAATGTCAGTTTCAACGATAAGATTTAATGAGAAAAGCTCATTACAGACAATGTATCAGTCATATAAAAATAAAAAATCCACAAATTGTCTTCTATAATGAAAGATTTACAAGAAGCAAGGAAATGATTAGTTTCTCAGTAAGTTGATTGTCTCTGCCAGAATAGTAATTTGAATGATTAAGTTCCAGCAATTGTTTTCTACATTTCTTCAAGATGATCACTTTTTCTTGAAAAGCTTTTAAGAGAAAGAAATCAAACTGCACAAAGCTATAAATATCGATGTATTATTAGAGTTCCAAATCAATGCTATAATATAAGCAGAAAAGACATTCTGCAAATGGCATTTGCATACTTTTATGACTACAAAATCAGAATTAGAACTTGTGTGCATGTGTATCTTGAAATGTACTTGGAGTAATTTTAGTTATAGTTTGGTTTATTACCCAGGCACACTTCTGTTCCTTTTAAATTGACTAAAAGGAAAAAAATACTTCAGATGAAAAATCATGAAACAAGAAAAAGGAATGTAGAAAAAGGAAAAGAAACTGACAAAAAAAATTAAAAGGTAAGAAAACTGACAAAAATAATGATTTTATAAGAAAAGAAAACCCCAACCTTTTCCCATTTGATAACTCAAATTCCTGATTTTTTAAAATTATTAATTCTTAATAAATGTTCTTGTTTTGGAATCACAGGAAATATTGGTTTATCCAAAAGTTTTGATCTGTTTCTGTCATCGGATGAAATTAAAAAGCACTTAGTTTTAACTACATTTTAAAAGATCACTTAATTGTACTGTGACTGCATTTCAAAAGAAAATTGTTTAAATTGATGTGTTTTAGTTCTTTGAATCTAATCTAGAAGAAAGAAGACATCAAGCAGCATTTGCAGCAGATTATTTATATTTTCAAAAAGGTAAAATAATAAACTCAAATACCAAAAAATAATTTGTGCTATTTATGGAGAAGGCTCTGTAAATGGTTGAATATGTCAAAAGTGGTTTGTAAAGATTCACAAAGCTTCATAGTCAAGTTGCTAGCAATTTAATGAAGATATTACTTGAGAATAGACAGTGTTATATGATAGAGGAGATAGCCAACATATTCAAAATATCCAAATCTAGTGCTGAAAGTCATTTGCTGCAGTTTGGTTATGTTATTGTGACTAACATAACCAAACTGCAGCAAACGACTTTCGGCACTTGATTTGGATATTTTGAATATGATCACTTCCACTTGAGTGAAAAACACTACTGGATTGTATATTCATTTGCGATTTGCTACTTAAATGTAACAATATTCTTCCATTTTCTTTTCTTTTAAATTATGACCGTTGATAAAAAGTAGATATTTTATAACGAAATTGAATACAAGAAATCATAGGGGAAATTAAATGAACAGTCACTAACTGTACCAAAAGCTAGTATTCAAACAATGAAGGTAGTGTTTGTAGTGTATACGGTGGGATGGAATCATCATCATCATCATCAATCCTTGAGTGCTTCAATTACTGGGAGGATCTAAGAGCAGAAGAAACAGACACCCACCTCCAGGATAATCTGTTGGCAGTGCCTCTCAAGAGTTCCAGCATTGTCATATCTGTCCATTCTTTATGTTATCTGACTAGGTCTTGATTTGTCATCCCTGCTTGTGTCCACCTTCAACAGTGCTTTGAATGATGGTCTTGGTGAGGATGTTAGGCATGGACTGGAATAGAATCCTCTAAATGACTTCTTTCTGGAGAACCAGATGATTGATTTGTGCAAATAGGGTTCCCCATTTGATCAAATAAAGGTAGAAATCAATGAAAGGCATTCAGATTTAGTTAAGACAAAGTGCATTATATTTAATTGCAAGATATCATGTTTCTTTGGTTTGCAGAACAAAAATTGTTACAGCTTGGCTAGAAAGCTTCCACTCATCTGCATATATTAATCAGAGATTGCACTTCCAGATTACCATTTATTTGGCTTTCTTTTCCTTTTTTTAATGGAATTTTCTTAATGAAAAATATTCCAAGTCCCAAGAAAAGTTCAAAAGGGTATTTGTGTAGTTCTTTGTTGAAAAGAGAAAGATAAATATAGAAAATGAAGAAAAAAAAAAAAAAAGTATTTTTACTTAATAAACTGAACAAGCGTTTCTGGTTACCCAAAGTGTGTACTCCAATCAGCTGGAAATAAAAGCACAGACTAATGCTAGTTTTCTTCTTTAAATCATTTCACCTCAAGCAAGGCAATAAAGCCACTAAGACATAAGGAGTTATTGAGTGAGAAAGAATATGAGAAAAAGAAAACATTATCAAGGAGAGAGAACAATAAAAGAACAGGAATTAAGATAACGACTGACATTGCATTTAAATTTCTGAAGATTGAACATACTGGAGAACAAGAAGCAGAAAGTTCAACAAGCAAAAAATGTGAGAGAAGAAACTGTTAGCATAGAACTGGAAGTTACATCTATCCATTTCAACTACAAAATGATGAGACCTTGCTACCAATCTAGTATTTCACTTAAATTCATAAAGTCTAGGTACCAAAGAGGAAAGCTCATCAAAACAATTACCATATTTATAGAAAAGATACAGAGAAGCTGTGTTCTGGCAGTAGGAAAGTGACTCAAATAAAATAAAACTATTATCTCTATCCCATAATAATTCTTACATTTAGTGTATGAAATGTATAGACAAATGTAACAACTATTATGGGATAGAGGTAGTATTTTTTGTCATCAACATCTTTGATATTTTTATAGTGAATTTTCATATGGTACATTTTCTACATTTATTAAATAATTTGGTGTTGAGATCCACCACATCATTGACCTTGCATCCCGTTGGTAAATTGATATTCCTAGGAATATTCAACTCTATACATTTCAGAAAGTTGTCATTTTAAAATACAACTGACAAAACGAAAAAGCAAAAAACTTGCTTGCAAACACCTTATCATAGATATTGTTCAATTTCACCTTTAATTAAACTAAAAAATAGAAAATACAAACTTTTTTTTTCTGTTCTTTTCATAAATAAAAGTCTTTTAGAGCATCTATTTGTCAAGACACATTCTGTTTTCAGAAAGCTGAGTTTTTATTTGAAACAAGATGGATGCCATGGAAATGCAGAGATTGAAAAAAGAAAGAAAGAAAAGGAATTCAAAAATGTAGGCTAAAGAGAATGAGAAACAAAATTTTAATTTTCAGTTGTTAAATAGCAGCATGGAACAACGTAAATTCAAGAATGTGAACATTCCAGATAAGGAGAAATTTTTAATCAAGCTAATCTTTCTCTTGCAGTGATTGTCATCTTAAATACAGATTTTTCTTTTCTTTGCCAGAAGCAGTACAGACAATTCATTTATTACTCTACTGCTTTTGCTAAGAAAAAAAATCAGTTTTTATGAAAGAGGCATCAGCACTTAAAATAAATTTACTACTTTTTACAAATAAAGAGTAATCTTCCTGAATCAAATTGTTGACCTTTGCAACTTTTAATAAAAATAAGAAATAAAAAAAGAAAATATACTCTCAACTAAAAATTTGAGTTTAAAATCCTTTTTTTTTTCATATCACATTGTGACAAAATATATTTGTTTTAAAAAGAGTGACAATTTTAAAAGCTGATATTAGGGAAAGTTGCACCTTTTCATAGGGTCAACAGTTATACAGTTATATAGCACAATGGGGTAGGCTGGGCTCCATAATTATATATGCAGCAATAATGACATATCATCGCTGGCTAGAGGGCTTCTTGCATAGTCCGGGTTGAGCATTTCCAAATGGAATGAATAGTCACATGTCATTGACAAAAGAGCCTTCAAATTGGAGGATAATGGCTGTGGTTTAACTTGGCAGGGGACAGCTATGCAAGGTTTACTTGCTAAAGTTACACTATGCATGAATATACCTGTCCAGCCTTCAACCCAGATATGAAGAAAGAACTGGTCAGATGTTTCTGTCTATATTTCTGAGATGAGGTATTATGTACACTATTTACATTATTCAGACTATTGTCCACATCTTTGTCGCCATATTTATTACAACGTTTCGGCCGTTGTATGCTCTGGCCTTCATCAGGTGGTTGGAATGTCGAACTGAACCTTTTATTTCGTTCACTAGGGTAGACTGTTCTAGTTCCACATGCCATGTTTAATGGATGTCAGTTATCAATTATCTCCTGTTAATTCCCCTCTGCAAGTTCTCCACTGCCTTAACCGGGTATTGAACGCCTTTATCCACTGTGCCATGTGTCCTTGAGGACACATGGCACAGTGGATAAAGGCATTGGTTAGATCCAATAACAGGACCCAAAGAGTGTGAGTTCAATACCCGATTAAGGTATTGGAGAACTTGCAGAGGGGAATTAACAGGAGATAACTGACATCCATTAAAATGGCGTGGAACTAGAACAATCTACCCTAGTGTTAAAGGTTCGGTTTTGAAGAACCACGGAGCATACAACGGCCGAAATGTTGTGATAAATATGGCAACAAAGATGAGGACAATAGTTCGAATAATGTAAATAGTGGTCAGATGTTCTGTTGTGCATTGTTACTACAACCACGCAGTCACGTGACTGAAGAAGATATAGACAACTTTTTTTCCCCTATTCCTATGCTTTCAAAGATCAAATTTTACAGTCCTTAAAACCAATTTACATAATCTAAATATTTAGGATAAAAAAAAAGAAGAAAGAATTGTTATTATTATTACATTACTCTTCTTTTTTTTTGGGGGGGGGGGTTGCTAATCATTTTATCCGAAGCAAGGTGATAAAGCCACTAAGATGCAAGGAGTTACTGAGAGTAAAAGAAACAGAGAGGACAATAAAACAACAAAAGGCAATGGCTGATATTGCATTTAAACTTAAAGATTATAGCTGACAGGAAACCAAGAAGCAGGGAGAGAATTCAACAAGCAAGAAGTATGACGGAAGAAATTATTAGCACAGAACATAAGGTTACAACTAGCAATTTCAATATTGACATTATGAGACCTAATTGCCAATCTAGTACTATACTTAAATTCATAAAGTCTAGGTAGCAAAGCTCATCAGAACAATTACAATAAAAATATTCATAGCAAATCCACAGGGATAGTATGATACAGTGGTGGATATTGTGTCATGGTGCTCTTTTTCTCATAGTTGGTACCAACTGACATTATTATAGTGTGTAGTTGACAAAAAAACAATGCAAAACATTAAAAATAAAAAATGGCAACAATTTACTCATCGCACCCTCTGTATGTGTGTGCCTATATATATATATATATATATATATATATATATATTTACACACACACACTTTTAGGAGATCAGTTGAATCCATTACCTTTGTTTCAACTTTATGGTATCCTCAGACGATTTTTATTAATTAACTTCCCAATGCTTTATTTAAAAAATAACAAAAAACTAATGACCAAAAGAAGAACGGGGAAGAGAAAGAAAGCAAGGGTATTATAAATGTATTAGTTGGGGGGGGACAGTTTAACCCCTCCACTGATACATTTATAAAAAAAAAAAAAAAATTGTCTGAGGATACTGTAAATTTGAAAACAAGGTTGTAGATTCAACTGATCTCCTAATTTTTCAAGTTAAAAGCTCTACATGTTATTTTTATCACACATGTATTGAGCACTTTCTAATACTACTGTTTTATGGTCCAATTCAACTCTGACCATTAATCTTTTATAAATTATATATATATATATATATATATAAATACCATGAGAATCATGATAACTTGTTAACAAATGTTATCTCTTAGAACAGAAGCCAACAAAAGTAAATATTTACACAGTAGACTGTTTTTAAAAGTAGTATGGTAAGTTGCCAATTAAACATTTAGTGTTGAGTCAACTTTGAACAAATTTCCTTTATGATGATGTGGAGATGAAATTTGATCTCATTGAAATTCTTGTTTCTTTTAAGGACAGTTTTGTAAATCAATAATTTTTAATAGGAAGCCAGACAAAATTCCCTTTTCCATAGAACAATTTATGGCTAGCACTTTATGAATGAAATGGGTTTCTTCAATATGACATTAACCGGCTTGGAAACTTTGTCATATGACCGAGACATTAATCAAATTATCAAAACACTGCTTTATGTCTGGACTATCTTAGCAGATACTATAATTATTGGCAAAACTATCAAATTCTTGCTTACTGTGTGAGCATTGTTGCCCTTGTTGAAGTAAATACAAAATATTTGTTTCTATTAGGAAAGCTCATTTTTCTGATGACATAACAACTTTTGCAATGTAAAACAATATATCAATGTAAAACTTAGTTGTGCTTTGAATGGATATGGCCCTTTAAACTGGACAAGCTTTTAAAATCTCTATCAAGCCTTCATTAGTTATGGTTGCATTTTCTGGCTATGGTGAGTCATTCAGCATGCAAAAAGATCTTACAATATCAAGCAATTTCTCTGGGTGAGATTCTTAATACAATTTATACACACCTTATATATTATATATATGCATGCAAATATAAATACACATATCCATATCATATATTTTGTACCTGTATGTGTATGTAGGTGATATATATATATATATATATATATATATATATATATATATATATATAGTTAAATTCCCAGATGTGTGTGTGTGTGTGTATATATATATATATATATATATATATATATATATATATATATATATGTGTGTAAAAAAAGAGAGAGAGGCATAGTGGATAGTGGCTCAGATGGAAGAATCGGAGAGTCAAGTTCAAATTCAGTTGAATCTATTACATTCACTTATGTGCTAATAGCCTTAGGAAACTACTGGGTTATGGGTAAGTAGCAGAACAGACTGGGTTCTATAGCCTTGGATGTCAACTGGTCTAGGAGAAGGACAACTATGAATTCAAAAAACTTGTGGAGGTTCATTTGGGGACCTTGTGGCACCAGGTCTCTGTATTCAGCCCTTGAAAAAGTGTGTTTGGTTCTGCACAAAGCCTTCACCATTATAATCAAATCATATGTGCTGGTGTCTGGCTGTTAGTTCTTATGAACTGAGCTGCTTGACCCTCATATGTTGAATACGACGGGAGAGTCAACCATATATTTGTAATTGGGTGTATATAAGTCTATTTTTCTATTTGTTTTTTTTTATTTTATTTAATCTATTTTTTTTACCAACATATTTAAATATCTAGGTATTTTTTTAACAAAGGAAGAAAAATGTGTCATAGAAATCTGGAAACTCATTAGAATAATAAAAGATGACTTTAAAAAGCTAAGCAAAATACTAAGAAACAAGAAAATTTGAAACAATGAAAAGGGTGATGAAATGCTATGTAATATCAATCCTCCTATATGGAAATGAATGATGGACAATATCCTCAGATGAGAAGAGGACTGGAGGCAACAGGAATGATGCTGAGAATACCAGGGATGGAGTGCATAAGCAAAGAAAAAGTCTGAAGGAAAATTGAAATTCAAAGAACACACACTCAGAATCAAAATAGCTGAAATTTCTTGACCACATATTATAAGAAAGGAAGCTATGGAGAATTTGACTTTGGTAAACAACAAACACTGCTAAGAAGTGCAAGGGATATAAAGTTATGGAGAAAAAATATTGTCCATGTCCCTTCAGGACCGCTACATGTTAGTCATAACCTCAATCGTCCCTTCAGGACCGCTACATGTTAGTCATAACCTCAATTGTCCCTTCAGGACCGCTACATGTTAGTCATAACCTCAATCGTCCATTCAGGACCGCTACATGTTAGTCATAACCTCAATCGTCCCTTCAGGACCGCTAAATGTTACTCATGAGCTCAATAGTTCCTGCAGCATTACTTAGGTTACTCCTAACTTCAATTGTTCTTTCATGATTGCTCACATTACTCCCAAACTCAATGGTTCTATGATTGTTCAAGTTACTCCTGGCATCAACAGTTCCTTCATTACTCCCAACCGTAATAGTTGCTTCATGATTGTTCACATTACTTCAGACCCCAATAGTACATACATGATTCCTAACATTAGTTATCATGTCAATATTCCCCGCCCACTTAATGATAAATAAATAAGCCTGGACAGGTTTTCTAGAGCAGGAAGTTTGCAAAGTGTTGAAGCATAGAAATGAATAACTCCATTAGGTTAAAAGCAAATGCACAGAAATAGATTCGCCCAATGAAAGATTGTAATGGGAGTGAATTCCCATTGGCTATTATTAGTAACTTTGTCTCCTTGGCAACAATTGGTTTTAAAAACTATTTCCTGTGTTTGAAAGGACATTAAGAGAAAACAATTTCTATGTCAGAAAATGATATAAATCCATCTTATGCCACAAGAGAATCATATAAAGTTTTGGTTGGATATTAGAACATAACTTTTTGAAAATATTTATCTTTGTATTGATCATTGTGACTAAAAGATGATAAATGAACCCCAATTTTTGTTTTTATATTTGTATATAATGGTCTTTGGATCGAAATACAAATGTTTTTCAGGAAAACAGACATTAACTTGCTGTATTTGAGTTTTTCAACAATTTATTTTACAGTAAGAGAAGGTTAATAAGTACTGAATTTGCAAAAGGTCATTTGGAAAAAAATGATATGAGATATTATTTTTAAATTTTTATAAAAAAGTAATATAGTTAAAACGTGAATAATAAAAAAAAATAATACAATAAACTAAATATATTTACCCAGCCTTGCTACTAAGGTAGGACATGATGCAAAGTCATTTTAATGTGGGGAGTGCTATACACATATGCATCTGGACCAAGGACAAAATTTTTTTGCGTATTCCCTGCAACCACTCTCATGCTGGCATAGATATTACACCAACCCTACCTCTCTTGCTACAAAGAGGAAGGTGTTGCAATTCCCGGGACTGGGAAAGTTCTCCCATCTAAAATAAGGAGAAACATTTACTCAAATTCCAGAACAGAAGTTTACTCCTTTTTCTCGTGAGGGGTGAGAATACAAAAATTTATATTAAAAAAAATGTCAATTAAATAAATGATTAATAAAAAGTTGAAGATAAAAAAAATATTATAACAGACGAGGTTTGTTTATTGCATTTGCTTTTAAGAGGTGTACTTAAAAATAAATAAATGAAATCCAGATCATTAGTAATAATTAACTCTTAAATTTGATATGTAAGATTTGTTTTGTGAGCTTTCTAAAAATCGAATAACTCAAAAGTCACCAAAATAAGGTAGACAATTTATTATTATGTAAAATTTTCTTTTTCAAATTTCAAAAAGGATACACTTTTAGAAAATGAGAAGATGACTTCCTCCCACAAATTAAAATTTGGGATTAGAGCCTTGAGCCTATTGGGTCCTATATAAGGAGCCAAGTTAGTAGGAAAAATCAGACGGTAGGAAGATTTTGGTGGTTCCAAGTTAATGACCTAGGGTTGTTTATGAAAAATTTCCTAAATGAGAAAGAATTTTGGCTGTCATCAGTGAATGAACTTGGCTATTTCTTACAAATGAAGTAAGCAGTAAAAGAAAGAAAAAAGAAGAAGCTAAAAAGAGACCAAAAAGAAAAGTAAAAAAAAATTCCTGAGTTTAATTTTTGAAAAGCTGTTTAAAGAAAGAATATGAGAGTCATCTCAATATTATTGTGGTTCATCTTGTGAACAAATCTGTCAAAGTCCCATTGACTCTAGTGGGCCTGCTAACAACCTTCTTAGATTTGACCTTTAAAAATGTTTAAGTGAAACATTTTTGACAGAATATGTCATTTGAACATTTTCTTGAAAGGAATTTTATTCTAGCTTCTAAAAAGATTTTTTACTGTTGAATATATGCTTGAGGTTAAAATTTTAATTGATAAAAATTTTCTTTGCTTCTATGAGCTCATATTTTAATTTCTGAACTGGTTATTTTGTCTTAATAATAATAACAAGGCAGAGAAAAGGAAAATCTTGTGTATCTTTATTTGTACATAATATATTCTGTTTGTTAATATCTTGTCCATAAATGTAAATTTTGTTTTGGTTTCACTTCAGAGTCTTGTTCGTAGTTTGTCTTAAGAATATTCAGGGTAAGAAAGGTAGAATTCTCTTTTCTTCTACTCTTGCCCGAGAAAAAATCCTTTTAACTAACAAAAGAAAAAACACGATAAAAGCAATCCAGTCAAACATCTGAGACTAGAATATTTTTATCTGATCCACTGCTTGGGTAAGAAGATCAAGATACTCCCAGAGGTCAGGGGTGGTTTTCTAAATGTAGCTTAGATGAGGCACAAAGCTGAATGGATGAGGCACCCAATGAGGATCTATTGCAATATTCAGTTGTAATTGATCTAGAGAGACAAGCTTGCTAACCATTACACCATGTCAAAATGCCCAACTCCCATGAGTGAGTGAACTGCTAATTAGATCAGACAAAATTCTAAAACACATTGGAATCAGATATATATTTGTGATATCATACTGGCAAACTATCTTGTCAGCCATTTTAGGGCAATCATTGTTTTTCTGGGGTTATCTCTCATTCTCCTGCTGTCTGTCAATGAATCAGTCATCATATAATTAATAATTCTGCTACAAATAATATATAATTAATTATATGATATAATGATACATAATTTTATATAATTAATTATATGACATAATAATACATAACTTTGTATAATTTTATAGATCAACAAACAGTATTTAGAAAAATATAACAAACTGGAAAGGTTTTTTTTTTTGTGACGTGTTTCATCCATTAGGATTTCATTGGACTCGCCTTTGTTGACATTGCCATGTATATATATGCACATGAAACGAGAGACACAGACAGTTTCAAAATTTTTGAAAAAATATCTTTTTTTTTTTTTAATCTAACAAAATTCATCTGTATTCTTTTCTTTCCATTGCTTTTAACCCTGACTATTCCTGACTGTGACAATATAAAATCTACCAAGAATGGTGACATATTGTAAGAGCCTGGACACAAATTTCTTGTGGTTGAACTAGCAATCAAAGCACTTTCTATATATTTTCATCTCAGGGGATTATTTTCTCTTTTAAGTATCCCTGTGTCAAAGTAGCATTCCCTATGTCAAAACTGTGGTCCGTTTTATTACAGTGAACAACCAATGCTTTTTGTGTGTTGTTAAGGAAGAGCTTGTGTAAATGCCTGGTGGAACAGGGGTGGAAAATTTGGCAAATGGACAAACGTTGCTAAGGGCAACAAATAAAAGGAAGTTCTGGAGAGCTACAATCACATAGGTCCTGAAAGGACTCAGCACATAGATGAAGAAGATAAATCAAAGATATAAAGAAAATAAAAATTAAAAAAAAAGACAAATAAAATTAAAAAATAAAATTAAATAAAAAAATATAATAAAAATATAAATAAAATATATAAAAAGCATGAAAAAAATCAAAGTTGTTAGTTATTTCTGATTTATTTATCAGTTTACTAGTCTTTAGGTTCATTGTTCATCCAAGTCTGGCCAAGATTGTACCAAGTAAGTTTTAACAATGAAAACAACAGCAGAATTTGATTATAATTTTATGTAATAAGTGATCATGAGGATAGCATTGTCATTATGTCTAAAGTGCATAACATTTTTACGAACCTAATTAATTACTCTGATTAAGCTGATTAGATAGGAGTGTTGAGAATATTGTCATACTGACTTTTAAGAAAATTGTAATTTTTTTTCTTATCTCAGCCCTGAAATGTAAGGCATGTCAGGTTATGAATCCCTCATATTTTTCTATATGCCATTTCCTTTGAAGACAAGGACTATCAAAAGCCCTCCACAACTTCCTATCCTTGTGACCCTTAACAGTGTTCCTCCTTCAACAACCATTCTGTCATCCATTAGCACAAGCTTGTCAGCTAGTTGGCCCATTGCTGTCCTCTATCTTTCAGTTGTATAATGTTATTAACAGGTTTTGTTTGTACAAAATATACTGTCAATATATTTTGCATAGTGTTTTATGTGATTTATTAAAATATTTTTTCAAGATGGGCCATGTAAAAGTTAGAGGACAACATATATATATATATATATATATGAAAATTTCTCTGATTTAACCAGTAGAGAAGACAATATTTATGAATAAAAATGACAATAGGAAAACTGGTAATTGCTGACGCGTTTCGTCCAATGTGGACTTTATCAAAGCAAAATACAAAAATGAAATTAATTGAATAAAGTAACTAATAAAAAACAAAAACAGAATGTACCTAGCAACTGGAATGTAGAGAAACGCTATTTTCATATTTTTAACTGAAAAATAACATCAGTATTTATCACGTGTGGAGAATATTCTTCACAAAATTACTGCTCTTACAAACAAATATACACAACAGATTCACAAAATCAAAAGAAAATGGTTGAATACATCAACACAGATATAATGACAATATTCTCCACACGTGACAAATACTGACATTATTTTTCAGTTAAAAATATGAAAATAGCATTTCTCTACATCCCAGTTGCTAGGTACATTCTGTTTTTGTTTTTTATTAGTTACTTTATTCAATTAATTTCATTTTTGTATTTTGCTTTGATAAAGTACACATTGGACGAAACATGTCAGCAATTACCAGTTTTCCTCTTGTCATTTTTTTTATATAAATATATATATATATATATATATATATATATATATATATATATATATATAATATACCCTCTCTATAGCTCTAACATTCGTCCCACACTCTCATACTTACACTCTCACTAAATTTTATTTTTTATTCCCGGAGTTGTTTTTTTTCTGTTTTCTTTTTGAATTTGTAGGTCTGATGAATTGGATTGTATTTATGATTCCAATGGAATAAATTATGACCATGGAATATTAGCATTTAAGCCTTTTTATTATATATATATATATATATATATATATATATACACACACACACACACATGGAGAGAGAGAGATGATGTATAGATGATAAACAAATCTCAATTAGACTCATAGCAGTTAGGTAAATGATAAAATGGAAAAACTCATAAGTCACATGTTTTGTTCGGTTATTAGTCCAAATTTACTTCTCTTATCAAAACACATGATTTAGGAATTTTTTCATTTATAGATTATATATATATATATATATATATATACACATACATGTGTGTGTGTGTGTGATAAAAATATAATTTTAAGATATGGTATATTTTGAGGTAAAAGCGCTCAATATCAAGCATAGAGCATATATAAATAAAAAAGTGGACACAGAGGTCAATACCCTGCGGTGACAGTCTGTTTCATGCTTAAATGCAATATTCAGGCCAAGTTTCATGTTTAAATCCAATTGTTTAATATATATATATATATATATATATATATATATTTCATTGAATAATATAGACATATTATGAATTTATTTTTCTATTGATCCTTAAAGTTAAGATGAAATTCATCAAGGAAGATGCTGTAGAGTTTTCTTACCCAAGGTCTTTCGATTCTCCAGGGGTGAATTAGAAAGATATACTTATTGCAATTGTGATAATTTTGTCTTTGTAATCAATCCCTGAGGATGATCTTGGAGGAGACCAAAAGTACTTGGGTAGAAAAAAACTATGGCACTTTCCTTGATGAATTTCATCTTAACATTAAGAAACTGATTAGAGAACTGGAAAGGATCAATAGAAAAATAAACATAATATGTCTATATTATTCAATGAAATGCATTGAATAATGATATGTTGCAAATATATATATATATATATATATATATATATATATATGAATGAAGAAATATAGTTTTAAGGTGTGGTATATTTATGGGATAAAGTGCTCAATATCAGAAATAGAGCGTGTGTAAATATAAATATAAAAGTGAACATTGAAGTCAACACTCAGAGGCGATAGGCCGTTTCATGCTAGGGTGCAATCATCAGGCCTAGCATGAAACAGCCTGTCACCTCTGTGTGTTGACTTCAGTGTTCACTTTATATATATATATATATATATATATATATATATAGGTAACTACACTATGCTCGAAAAATCTTCGGTTTCTTGATTGGCTAATGATCAAATCAATTTCAAAGGAATATAGGTTTGCCTATATATATATATATATATATATATATATATATATATATATATATGCACACTACACAGTGTGGCCATAGAAATCAACAATGCATAGTCACTGTCAGTTTCATGGTTTGATATGATCTTCAAACTAACAGACACGTAAAGGATGCAGCCTGACATATAGTTCAGTGCTGAATTTTCATCTAAAATGTTCACTGTACAATGTTTGATCGATGTGATTAATATTCACCATTGGATTAAGTCCAATGACAAAGGAGATTGAAAACATTGAAAAAATAAATATTTGTTATGTAAGATACATGCTTTTTTTCACCATTATTGACATAACTATGACTATATTTAGGTGCTGAAAAGTGCTTGACCCATCCAAGAAGGGAGTAAAAACAAATTCTTATATCTGGTCAGATTTAGATGAATGTGTCAGATTGACATCACTTCTGCACTGACTTATTGATATGCAGTATGAGCAAAAATGAGCTACAAGCAATATGAAACTGACAACACTTCACCACTGATATTGATATGAGGTACAAGCAAAAAGTTTGAAGAGCTCTCATCATAAGATACAAAAATAAGTGAAAGTAATGATCATATTTTCCGCTATTTTCAAAATACGTCCTTGCCTACTGTTTGTAGACTGGATTCCAGACAGTACTACTTTCATATGGTAGTGGTAAAAGTACCATACTTTGATGTATGGTGTTCAAATTTATGAATCTTTTGCGTAGCACCCTATATATGATTTTCATATTCTGTTCCTTATTGTGCTCTAGTAGGTCTTTGCATATTTTAAATGCTTACAGTGCATCAATTTTTCATTTTGGGAATATTGTTCCAAATACTCTACTGTAAGACTCAAGTAGAGGGGGGGTGCTTCTCCGGTCTTGTTTATCAAAACACGGATCCTCATTGACATCAGTTTATGGGAATGTACGGTGCTAAACTAAATTTTTATTTCACTCTTTGATTGGAAGCCCTCCCAGTATGAATAGCTGGGGCTGTCGCACCCTCTGTCACCAGCCCTTTTGCATGCTACTGATACTGTAACATGTCATTTTGAGTATCAAAAGAATTGCAATCTATGTATGAAGAAGAAGCTAAAAATAATAGAATTCAAGAACATGAATAGATTAGTAAACAAAAGGAATGAACATCTGTCTATATTTCTGAGATGAGGTATTGTAACAATTTACACTATTTACATTGTTTGAACTGTTGTCCTCATCTTTATTGTCATATTCACAATGTTTTGGTTGTTGTACACTCCGGCCTTCTTCAAAATAAAAATAAAAGACTAAGTAAAGAGTTTGGTTTGAAATTCCAATATATAACACCTGAAGAAGGCTGGAGCATTCAACAGCCGAAACATTGTGAATAAGACAATAAAGATGAGGACAACAGTCTGAACAATGTAAATAGAGTAAATAAATGGAATTAAATTATCTTGAACTGTCAGCATGCTGACATTTTCTATTTGAAAAGCATAAAAATGAACTATACAACAGGGAGCATCCAAATTAAACAAATGCCCATTTTGAAAATCACATTGTGTGAAACAGGCTATTAATTGGCAAAAAATGTTATTTGTGTGTGAGTGCATGTGCATATATATATATATATATATATATATATATATATATATATATATATAGAGAGAGAGAGAGAGAGAGAAAGAGAGACAGATATATGGTAGCAACCTACATATATGTACATGTGTGTGGGTGTGTGTACATGTTCCCACATAATGTCTGCCTACTTTGTTAATTGCAGTTATTGTTATTATCTAAAAGCTAATTAAATGCTATCATAATAACATGTTAAAACAAATGTTAATGAATCTCTTGTAATCGTCTGATAATTCTCTTTAATTACTACAAGTAATTTGATATTTGCAATTCAGTCTCTCGATAATGCCTCTGCTTGAGGAAAAGGACATTCTGAACACTTAAAGTGTCATTGAAAGCTTTTCTCTCTAACCCTCCTCCATAATAGTTGTTACCTTTAGTGTGTGAAATTTGTTCCTAAATACTTGGTATATTTGTAAATTTAATGGAAATTAAAGTGTTTATTAATTCAGTGCTTGGAACAATTCATTCTGAGAAACTCTTAAATTTTATTGACATTTAAGCATTCTTACTTGGCATACTTGAAATTCTTCGAAAGCATTAGTTACAGTGCATCAATTTTGCATTTTAGGAATGCTACAGCCAACTAGAAAGACCTGTGAAAATTTCAGTTTTCCTATTTGAATTTTTTGATGAATCTTAATTCTTAAGTTAATGATTGAATAACCTCATGATGAGTTCCACAACATTATTTATATTATTTGGGCTATTGTCCTCATCTTTGTCACCATATTTATTACAATGCTTCGGCCGTTGTATGCTCTGGCCATCTTCAAGTATTATAAACCTAATGTCTTCAGCAACCAGAAATTCATACACAGATGTCCTCAAGGACACATGGCACAGTGGATAAAGGCGTGAGTTAGATCCAGTAACAGGACCCAAAGGGTGTGAGTTCAATACCCGGTTAAGGCAGTGGAGAATTTGGAGAGGGGAATTAACAGGAGATAACTGATAACTGACATCCATTAAACATGTCATGTGGAACTAGAACAGCGAAATAAAGGGTTCAGTTCGAAGTGAAAGAAAGGGTTCACTTTGACATTCCAACCACATAAAGATGGCTGGAGCGTACAACGGCAGAAACGTTGTAATAAATATGGCAACAAAGATGATGACAATAGTCCAAATAATGTAAATAGTGTACATAATACCTCATCTCAGAAATATAGAGAGATACTGAGTTCTACAACAATAAAATATCTGTTAAATCATCAAGTTTAACAACTTTAACAAAATATTTCAATAACAATCATAAATATGAATGCTTGTTGTTATGAAAAGATTTGAAATTGACAACTTTTTCCACTTCATTGAAAAAGCTGTTAAACACTATCTTTCTTTTGTTTTCTCACTGAAGACGAGTAGTGTCATTTTCCCCTCTTTCCATGCAATCAAAACAAAATAGTCCATTATTTAAATATTGGCAGAAGACACTAAACACTTCTGTCTTTCTTTCATTTTATTACTGAAACCAAGCAGTTTGTTTACCCCTATTTCCATGTGATTAAAACATAATAGTTCATTATTTATGAGATATTGAAGGGAATAACATTGCTGAACACAAGATCTGAATTGATTTCTACATGTATCCCTAAGTCTAAACACCTGCTCAAAGACATTGACCCTGATTAAAACAGATTATAAAATAGATTTTACAAATATTAATATATGCAACAACTATTAATATTCTTAGAACCCAGCACTAATAACATTTCTTATATATCTATACACACATATAATCCCATATACTTGATTAATTTATGTGTGTATATATAATTTCTCTTATGTAAGTATAAGGCTTAGTTCCAAACACATTAGATATGTAGTCCCAACCTATTATTTTTATTTTATATTTTTTTTTATTAGTTTAAGTTAATTGGCATAACTATGGTATTTTATGTAAAAAAAAAAAGAAGACGAAAGATTTATCCCCCTTGATATCATTTACTTTTGAATCCAAATTTAAACTTAAATAATTTTTTTTATTTTTTTAATTCTTCGCCTTTTGAACTCAAGAATTTGAATGATATAAATTATTAATAATTAATTCTAATATTTTAGGCAAAAATAATTAAAGAAACAAGTTTTCACATACAATTTTGAATCAACACAAGAATGTGAACTCTATAACGGTCAGAATATATTCCACACCTGAAGATTGTAAGAACTGCATGAAACTCCGAGTCATGTTACTGACGTTGGATATTGTGCATATTCACTAATACATAAAACCTTATAACAACCACAACAATATTTGCAACCTCCACCAACAGGAAAAATTAGCAAATTGAGTATGTGTCTTTTTGCTTGTCTTTCTTAAAAATTACTCATTGTTTAGATGTTCAGTCCAACTACTCACATATATGATTTGATTATAGCAGCAAGGGTTTGTGCAGAAACAATCACACTTTTTGGAAGAGTCAAATATAGAAAACTAGTGTACATAGGGTGCCACAAAATCCCCAAACAAACTGCCTCAGATTTTGAATTCTGAGCTGTCCTTCTTCTAGACTGGTTACTCATCAAAGCTACAGGACCCAGTCTGTCTTGATATTTACCCATAGCTGGAGGGGGGAGAGATGAATTCATACCTTTCCCAAGGGAATTTGCATGTAAGCGAATTTAATGAACTTGACTGGAATTTGAACTCAGCTCTCCAATTCCTCAATCCAAGCACTGTTCCTCCATATATATATATATATATATATATATATATATATATATATATATATATATATATATATATATATATATATATATATATATATATATTTAATATAAATACTATGTCATATATCTACTGGGATATAAGAAAGAGAAAGAGGAATTATTGCTGAACAATCTCCTCACAAATGAAGAAGAGACGTGAAGCAACAGAAACGTGCTTTTACAGAAGGATGCTGAGAATACCATGGACTGAATATGTGAGCAATAATGAAGATTTAAAGAAAATAAAAACAAAAACAGCACTTATATTTAACATCAGAAAGAGATAGTTGAAATTTTTAGGGCACATATTAAGGAAAGAAGACTTGGAAAATTTGACACTAACTATTGAGGGACAGAGAAAAGCAGCACATAACCTACCCAATGAGCTTGAGTAAATGGTTTGCAGAACAGGGTTTAGGATAGACAACAAAAAGACAAAATTTACTAAGAGTTTTTTTTTAATCATTTCACCCCAAGCAAGGCAATAAAACCACTAGACTGCAGGGATATTACAGAGAGTGAAAATGAAAGAGAATGAGAAGATTGAAAATGAGGAAGATTGAAGAAAGGACAAAAAAAAGAACAAAGTTCAAAAAGACAGAAAATGGTGATTGACACTGCTTTTCAATTTTTAAAGATTGTAGTTATCAGGGCAGCAACAAATCAGAAAGAAGTTCTACAATAAGAAGTGCAAGGAAAAATGTTAGAGAAGAAATGATGATTGCATTTAGCTAGTGCAACAGTAAAGTGGTGGACCTAGTTGCCAATCCCGTGGCATATTTAAATTCATGAGTTGTAGAGAGCCAAGAATACTAACATGATAAAGAGGAATTACACATAGAAGATGATGACTGTGATATAAAATAGAAATGTTTTTATGTTTTAAAAACGTAAAAAGCATAAAAATATAATAAATTACAGTGCTCAATGTCTATATAAGGTAGAGCAATTGGAGATTGTATTAAAACAACAAAGTGACTTTAACATTTAGCGCTCTACATCATATTTTAGATAAATCTTCCACTTTTACTGTATATGAAATCCCTTCAAAATATAGTGTTTTATATATTTTTTCTATATATTTGTGATTGTAGTAGCCTGCCTCTCAATTTCAGTCAAGATTGCTTTAAGTGTTGCTATAGAAGGATATAACTACACAACCAAGAAATTCAAATTCAACTTGCATGGGCAAGACTAACATTTTACTTGGTGAAAATAGTTACCTAAGCAAATTATACTTTTGCCTTTCAGTACTTCAAGGATTTGGATACTCCAAGCCTGAAGAGTTGAAAGTATACTTCAGAGTTGCTGCATTTGTTGTTTTAAAACAACATATATATATATATATATATATATATATATATATATATATATATATATATATATATATATATATATATATATATATATATATATATATATATATATATATATATATATATATATATATATATATATATATATATATATATATATATATATATATATATATATATATATATATTATATAATATATCACATATAAATATATATATATATACATATATATATATATATATATACATATATATACATATATATATATATATATACACATACATATATATATATATATATATATATATATATATGTATATATATATATATATATATATATATACATATATATATATATATATATATATATATATATATATATATATATATATATATATATATATATATATATATATATATATATATATATATATATATATATATATATATATATATATATATATATAATATATATATATATATATAATTATTTATATATATTATATAATATACTTATTATATAGCTATAATATCAGAGATAGAGCTAGCATATTTTATTTAATAATACATGCAATTATACATAAACCCAAAATTAAAAAAATTAATCAGTCTGTCTGGGACAAACCCAGGGTCACAAACTCACATCACTCCAACCATATATATATATATATATATATATATATATATCTCCACAGACAGACTGTTTCACAGCTCTTATATATATATATTATGAGGCATATATAGCATGTGATTTCTTTTCATGGACATACACACTTATTATGCAATTATATATACATAAATAGATTATACATTTCAACACAGGCATCTATCTACACACAGCAACAGTCACCTGACACTTTACAAGTCCATATTCATTCAGCCAATACTTTAGTTGGTTTGTTCATTGGTCAGCTGTGCTTGCCACTTAGAGAGTAACTTGAGCAATTAACTTGAGCGCAAGCAAAACAGAGCACAGCAAAGCACACGTACCAATGATTGATCAATATAGATTACTTGTTCTCCAATCTACATTTAAGCCTAATAATCAATACATTGTTGTGACTGACTGATTAACATTTACATATTTAGTGAAAATCTGGGATGGAAAGGGAGTATAATCTTATCAGAATAGAGTTTCTTATGGTTTGATTTGATTGAGGAAATATGTGAATTTTTTTTATATGGTGTCGTGTCGTTATGAATTAGATGTTTATAGAAGTTTGGAGAGAGGTGTGCACAGTACGTTATCACCTGAGAAAGAGAAAGGAAAAGAGAGAAAACATGAGAAAGAGAAATGGAAAATGGGGGGAAAAAATGAAGGAGAAAGGATTAAAGAAAAAAGAAAAAATAGAAAAAGAATATTTTATGCTTAAGCAGAAAATGATAAGGATAAAAGAAATTAGAAAATAGAAATGAAGAATAAAAGACAAAAGAAAAAAAAGAAAAAGTAAAGAAAAATAGAAAAGGGAAAAGAAGAAGAAAGAAAAAAATAAAGTAGAAGGAAAAGAGAAAAGAAAAGAGTAAATAATAAAGAAGAAGGAAAAGAGAAAAAAAGAGAAGAGAATAAAAAGAGAAAAGAAAAATAAGAGAATAAAAAGAAAAGAGAGTAAAATAAGAGATGGAACAAGATAAGAAAATGAACAAAGAAAGTGAAAAAAATGAAGGAAGAGAAGAGAAAATGTCATTATCTTGTATTTTGAAATCCCGTAACCCCTTAGGTTCTAAGAGGCACTGCACCTACTGCAGATATAGCAGCAGGGATGTATCCTGGGCAAGTCAGCCTATTGGAGCCCAACTCTCCAGGCTGGTTTGAATTCAGTTTTCCTTCTCCTAAACTGGTTGCTAAGGCTATAGGGCCTAATCTTTCTTGCTATCTATCTATATCTGGGAAAAGATAGATTCCTACCTTTCTCAAGAGTATTTCACATAAGTGAATGTAATGAACGTGACTTGAATTCAAACTGGCTCTTCAATTCCTATCAGAGCCACTATCCATTACTCCATGAATTCATTTGAATACATTAATGTTTATGAGTACAATCTTATGAAATTTTCAATAAATTCATAGTATTATAAGAATTATAAACCACTTGGTAATTCACAGAATATGAGTTTCTTCCTGACTTGTTATACGCATTGTATAACAAGATTAGGAATCTAAAAAGAAACAGTTTTTCTGAAAATTCTCGTAAAAGGACAACAAAATATATTAGAAATTTATTATTTATAAGTAGTTTTTAAAATATTTTCTTTATATTCCACACATTATCTTATGTATACTCTTTTTTTTTTATTAAAAATTCAATTTAAAATATACATCTTTTGAAATTAAAAATGATTTTTCTAAGTCAAATAATCCCAGAAATTTTAAAACATTTGTAGAGAGTGAATTCTGAATAAGGTATTCAAGCTAAAATTTTAACATTTATGAATTAATCAAATCACAAATAAGAAGGTAGGATATTTAGTTACCTTTAACAATTCTAAATTATTATAATCAATTAATGATTAATTTTTGGAAAATAATAGGCTTCTTAAATACATTTTAAGCAGCATAAGACTGAACATCAAGAGAACTCTCCAGCACATGACCTTGACCATTGAGAGAACTTGCTAACACGTGATCTTGGCCATCAAAAGAACTTGCCAACACATGATGTGGTCATCAAGAGAATGCACCAGCATGTGACCTTGGTTATTAAGAGTGTTAAGTACAATATCACAAGAGCTAAACAAAATATAATGTTGGTCGATCAAGACACTTGTCACTATATTGTTTTGATATTCACACTGAGAAACTTAATATTGCTTTGATATTTTTCACACAAACGAAACATAACACAACACCAATACAAAATATGCAGTGTTATTCTTTAGTGTGAAGGAATAATCTTTTTGTGTTAATATGAGTGAAAAATAGATTTGAATAAATACTGATTTTTCTGTACACAAGATTAGTGTATTAGATCATTCCATCTGAAATAAATCATCAATGTTTTGCAGCAATTTTTAACATCTACTTGACCTTTTTCTTGTTAAAAAGTTGAATAATTTTAACACATTCAGCATAATTGATAAAAAACATAGCAAATTTTATATAGCGTTTTTCAAGACTTAGGATGACCAAAACAAATTTATGGATTTGGATAAAAAAAAAAAAAAAAAAAAAAAAAGAATATCAAAATCATTGAAAATTATTTTTCATCCATTAATATTTAGTTGTGCTATTTTTTTTATTTTTTTTAAAATTGGAATCACTGCCAGCAAGGTAGTAATGCTAGTAAAACACAAAGAGTTACAGTGTGTGGAAGAATTAGTAACAAAAACATTAATGATGAGCAGAAAGAGAAGATAGTAATCAGGACAGTAGATAGTGATTGACATTGCATTTAAATTTTTGCAGATTAAAGTTAACTGGAAAACAAGGAGCTGGAAGGGAGTTCCAGAAGTGAAAAGTGCAAGAAAAGAAATTGTTAGCATAGAATTTATGGCTACATTTAGCTAGCTCAACTGTAAATTGATGAGATCTTGACATCAGTCTAGTACTATACTTAAATTCAAAAACTAAGTATCATAGTGAAAAGCTCATTTGAACAATTACCATGAAAGTATCTATAGAAAAGGCAAAGAGAGGCAACCTTATGGTGGTGGGAAAGTGACTGGAGCTGAACCACCAGAACAGGACCAATAATATTGCAGATTCTTCTTTGGATCTTATCAAGGATCTTCAGGTAAATAGTGGGGACACCAGACCATATGTGGCAGCAATATTCTAAGTATGGATAAATGGTAGACATAGATATTTAAGATAAATTCTGGAGAGAAAAAATTGTCTTGCCTGACATAGTGAACAGACTTTCTTAGCAGCTGATCTAGCAGTAGATTCAATACAGTATTTCCACTTCATATCAGCAGAGAATGTGAGCTCAAGAAGGAGCAAAGAGTCATTTTCCTGGAGGGCAACACCAGCCATGCTGATGGAAAGCAGCATGGGGTCTCTCAGATGATTAATGGAGAGAAGTTTAGTTTTGGAGGTGTTAAAAATAAACAAGCTATCTTTTGCCCCAGTTAACTATGGACTTGAGGCTGTTTTGGACATCCGCTACCATTTTGACCTTGTCAGACTTGATAAGCCTTACTATCGAGGCAGGAGTACATTTTCCGCTACCATTTTGACCTTGTCAGACTTGATAAGCCTTACTATCGAGGCAGGAGTACATTTTGTGTCATCAGTATAGATACCAATTTGAAAGCTGATGTCATCAGGAAGGTCATTAATGAAAATTAAAAATAGAATAGGACCAAGGATGGAGCCCGGGGGGGGGGGGACGTGTATTAGCACAAAATGATCTAGACAAGTGGCTGTTTAGGATAACTCTCATTTCATGATTTGATAGGAAAGACTAGTTCAGTTTAAAAAAAAAAAGTGCTTAGTTTAATTTGTAACATATATAAACTGAGGTAGTAAAATGTTGATAAGATAGTAAGGATCACAAAGCACTTCTCTGGACCCCCCACCTAATGAGGTTTGTGCCCTTTCGGTTAAGGGGAAGGGATAGTATACACCAGTCTTAACTTATTACACATTCACTTCCAACAAGTAACAATGTCTTCGAGATCTGTTGGAAAAACTGTTGCAATTTTAGTTTCTGTTAGGAAATACAAATTAACTACAGTTTGTCAATGTTTCATGTTAGGTGAGAGAACCACAACAGATAAAAAAAAACAAAAAAAAAAACTCTTTTTGATAATTTTGACCATAGAAACTAATAGTAGATACACAAAACAGAATCTATCTTAGAGAAATAAAGCCCTGTAAGACTTTGGAACTCAAATGGATTACCCAGTCCAAGCCAGAAGACTAGATATAATTATTGTGAATGAGGAGAGAAAAAAAAAATTAAATTGAGAAATTCTCTGATTGACAAGAACATAAAGTAAAATAAAAGAAAATTTGTTTTTATTTTATTTGACTTTACATAAAGAGCTGAATAAATATTTGGACGTTGCCCCCCCCACCAAAAAAAAAGTGAAAAGAAATTGTGGAACATGTGGATATCAGTTGTACCAATTATCATTAGAGTGTGGGAAAAGATCCCCCGAAAAGGCTTGTCAATCAGGAAGACAATGTTACCAGACAATAACTACTGAAAACAGGTAGAATACTGATATCATTTTGAAAATACTTACTACCAATTGCCAGTAGAAACTATCAGCTGTTATTGGTGTGAAATTCAGAAACTAAATAAGTAGTAGTATTTCCAAAAGCCAATCATCAGTGAGGTTGAAGGAACTAGCTTCACTGATATGTTTTCTACGGCTTATCAACACTGAAAGAACTAGATATGAAGGGGTGAAAAAAAAAAAAACAATGCCATCCAGAAGGCAACACTAGTAAATAACAAACAATACTGAGAGAACGGAAGAGTACTGGGGAGACTTGCTCTCACTTTAAAACTAGTAAAAGTTATTATTCACTACTGATATGAAAACTAAAATATTGGTAATGGTAATATCAGTCATTTCATTATAAGGAAACATTCGGTATTCATTGATTGAGCAGCTTGTGCTACTTTTGGTTAGAATTTATAAACTCTGTTAAAACAATTTTTCAGGTAAGTGAGTCTGTCAAGTCCACTAGCTTTTCCACTACTAATGGTTTTTTTTTTTTTTTTTTTTTTTTTATTATTCCTAAGATTTTTGTTTGAAATAGTGTTGAATATTAACATCTTGCACACTCCTCTCCAGTCTTTTGAAAAGGAGTAGATGTTTATTCCTTGTTTCCAGTTTAGGATTGGGTTTCTAGTTCCTTGTAAAGTCTTCTCTTTCACTATGAGTAACCCTTTGCATCTTAGTGGCATTATTGCTGTTATATTCTGTGCTAATAGTAATATATACTTAAACAACATGGTGGATAAAATAAGTAAAGGTTTAATATAAAAACCAGTAAAATAAGAAATAAGTTATGCACATGGTCGTTGTAAGTCAATCCAGTAGTAAGTGCTGCTATTGGAAGGTTGGTAGTACTCGTATAAGTGAGTCGTACTCAACAGATCCTAGCTAGACTCCTGTAGTCCGTTGCCTTACAGATACTTATAGGTAGTTACTACCTATAGTGTAGTCACTCATGGGGGTGACAGGTTATTCCATTATATCAATTGCCTTGTTTGTGGTGAATTCATTTAAAAAAAAAAAAAAAAAAAAAAAAAAAAAAAAAAGTATTTTTCTATACAAATTACATGTGCCATTTTAGCTGTTGGTGTTGTTAAAAGACCTCAAGTGATGTGGTTTCTATTATTTGGTCAAGTTCTTTGTGATTCTGCCAAACCTACTGAAAGGAAAGTTTAAAAAAAAAAAAACCTTTGTTCAAGGAAAAAATTTAAATATGCCAGTGCCTGGCTTGTGTTTTATTTAAAGGTACACTCCAAGTAAACCCGAAGAATATTACAAAAATATTGGAAAAAACTGGAAACCTGAGAAATGCAATTATTTATCCAAAATAAAAGCTTTTCAAACTAGCATGTTATGACACTTTAATAAAATTCATTATTTGTTCTTTAATTATTAGGTAAGTTTTTTCAATGAATTGTTTAATTAGACACATCTAAAATTAACTAAAAAATGCATTTTAAATAATTGAAATGTCTTCTTTGAAGTTAAATTTTGGTTTCATTTGAGAGATAATAGACTAAAGTTAATTTGTAAAAAAGAAAAAATAATTTTATGACTAAATGTTTATACATTTTTTAAAACAAGCAAATTGAAGCAAAATCAGTTTCTCCAATTTCGATTAGCTAATTTGATTGAGGCTGACAAAAGAGAAATTAAGAACCTTTTAAAAAATCTCTTAAAAATCGATTGTTCCAAACATTTGTTTTCAAGAAAAATAGTAAATTTATGCATTTATTAATTAGACTTTTTAAAAATATTATTAACTTTTTGCTTTAAATGTAACTAAAAATATTTTTCTCTGCTGTTGCCGCTTCTTAACACGTTCAAAGGTTAAACAATAATTATTTTAAATCATTGCTGTCTAATTTAAGAAACATGTACCATAAATCAAATAAGTGCCAACTTATCACAACCAAGAAACATTTTTTTTCTTTGAAAAGGAAAGAAAAGCTTACAAATATTTAAACTTTATGAAAATTTGAATAAATAATTTTGAATTTCTTTCACTATCAAAAGGAATATAAAAAACAAGGGAAAAAGTTTAAAAAATAATTAAGTGATACTTTTATTCATTATTATTATTTTTTGCCAAATTTTATTAACTACTGCTGTAAAAATATTTCATTGCATGCCAAGGTGTTTTTTTTTTTTTTAATTATTTTCATATAAAAATTTATTAAAAGAAAAATAAACTAGGAAAATATGTGTGACACCTCTAAACATCATGCAGAATTTAATATGGAAACTAAACTCTCAGATTTGAAAAGGAATAATTTACCATAAATCAGTGGTTTATCCTGTTTTCAAGAAAAATTCAGTACTTATTTATTAATGAATTAATTTTTTATTAAAAATATTATTCTATGAGAAAACTTTGTGGAAATATTTTTCAAGAAGGTTACAAACCTCTTCGTAACATATTCTATGATATTCAAGTGATTTTATTTACATTAATTGGACTATTGTCCTCATCTTTGTCGCCATATTTGTCACAATGTTTCAGCCATTGTACACTCCGGCCTTCTTCAGGTGGTTGGAATTTCGAACTGAACCCTTTATTTTGCTCACTGGTAAAAATAGTTTATAATACCCAGAAATTCATACCCAGATGTCCTCAAGAACACATGGCACAGTTGATAAAGGCATTGGTTAGATCCAGTGACAGGACCCAAAGAGTGTGAATTCAATACCCGGTTAAGGCAGTGGAAAACTTTCAGAGGGAAATTAGCAGGAGATAACTGATAACTGACATCCATCAAACATGGCACGTTGAACTAGAACAGTCTACCCCAGTGAGCGAAATAAAGGGTTCAGTTCGAAATGATAAATATGGCGACAAAGATGAGGACAATAGTCTGATTAATGTAAATAATGTACATAATACCTCATCTCAGAAATATAGACAAATTCAAGTGATTTTGTTAGCTTTACTGTATTTGTAGCAATATTATGACAACAAAAACTGAAGAAGGCCGGAGCGTACAACGGCCGAAACGTTGTGACAAATATGGCGACAAAGATGAAGACAATAGTCTGACTAATGTAAATACTGTACATAATACCTCATCTCAGAAATATAGACAGATTCTGAACAAAAACTTTATTAAACAGACAAAAATACTATCAGCATGAGTAGATTAGTAGAAGTTTTCAATAGTTTTTAATGGTCCCGAAAAAGAATTTTTCCCCTACTCCTTCATGGTTCTGTCTTAGATTACTACTCTTCTGTAACATTCTAAATGGCAGTCATCATGAATCACTAGTCACAGGACATAATTCAGTCTTATTTTTGATCTTCCATAGAATAAAAAAATTCCAACAGTTGGCAGCGAACTTTATATTTTTTGATTTTTTGTTATTTTATATCGAGTTCATCAGCATAGAACAAAATCTGAAATAGTTTTAAAATCATATTGTAAAAATATGTCTGTTTTTCAGAAACAAATAACCATCAGAGATTTCATGTTTCTGTGGAAACAAAAAATATACAGTACATTAAAATTAAGTATCAATGACTTTTTAGAAGTCTTCTTGAATTACCGTATTTGATGGCATATAAAGCACAATTTTTTTTTTTTACTAAAAATATCTTAAAATTCCCTTGCATCTTATACGCCATATGTAGGTTTAAAATTTGCGATAGTTGGCTGAAATTAGCTATCTGGCAACTCCTATTAGCTTAGACTTTAGAGTAACTTTCATATACATGTCGTTATTTAAAAGGCTATTATGTAGATTAAAAGTGTCATTTATCATTGATAAAATTCATTATATTAATTTCATCAAGTTTAATATTAGTACTTTGTTTCACTAAAATTATATGCAATAAATTCAAATTATATATTTGTAAAATATATTTGTTTCATTAATATTTTTTGTGATAACTTCTGGTTGCATGGGTATAAATACAATCAGAATTTTTATATCCTAATTATTCCAATAAAAAGTTCACAAGACGCAGGTTGTACAGATCCTATAAAGGATATTGTGAAGGTTGTGTTAATGGATTAAGTTGTATTGATCAATAATTGTTGAGTAAATTAGGCTGCGTGATGAAATTAACAATTTCCTCTCACATTAAATTTTAGTATTCAACAAACATAGAATAAGGACAACATGAGAAACAACAGTTTTTGCACAACAATGAATAAAATATTTATATAAACAAGAGATACAAAAACAACTGGAGTAAAAAAGGTGGTTTTAAAAAGTTCAAACGTCCTTTTATGTTTAGATGAAAAGTTATCAAAGTTCTGGTTTGATAGATTATAATTTGTTAAATGGTCTGTACAATAATGAGAAAGTGTTTTGGTATTATAGTAATTTAAGAAAAAAAATAAACAGTTCAAGTTTGTATTTGAAATAGAGAAATATTGTTTACGACTTACTTTAAGGTTTACGGAATTGTCGCTCTTTGATTTGTTTTCACTGGTTCGAAGAAAATATTCTAGTTGGGGTAAAAGTGGTTCTTAACAAGCTGTGTTTATGTTAATTGCAATAATTAACGTTGAGCTTGAAAGTGTATGAAAAAGCTTTGTGTATTAAGTTGAATGTGGAAAACTTGAGTTGATTGTTCATCATAAAATATTGCTGTTTGAATGAGTGTTCTCTCAGGCTGGAATCATGTTAAGGAACTTTAACATAAAACCTGGAACTGTGTGACAAGTTCAAAGGATTCCGATCAGTGCACTGTCGAAGATGAAAGACGTTTCATATTTTATTGCTAACTTTGGTCACATGATTGGCTCACAGAAGCTTGATAGATTTTGGCGGAATTATCTTTTTGGTCAGGTCAAGAACTAGGTCGATGTTATTAAATATTAAGTGACCAATTTAAAAGTTGAAAATATTTACTAAGCTGAATAAGCTCTGTGATCCACTTTTTGTACAAAAATTGATGTTGATAAAAAAAGTAGTAGCGGGATGCTAAAATATAATAAAGTTTTTAAAGGTAGTGTTCTTTTTTCCTATTATTTTTCATTTAATTGCAATTATGGCTCACTTAACCAAAATAATACCTCGTAAATATAGCCAGGGCTGTACCATTTACTAATAATTTTACTAATTACTAATTTTTTCTTGATTTTCCCTGCTGAAATTGGGGTGCATGTTATATGCCGACAAATACGGTATTTACTTAAGATTTCGGACCATATGAAAATAGGGTCCAAAATCTTAATGCAATCATAGACAATATTAAATATTTTTTAAAATTAAAAACTGAATTGAATTTAGCTTTATAAAAATGTAAAAATTAGGAACATACACAAGCTAAGTAAAAGCAATGTATAATTGACAGGAAAATACATTTTTCTTTTTAAAGTAATTTACTCCAAGCAAGGCAGGAGTGCCACTAGTACGCAAGAGGCTGCAAGAGAGTATAAGTAATGGAAAATACTAGGTATGGAAGATGGTTGAGGAAAGGATAAAAAAAAAAAATGATGAGGATCAAGGCAACAGAAGATGTCAATTGACATTACATTTAACACAAAACTTAAAATATAAAGAAAGATTCAATATAAAGGTTTATCACAGGTATGCTCATATGATTGAGTAAATAATCCATCACCATGATGTTGTGGGAATCAACACTTTGGAGAGTAAATATTTACAGGCTCCTGGAAAATTTATCCCACCAACAATATTGGTGGACTAATTGTAAGTCCAAGTAAAAATGTGTAACACAAAACAATATAAAACAAATGACAACTAATTTGCAATTTTTCATTGACAAAAAGGAATTACAATTACAATAAAATGAGAAGACATTTAAAGACTAGTTATATAGAAAACATTTAAATGAGAGAATGTATTTTTGTGTACGTGAAATTTGTGCAGACCTATGTGATAGACATGAGTATAAAAGAGTACAAAAAGTCAAGACAGGAAAGTAAAATCATGAAAATGAACGTGCCCCAGCGGGAGATATTTTTTTCCACGTGTGACTATATCTTATAGCCAAAAGCTGTAAAAGAGAAAAAAGACTAGGGAGACTTGTCTTTATATAGGCTTAAGAGTGCTTCCTCTTGATGCTTTTTTTGCAAAGTCAAGAAGGATAGCCTACAGATCATTCCTTAATAAATAAGTGGTCCATGAAATCATATAATTAGCTGATTCTGGTAAATTTTCAAGTACAAGGTGTATTGGTTTTTTTTCCCTCATTTAATATTTTTTTTTTTACACATTTTTTATATACATTTTGAATTATACATTTGGTTTGGCTAAAAAGAAAATTAAAATTTTCAGGACATATTACTTAAGCTTTGTTAATGCGTATTGCTTAGAGCTTAAATCCAGAATATCATGATGCTGAAGTCTGCATGGATATAAAAAAGGATGCTGAAAATTAGGGATTTACTGCCAACTGATGCTGCAGGAAGACAAAAATAAAACATTGAGCTGTTTCTATGTATATAAATTCTTGTCTTTTTTACTTAGAGACCATTTCGAAAGACTCAAATTTTTGCATCAAAATTTTTTTGGATGCACTGAAAAATACTGATCAGCAATAAATAAAATAAAATAAAATAAAAATGATAGAAATACAACTGCATGCTTCATAGCTGAGAAGCTTGTATATTTTCCATTGATACCTGACACCAGAATATCAAATCTTTCAAGGTAGGCAGATTTGCTCAGCCAGAAGTAGTACAATTCAACCTGACTATAACAAATTTAGTATAGTGATAAGGAAATTGAACAGAGAATATGCTGCTCAGAGTTAATTTTGCCCAGTCCTTATAGATGCTACACAACCAAAACTAAGAACTTGAATCCTATTCTTAAATATCCTCATCAGTCGAGGCTTTCATATAGATGTCATGCAAGGTGCCAAACTTGTTTAGAAATATGAAAAACTTGTCAGTTGTATGCAACAACATTTTCAGATCAATGGTTAAAAATGGTGTTGAGTGAATGAAACCTGTAGGTCTTAAAAAGGACCATACTTTTGTTTCTAACATCATGGACCAGCACTAGAGAATCACAAGCAATGAACTGTATCAAATAAAATATATCACTTGATGAATTCCAACTGCAACCACAACTAAAATGGAAAGCACATGTCACTTGAAGAAAAAAATAATGGCTTATCAAGATGTTGATATTCCACACCACCTCAAACAAAGTTAGGAAGGAAGACCACATCAATAGTGGAAAGAGTAATAACAGTTAGTGGACATGACAAACTTATTTTCTTGAAAAACTGTTTTAAGAGAATGTAGTGAAGAAAATGGCGACTTACCTCATCAAAACAAGTGACAATGTTGGAAAAGAAAGAAAGAGCGCATGTGACCATTTCTTCATATGTGAGAGTGTCATGTAAATTTTTGGTCACGACTCAACTAATCACTGATTTTTCAACCTAGATATAAACAGGTGCCGCATGTGGCTGGGGAATTGGTTCTATGATTGGTTACATGAAGTGAAGGAAGATTTCTTCTGACATGCAATGGCTGGATTGAACTTTATCCCCTCATAAAATTCTACTACAGAGAAAGATTTTATAAATTTCAAATGAAAGCAGCACTAGCTGCTTGATCAAATACTGAATGCTTCCTTACAAGGAAGCAATTACTATTAATACATTATACTTTACGTTACACAACAACTATTTAGCCCTGTATTGGATTTAAATTTAGTAAATAAGAAAACTGATTTTAAAGAAGATAATACACTTACTTCAACAAGAAGATTTTCTCCACAAACATCTTCATAAACTCCATGCACTCGAGAGTGATGTCGTCAGGTTGGCTTTCAATGCTATAGGTAGAGTCCCAGGACTGTTCCGATTCCATAGACAGAGAACGGTGGTAAGGTTCTCCACCAAATTCATCTCCAGATGAATCGATGCTCGAATGTCGGCCGGCCTCTCCGCCGTAACCTCCGTCAGAAGAATCGGGACTCACTCGGCGACGGTCGGTTTTTCGCTTGGCAGCGGTCGGTTTATGACGCCTTTCATTATATGCCCGCTGATCTTCCTCATCAAACGAAATCAGGTCTCCCATAGGCATCATCGTTCGTCGTCTGCTCGCTGTCTCTGCAGCCTCCAACGAAGGGGCTTCGGTTTGTTCCTCAGGTGGTTCAACATAATCGTCGAATAGCATTTCATCTACGGTGCTCGACCTGCGACGCCCAGAGGCAAACTTCCCTGACCGCTTATCAGACATCTCTCTATCAAGTTCTTCTGATGAAGGGGATCGAAGTATCCGCTCAGAGGGTTCCGATAATCTGCCACTGGTGACCCGTTGGCGGTCACTCAACTCCCTTTCTGTGTATTCTCCTAACCGTGGTGCTGATCTACGACCGGGCCGGTCAATAGGCTGGAAAGCAGATCTGTGTCTGTCAGCAGGAATAGGAGTTGGTTTTGCAATGTCGTGATCCGGTCTGTGGCGGTAATAATCTGATTCTCTGTCCGCCCTTTGTGTTTGCCTTCTGGCTGGTTCAGGTGCTACCTTCTGTGTATGTTTATCAGGTAATGGGGGTGCTGCTCTGTGACTGTGGTAGTATTCAGCCTCTGATGAAGGCGACCGAAGGACACTGCGTTCTGGATCATCAGTTACCCTCTGAGTTTGCCGAGAAACTCTAGGTCGGTCAGCAGGTTCCGGAGATGAATGCTGTTCATAGTAATCTGAACCCGATCTTTGACCACGCTGAGATGCAAGTGGAGGTGCTGTTCTTTGAGCGGGTTGCCGTGAAATAGGTTCATCAAATGATCTTTGACTATGGCGTTCTATAGACTCTCGATCTAATTTTTGTCCATATCTATCTGATTGATCATCAATAGATCTCTGGCTGTAGCGTTCGATCGAGTCTCTGTCTAACCTATGACCATCTTGTATAGATCGCTGACTATGAAGTTCAGTTGACCTCTGACTTCTGAGCGATGGAGTTGTCTTTGAACCTATTGAATCGTGGTAATCTTGGTCTATTCTTTGGCCGCGTCGTTGTGGTGGTTCGGGCGATGATCTTTGACTTCTTCGTTGGGCAGGTATGGGAGATGACCGCTGGCTACGGCGCTGTGCTGGTTCAGGACCAGTTCGCGGTTGCCCAGCAGCGCGCTGGCTAAGTTCAGCAGCTTCTTGATATCGTGGATCACGAGGATCACCAAAGCTTGATTTGTGTGGATCAGATAAATCAGTGGCTGATCTGTGTCGATCAGCTGGGTCTATACCCGACCTCTGCGGGTGTCTGCCCGAGTGATCAAGAGAGTCCTGACCAGGCCTTTGGCGGTCTGAGATCTCTTGACCTTTAGGTCCATATCTATCCACTGATTCTTGGCTAGCTCTTTGACCACGGTGGTCAACTGGCTCTTGTCCAGACCTATGGCGTTCAGTAAGTTCCTGACTTCCTCTTGATGTGCGACGAGTTACTGATTCCTGACCTGGTCTTTGATCTCTGAGGCGTTCGTGTTGATCCTGTCCTCGTTCAGTGATACTTAAGTCTTTTCCAGATCGTGATAATCGACGTTCAACTGGCTCTGGTTTTGATCTTTGCGTTGGCGAAGATCTGGAACTGTGACGTTCTGTTGGCTGGGGAGAGGCTCTTTGTCTGTCACTTGGAGTTTTTTGTGGTTGCCGTTCTGACTGAGGTTGGGGTGTTTTTCGACCAGGAGCAGTTGGACGATCACTCGGACCTCCTGGTCTTTGACCACGACGTTCTCCTGGCTTTTGCCTTTCGGCTGGAGTGGGAGATGACCTTTGTCCTTGTTCAGCAGAAGGAGACGACCGTTGACTTTGTCTCTCAGCAGCAGTTTTTGGGATGGGTCTTTCCGTGGGCTTCTGGCCTGGATATCTTTCTCCGGTTGACTGTCCGGGTTTTTGTGCAAGTTTCGGTTGACCAGAGCTGCCTAATCGAGATTCTTGCAGAGTATCTCGTAAACTATCATCTTGGGCGGTGCCACTGCCATTATGTTCTCTTAAATCTCTTCGAGAAGAAAGAGGTTCTGTTTTTTCGGGCACTTTATGTGGAACACCAGTTGTTGGTGGAGGGGTTGATTTCAGTGCTACTGGGACACCGATTCTAGGTGTGTGAAGTCCTTGTTGCCTAGCAAGTTTGGGATCAGGCAATACAGGAGGAAACCCTTGTTGAGGAGTGATACCCCGTGGCTGGTTGCCTGGAAGTACAGGGGGAAAACCTAAAGGACGTTGTTGCCCTTGAGGTGTAGGATGCTGTGGTGGTACGTTTCTTGGTGGATTCCTGTTGAAAGCCGGCGGGGGTGCTGATGGTACTTCTTCACCTTTTATTAAAGAATCAACTTTGTTGGAAAGGTCACTAAATATGCCGTCCTTTTTGGCAGAAACTGAGCTAAGAAAATTTGATGTTCCTGTAAAGAAGCTGGAACCAAAGCCGGCGGTAATAGGATTTGTTGGAGCTTTCTTCCCTAAGAAACCGAAATCCATTCTAACTCACATCCACGCCTCAACAATATCACACCATGGGTTTGGAAACGATTCAAAGTTACCCTACAAAGACAAAAGAAAAAAAAGCAATATTAAATGTAGTCAATACAGAAAGACATTATCTCAGTTTCTATACAAAAGTTTTGAAAAAAATGAACAGTGTACATACAAAAAGAATTTTTCTTTTTAATCATTTCACCCCAAGCAAGCTGAAAATGCCACTAGTATGCAGGGTATTACAGGGAGTGAAAGTGAGAGAAAAAACTGAATATAGGGAGGATTGAGGAAAGGACAGAAGATGAATGGGATTCAAGAAGATGGTGATTGATGTTGCATTTAAATTTTTGAAGATTGTATTTATCAGGGAAACAAGTAAACAGAAGTGCAAGAAAAGAAACTGTTGGAGTAGAAATGGTGGATGCATTTAGCTATTTCAACAGTAAGCAGGTAGAACCTAGTAGCATGCTTAAATTCAAATATTCAGGGCACCATGGAAAAAAGCTATTCAGAGTAGCTGCCATGAAAATATTTGTAGAAAAGACAGAAGGAAGCCAGGTTACATTGGTGAGAAAGTGACTGAAATTGAGATGTCAAGTCAGGGTTGATTACATTACGGATCCTTCTTTGGATTTTGTCAAGAACCTTGAGATGAATAGCAGGAGCATAAGACCAGATATGCCAACAGTATTCAATGCATGGATGAATGATAGATTTACAAATGTGCAAGATGGCCTCTGATGAGAAAAATTTTCTGGCACAACACAGTGACCCAACTTTCCTTGCAGTAGATGGAGCTATTGATTTGAAGTAGTCACTTCACTTCAAGTCATTTGAAAACATGAGGCCAAGAAGGGACAATCTGTTGCTCTCCAGCTGTTTAATGTCAGCCATATTGATGGTAGGCAGAATAGTTTATGTAAAACTTTTGCAGCTATTCTCTTTGAGCAGTACTTATGATTGCTGCATATACAGGCCTAATGAGGTTATTACAATGAAGAAAGTGAAATCCAGGTTTGAGGAAAAATGATTTTTATTTTTATGCTCAAATTCTCTGAAGTCTTGGGTATTACCCCCACCATGCACACAGACTTGTCCAAAGTGTATGCAGCTGCTTAAAATTTCCTGAAAATTAGTTTTAACTTGGCAATCAATCAAATAAAACATTACTGTGGTTGCACTCTCTAATGTGGTTACTCAGTCCAAAGTTACATGTCACGGAGTAATCTTGTGTGTTACGTAACCATTGCATTGATAATAACTGAGTGAATAGTGTATTCAAATCTTGTGTAGATTTTTTCATATTGCCTAAGTTTTTAACCTTCACTACAATCCAGATTTGGCTTCGTATAGCTTCTGGCTTTTTTGAAAGCAAAAATTGACACTGAAAAGCTGTAGATGAGATTAAGGATCCCTAACGGTGATTCTGCATACTGAGCCTAAAATTGGAAAGGACATTGGAATAAGTGTCTTTGAGATCTAAAGAAGTGTGCTTCAAATGAGACAAAGATTCTATTTTTTTTTTTTAATCATTTCACTCCAAGCAAGGTGATAATGCCACTAAGATGCATGTGCCTACAGGAAGTGAAAGAGAATGAGAATACATTGTAAGGAACTGGAAACACAATCGGAAACAGGGGATAAACTATTACTCCTGTTCAAAAGACCAGGACAGAAGATTAGAACTCTTGAGAAAGATGGCTTATTTGCTTGAGATTTCTGAGATTAGTCCTTACCCTTTGAAAAAATGTTCAGACCATTTTTTAGTTTCGTAAAAAAAAAAAAAAAGAAAAAAAAAAGTTTCCTCTTCCTATATTGTACCTCCTTCTATATTGAATAAATGTCTCCAAATCAAAGTTCAAATTTGGTTTCTTGCACAATGGTAGTTGATTACATGATAGAGGAAGAAATCCCTGTGATATACCCTCACAAGTTTACATATTTGGGTTTTCTTAGTTTCAGAATCTCCATGAATATCTCTTAAAAGAAAAACATCAAGAAAATTCTATGCAAAATCAGGTACTGAAAAGGTTTGATTATGGAATTATTATTGTTTTTTTTTTCGTTTTTTTTTTAACAATTTAGCTGATTATCTTAGTTTCTGTTATGTCCATTTGTCTTTTGCATCACCATTTACATTTTTCTCATCTTCTCAGCAATTATGCCACATTAATTAGCATGGAAAGTAGAAATGGCAAACCAAAATCAAATTTTGGGCTACTCTATGACATTCACTTTCATGCAAATACTTTTAGAAAAGCATGAATTCTCTTTGCTCCCAGCTATGGGTTAAATAGCAGAGAAGACTGAGTTCTCTCACTTTGAGTGTTAACTAGTCTAAGAGAATGACAACACTGAATTCAAAACCAGACTGAAAAGAGACAGCCTGACAGAGACCATCTTGTTCTAGACACACCCACTGCTGCTACAGCTGCAGTACATGTAGCACACATATGATCTTAATGGATTACAAAACTCCTGATTGTGATAAACAAGATGGAATTAAATGGCAGTTTTACTCTAACAAAATTTTCAGGCAAATCCAGAAAATCACCTATTTTTAACAAGGATTCCACTATACCTTGCTTCGTGATATAGAAGATTTTAACAGTCATAAATAGTTAAGCTTAAAATCTCCAGTTTGCTTGAACATTCACTTCTGTACAAACTCATATATGCAGCTTCTTTCACTTTACAAACTTCCCAGGTATAAAAACCGCCAAATACAGCACAAAGGATAAAACAAACAAGGAACATATCAGCCAAAACACTGTATTAAAAACAACAGTGTTGTAACCGAGTTATCCTGAACAACAGTAGAAAACTGGAATTGGTTTAACAAGTTTATTACCTTTTGGTACAGGGAAACACAATGTGTAGCTGCAAATCAAAAGAAACTGCTCCTCCTGCTAATCCTCTTGATGTGGGGTAACAGTGTTGAGTTCAA
Source organism: Acanthosepion pharaonis (assembly GCA_903632075.3). Taxonomy (NCBI): domain Eukaryota; kingdom Metazoa; phylum Mollusca; class Cephalopoda; order Sepiida; family Sepiidae; genus Acanthosepion; species Acanthosepion pharaonis. The sequence continues at coordinate 261,791 of CAHIKZ030005067.1, forward strand.
ACTTTGGAAATATTCTCCCTCACAACACAAAGATACTAGTGTGAAAAACATAGGATAAGTAGAAAACAGTTTAAAAAGGAATTCAATTAAAACAAGTTTATTAATCCCTTTTGGTACATGGATCTCAATGACTTTCTATCCTTTATAACTCTAAACAATGTTCTCTTACTATATCTCCCAGAATCCATATAAAAACTCATTGGGATTAGAGAATGTTTAGCTGCAAATCAATGTATTTCTAGAAATTACAACTGTCATTTCTAATTCTAAAGTAAAAAGTATCCTTTTCTTCCATTATCCTTAAACTTTCTCATTATTCACCGGTTTCATGCCTACTCAGCATCCTTCTAAAACATTTCTGTTTGATGAATTTATCAGCATTCACTTCCATATAGGAGGATTGGGCATTCTTTTCTTTCTTTCAATATGTTTCTTATTTTATGTTTTATTTGCTATTCCAACATTCGAGTTATTGAAAGTTAAAACTTTATTTTGGCCTCCAAAAAAGTTCTCCTCTACACAACACAAAAGATACTCATGATATTTATTGTAAAATACACAGGATTGTGAGGCTGGTCAATATCTTATAGGTTTAAAACCCAGTCCTCATTACAATGGCATTCACCATAAAAACTCGTCCATACAATCAATCCTTCATAATAAACATCCTCTAAAAAAAATGCACCCCATGTTAAATTAAAGGATAAAATACACATGTACAATTCTTAATAAATGGGCAATAACAAAATAACACAAAATAAATTATAACTGATGTTATAAAAATACAGGGAGGTCTGCTGTATTCGTTGGGACTGGAGCACTCTCACTGAGTGGGGCTGATGAGAAAATCAATTCACTTTCCATTTCTACCTTATCCAGTTTTCTTTCTGTGTCAATCATCAATGAGTCATTTGCATAAAGTTGTTAAAGGTCTACTGATAAATCATGCAAGGTTGAAATGTGCAGATTGAAAGAGAGGTAAGAAAAAGATACAGCTTCATTTTGGAGCAATCCTGCAAACATGAGAAAAACTTCACGCCATCAATGCCCCAGTCAAAGTTCAGCCGAATGAAACAGGAAGGTCTGCAAAGGTCCACATAAGAAGTGGGTCAAAATACAATAAATCTTTGCAAATTCAAACCACAATAATATTTATGACACTGCAGATCATGTCAGCTCCCTTTTTAAAATCATTCTATGATACATTCCTTTGCTTTTGAGATATCATGGAATGACCACATTTAGTAAGCATGCACTCTCTGATTTTAAACTTTTTCCTAGACTTGAATGACATTCACTAGTCTCTTATAACCGATTTATAGAGCCTGTACACATAATGAGGAATAAGGGCCTAGAGAATCTGATACTCACAAGTCAAATAGAGGGAAAGAGAGACAAGGGAAAACAACGCATGACATACCTAACAGCCTTAAGCAAGTGGATGACAGAACATGGTCTGGGGGAGGTTGCAGAGGGTAGGAACTTGTTGAGAGCTGTGAGGCATAGAGGGAGGTGGAGAACCATGATTGCCTACGTCCTGAAAGGACATGGCACATAAAGAGAAAGAACAATTGGGGAAAACACAATCTCCATTTGCAAAATCAAAACTTAATATATCTGATTTATTAACCTCTTGCTAACAAATCAAATTAAGCTAAGCAATCAAAATAATCATCTTAAATATATCAGCAAAAGCATTATTAAGGTTGATCTCTCGTAAGAAGGATGTAAATTGTACAACATGACACAAGGTTAAATAAAAAGGCGGCATGGCATTGTTGATTCCAATCATTCTTCCATTTAATCTTCATTATTGCGGTTATCAACAAATCTAATGAATTGAATTTTGATCTTAATTTACACAAATTCTATATTCAAACCTGATTTCATAGAGTTCATTATTATGTAAAGTGATGATAATTTTTTTGTTTTTAATGTAAGTGCAGTACCAGACGGGTGTCAAGATCTCATCAATTTACAGTTAAACTAGCTTGATATAACTGTAAATTCTATGCTAACAGTTTCTTTCTCACACTTCTCCCTTGTGGAACTCCCTTCTGGCTCTATGCTTTCCAGCCAACTTTAATCTGCAAAAAATTAAATGCAATGTCTATCTGCAGTACACTTGATGAGAATCAAACTCATCTAATAATGCACTTCAGCGCCCCAAATAATATGACAGTGTTGTACTGTCAACATTCACAGCTGCCAATTCAAGAGTAACATGGCGTTTTCTACTTTCTAAAATACGTGAGTACAGATCATTAAAACACAGTTTCTAGGACACAATGAGGAAAGAAGGCTTGGCGAAATTGATACTCATGGGACTTACAAAAGGCTGGGTGGATAGAAGGAAACAGCAAGTAGTCTACCTAATGAACTTGTGCCAATGGATGACAGAAAAGGGATTAGAGGGGATAGTGAGAATGAAAACCTTACTATTCCCACAGCTGTAAGGTTGCCTATCTGTGCCTTTTCTATAAATCCTTTCATGGTAATTGCTTGAATGAGCTCTTTGCTATGTTCCATAGACCTTCTAAAATTAAACGCAGTAGTAGACTGGTGTCAAGATCTCATCAATTTACAGTTAAACTAGCTAGATGTAACCGTAAGTTCTATGCTAAAAGTTTCGTTTCTCGCACTTCTCATTTGGGGAACTTCCTTCTGGCTCCCTGCTTTCCAGCAAACTTTAATCTGCAAAAAATTAAATGCAATGTCAATCACTATGTACTGTCCTCTTGATTAATCTTTTCTCTTCCCACTGATTAGTAATTGTTATATAAGAATAAAGTGTCACTGCCGACACTGGAGTTTGAACACATATCACCAGAGAGCAAACACAGGCGATCCCATTTTGAATAAGTAGATCACGTGATGGTAAAGGAAATGTATATATGGGAATAAGCATGGCATCTAAGTGATCATTATATGGATTACTATTTGGATCACTATTCAGTGGTTACTTTTCAAGTGAGTATTATTGAGTAAGTACTATTAGTGCAAGAGTTATTTGAAGGCGTCTGACACTAGTATTGTTCAACAGCGTTACTTTAGTTGTATCTGTGATTAGAAAGTCTCTGCTGCCATAAGCATTACAAAAGTGACAATGAGTATTTGTTGACATCACAAAAGTAATATCTTTATTTCTAATTCTTCCATATCCTGTAAGTTCTTGACAGTGGCTTTACTGCCTTGCATGAGATGATAATGATTAAAAAAAAAAAAAAAATAATACCATATGAAAACTGCAATATTTACATGTGGATAATTACATATGATTATTTTGGAGCATTTGAAAAATAAAATATATTCTTTTTGTGGGAAAAATATTTGATTATTCTTGATTACTTTTCAACAAATTGCATAAGCTGGATGGGAGAAAATAATTGAAGAACAGACTTAGTAAAAAGAGTGAGAAGAACCAAAAGTAAAATTGGTAGAAGAAGGATTTTGAAAAATACAATTAAAAACAAAGAAAAAAAAAAAAAGAAAAAAAGAAGGAAGATATAAAAAAAATGATCAATAACCAAGATAAATGTTATGCAGACATTTGAATGTCTTCTTTGCAAGTTAGCAGTTGTATATTTTAATTGATCCATTTTTCAGGTGGAGGTAAAAAGAAACATTTTTGAAAAGAAAAAAAAAACAAAAAACAAAAAACAAAACAAACATGACCATTAATATATCAACTGTAGATCAATCCACTTCCACAGTACCAGACAATTCCAAAATATAACAAGGGGAGTTTTCTCAGTATCCACTTTACAAAGCCAAAAATAAATTAACAAAAAAAAAAAAAATTAAAAAATATCAACACTGGAAATCTGTATAAGTCTGAATTAAGCACGTCCCTTCTTCAACTTCTTCACTCCCCAAATGACACTTTCTGTCACTTCCTTGGAACCAATTCTAGTGAGGATAATATGTACTTCCAGATTCTTTCCTCACTTTGCCTTTGGTTATAGATTTCTTGTGCTTGTCATGTCTGATGAAGCGGATGACACGTTTAAACCTTACACCATATACAAATATACAAAGAAGGGGTTTGATTGTCCAAACAATCTAGGAAGTGAACTTCAACACTGCAGAACTCTAGCAGATGCACCGGACTTGAGTAGGTGAGGACTTTGCTGGTCATTATAATAAACTAAGGTTAGACTATGATGGTTAAATAATAAGGATGAAGACCAGTTATCCTGTGAAAGAGAACCAGAAGAAGCTGACCAAACAAGGTCTAAGGCAGAATGGTCTGTAGGTGTGTAGTGACTATGATGAAACCCTAGCAGGTGAAATAAAAAGAAACAAATAAGCTTTTTAATGAGATTTCATGGAAATGCTTTCAGTTATCACACTTTGCAGAAAGGTGTCCAGTTGAAATAATCAATACACCAATGTTCTTTTGATTATTTGTTTCATGGGATAGCTGAGACTGTAACAGCTGACGACATTGTTTTATTGAAGGAAGGAAAAAATAAAATAGATTAATGCAGTGTTTCTCGACACTTTTTAAGCAATGGCACATCTAGGGACAAATGAAAATATCATGGCAAACTTAGCAAAATTTTTAAAGGGTATAAATTTAAATATTATGAAATAAAACCATAGATTTAAAAAAAAAAAAATGCACTCCTAAATATGAACTTTATTTCAATATTTCTATTCAACTATTTGTGCAGTTTATATAGTGTGAAATATGTGCTTGGTGTTTCTTTTTTGTTTTATTTTTTTATAATTTCTTCAATGTTTGGACAAATGTGCAACAAGAAGATCTTCATTTCTTCTTCAGTTGAACGTAGTATTTCTCGTTTCTTATTTTTTTTATGTTATTTAGGATTGAGAACCCTAATTCACATAAATAAGAAATAGAAAATTGCAATAAAACTGATAAAGCCTTTTTAGCTAATGTGAGATATTCCTTTCGTATTGAAGTGGGTACCATCGAATGTTTTATTTTGAGCCTTTCATCACTAGAAATAGTGGCCAATTCACATAATATTTATTCAAATACTAACAGGGTACCATTACTACTTCCATGCACACATGTATGCTATGACAATATTGTGCATCACCATAGTTGGAAATCACTGACCTAGTGGATGAAAGCTTTGGTTTTTTTTAATTTAGTGGCATAGTAATTATGGGTTCAATGACTTGAGTAGTAGCCAATCTAGGAGAAGAGCAACTTTGAATTCAAAACCAGTCAGAAGTGTAATGGACTGTCAGGCTATTTTACCCTTCATACACATTGCTGTTACAGATGCAGTACATGTAGTGTTCCTATGACTGTAATGTCAAGGGAAAATGTGATCATCAGGAATTAAGCTTTATGCTGGAGTCAAAAAAAAAAAAGAAAAAAAAAAAAGAATTTCTTCATCTCATAAATAAAACATATACTTGGAGATGAAAAACCATGTTCAAGTATACAATGGTATGTTTATCTTGACAAGTGCCAGATTAAACCAAAAAAGTGAGGATTGGACAGTTTTGGCCCAGATGTAGCAGCAATACTCAACAGAATTCAAAATCATTTGCCTGACCTTGTGGGTGATGAACTTTTTTCCACCTTACAACACCATTCCCACAGATGAAACACTACTAGCTTTTCACTATTGTTATTTTCATGGCAGATGTTTAGGTGAACAACATTACTTGTTTTCACCAGTCAAGAACTTCACAGTTCAGAATTGCCAGACCATGTCCATTGAGTCAATTATCTTCATTTGCTTCATATTCCATTGGTAAGGAGGAAGATTCACTCAGTTTTCCTCAGAATTGTTGCATTGTGGAATTGACTTCTAAGAGGATGCGTCCCTGATCACTACAATCAACCACTATCTATCCTACATATTCTTATAATATGTGTATCTTTCACCCTCCCTGTATGCTCTTAGAACAACCTCTTTTAGTAACCCTCTACCATGAGTGGCTCTTGGGTTTGTATTGTGTGAACAATAGTACAGAAACAGGACAAGCAATAACTGAACTATACTAAAATGAACAAGATGAGATATCCAAAAACCTGGACAGTAGAACAAGAACAGTCTAGTCTTGTAGATTAAATAAAGTGTCCTGACTATTAGAGAGACAAGCACCTCAAGAAGTCTGGAGGACACAGTGACCAAGATATTATCACAATAAAGATGAGGATATTACTTTGAATGTAAATAAAAACTTTCACAATCATCGTTTAGCTTTTTGAAGCAATTTTACTTGTTCAGATACATTTTTAATGTGACGTTAAATGATTTTGTGATGAGAAATTAGAATTAAACAAGAGAAAAGCAGCAATATTCTGTTCAAATTCAAAATGATTTTAGTTCATGAAGATGAAAGGGAAGAAGATAAACAAAAATAAAAATTCAAATTTTTAAGATAAAAATTCATAAAACCAAATAATGCAACTTCAAACATTTTTTGTAAACAAAAGGATAAGATAGAGATAAAAGATTAATCACAAAAAAAAAGAAACTAGATTTTAAAATTTAAATTTCCTTTTTATAAAAAGATCTTGTCACAGATGAAGAAAAGACTTGAAGCAAAAGGAATGTGGTTCAACAGAAAGCTGAGAATATCATAGACTGAACATGTGAACAAATGACAACAAAAACAACACTTCTGTTTAACATCAAGAAGAGACAGTTAAAATTTCAAGGTCAAATAATGGGGAAAGAAAACTTGGAAAATTTGATACTTACAAGACAGATTGAAGGTAAGCGAGACAGAGGAAATCAATGCATAACCCTTGAGTTAATAGATGGTAGAGCAGGGTTTGGGAGATGACAAAAAGACAAATGCTATTAACAGCTACAAAGGACAAGAAATTGTGGAAACCCATGACTGCCAATGTCCTGAAGAGACGGATTACATTATAGACCCTTCTTTTAATTTTGACATGACTCTCAAGATACATAGTATGAGCACCAGACCAGATATGGTAACAATATTCAATGCAAGTGTAGGGAGACAACAGTTTTTTTTCCCTTAGGTTGAATGCATGGGAGTCCAGCCCCTTTAGAGAGGAGAATTGTTCTTCTGTTTGGGGAACGGTTAATACCTTCTTAACCACCAGGGGGTCCACACACATGAAAAATGGATATGTACACAGCCTAACATAGAGAAAAAAGTCATTTTGATAGCACATTGCTAAGGACGGTCAAAGGTCGTAAGGCTGGTATGTTTATTTTTTTGTTCATTTTTCTGTCAAACATTCTCATCCTTTGAATTGGGTGAATAATCATTTTGTGTAAATCTTTTTAACATGTGTATGTAAGTTGCATTTGCCTTATTAAATGTTTTGTTTATTACGGGCGTGTATCTTGAATTTCTATATTCACATTCAATGTTAGTGTATCAATGGCTACACTAATGCTAATATAAGTACTTAGTGTATGGGAAAGCATTATTCTTCCTTGCACTAAATAGCCAGTAAATTATTGCTGGTTTATAGACAATACTAATACAAGAAAGAACAGTAGATTTATAAATGGGAAAAATGCATTCTAAAATTATCTGGCACAACACACTGAACCAAATTTACTAATAGCAGACCTAGTAACTGACTTAATACAATCATTCCACTTCATATTAATGGAAAAAGAGTTATTTTTCTGGAGGTTAGCATCAGCTATGCTGATGGAAGGCAGAAAAGATTCCCTATGCTGATTAAATGAAAATAATTTTGTTTTTGAGGTGTTAAAATTTACAAGCCATTACTTATCCCACTTAACCCTAGATCAGAGGTCCTTTTTGAGAATGTTGTTTGAAGAAGGCATGTTGCTTGAATTTGTCAGTCATTGTAAAGATTGCAGAGGCCTTACAACACAATTATATAAAAACTGAGTAATAATTTCATTTTCGTTCCTAAAATTAAGTCTATTAATAGACTAATGGCAATGTGCATACCTGTGAGCATTAGCTTCACTTGTATTTCTTTTGAATGCTACAATCATAGTGTTATGTTATAATGGCTCTCTACCTTAAGGAGCTCCCAAACATACAAATATGAGGTACTAAAGGCAAATAAAAAGAGGGGTACCAAAATACATTTACCATATTTATTAACAATAACAATGGAAAACAATAAAATATGACAGACATTGTACTTACAATGGATATGGTTTGCACTCTAAAAGATTAACACCTTTATTTTAATGTGAGGTCATCAGCTACGAACTAGAAATATCTTTGTACCCCAGGGTACGAGTCTAGACATTGGTGACAGGACATATTGCTCCAACCTCTTCTCAGGACAGGACTAGATGTAAATGTGACAAGGGCTCTAATTCATCTTGTTTGTCTGCTAAACGTGCAAAGGGCACTAACTCATGTCAGTTATCTGCTTGCTAGGTAAGGGGTTCTGTCTGAAACCCTACAATAGTATGTAAAGTTTGTGAACTTTCTGATATCATTCCTATGTAGTTGCTTTCTTTATTTAAAAATTTAAGTTATATGATTATTTACGCAGCTGCAGATAGCTGATTGTTTCAACAGTGTCTATCACTAAATGAATATAAATACACAGAGATCAGTTCTTTGGAGATATGCCATCGTAAGAAATTAATGATGATAAATTGGGCTTTGTTATGTTTGTAAGCAAATGCAATCAACGGAGCTTCATTAACCTGACTTAGAAGAGCTCAATTGAATTGGAGGAAGGCAAAAACCATAACACAACCAATTATCATAAATCATTTGAGCACTTATCTCAGATTTCTAACATGGAAGGAAATGAAAACAAGAAATACAATCTGTTAATTGTCTATTGACGATAAAAGCAAACATTATCAGAAGTCGTAAAGAATTTCCCACTGACAATGTTTATTCCTTTCAAAATGGAATCGCAAATGATTATTTTACATTGATTGCAGTCACGAGGTGGAATTTCTGATTGACATTAAAAAGGATGAACACAGAAAATTGAAGGAGTTAAATTCAGTAAGACTTCATTTTAAACAAACAGAAATGCATACATATATTTTTTAAATCATTTTATGCCAAGCAAGGCAATAATGCCACTAAAATATTTTTAATTTTTTTTTCTTTTTAAAAAATAAACCCCATGAATGATATGGACTGCTCCACTATTACTATATAGTTCGCTATTGTTATATAGGAATAAAGTGTCGCTGCTAACACCTGAGTTTGAACATAGATCACCAGTTAGCAAACACAGGCGATCCCATTATTGAATTAAGTGGATCACATGACCATGGAGAAACGCATAAGTAGGAAGTTGTGTGATGTCTAATTGATTGTTATTTCTATTCTATCCTCTATAACCATTCAGATCACCATTTCTAGTCTATTACTATACAGACTGCTATTCTCTACTCTATTCATTACACTATTTCTCTGTATGGATTACTATTCAGTGGTTAATTCCAAATGAGTATTATCAAACAACTACTATTTGAAGGATGTCTGACACCAACATTGTATCTGCAATTACAAAGTCTCTACTACAACGAGCATTATGAAAGTGATGAATATTCACTGACATTATAAAACTATATATATATATATATATATATATATATTTCAAAATTGAAATTATGAATAAAAATGACAATAGGAAAGTTTTCAATCAGCGCGTTTCGTCCTTTATGCAAAAGAGTTGTATTTTGGTACAGGTGAGGAATATATATATATGAATATATATTATGAAACAGTTTTCAATGTGTGTGTTGTGTGTGTGAATATATATATATATATATATATATATATGTATATATATATATATATATATAGAAAACTGAACTGGAAGTCAAAATGACTACAATTGAAAGAAAAGAGAAATAAGGTTAAGGAGTGAGTTAAAAAAAAAAAAAAAAAAAAAAAAACAGATGAAAAGGACAAATAACCACAACATTCCACACATATGCACAGATGTGTGCATGGATGCAAACATACATTATGAAGAAAAAAAATATTAAAAAAAAAAATCGAGATTTATAAGCAGTCAATTGCTGACACCCCCTGATGAGTGGATGGAGTGATTGATTCCTAGAGGATCTGTCTATGAAATTCTGGAGTTGGGATGCTGAATGTAACATCAATCAGCTAAGTGACAAATCTTTTACGTGTGTGTGTGTGTATGTATATATATATATTATTAAATATAATAGACAATGAATGTCTTATGTCTTCTAATGTTCAAACGTTTGCTTTAATTTCTGATGAAAATAAAGACAGAAATTGTCCATTATTTGGATATTTTTAATTAAGTTGGTCCTAAGCTTTCGGCTCACATGAACCATCCTCAGAATGGTTATACAGACATGAAACAAAGATATCCACTGTCAAAGATATTTTGTTACTTTGACATAGAAAATTTCTATGCAGCGATAATAGTTGTGGAATAGTAGACGCAGATCATAAGTTCAAGATGCGGTTCTATGATGTCATACCATCAGATACACCCAAGTATTACAACAGAACCAATGTCTAGATACAATGTAATGTGTTGTGGCTAGTTTGAAATGTAATTTTGTTGGGTGTGGTTTGCTTTATTCTTATGTAGATGGCCTCCAATATCTGAAGGTTCTTTTTACTGTGTGTATGTGTGAGTATTATTGTGTTATCAACTAATATCTAATATTATGTATATAGTTATGTTTTTCTATACATATATATGGATGGCTGGATTATCCTGTCAAGAATGACATAAGAGGGTTCAGTAAATTAAAATTTTTTGTTTTTGAATAGGAGTTTTCCATCTAGCTGCATGTTGGCCATTAACTCCTATAAGGAGTCCATCCCCCTCTATCTTAGGCCATTTTCTCTAGGCTAGTTGGAATTTAGAGTTTTCCTTCTCCTAGACCAGTTGCCAACTATGACTATATGGCCAATTCTCTTTTGCTATTTACCCATAGCTGGGGGGACAAGAAATGGATTCATAACTTTCCTAGTGGTATTTGCACTAAGTGAATGCAACAAACTCAACTGGAATTCAAACTTCAAGCCATTATCCTATTTCTTAATTTAAGCCATTATCCATTATATCACCTGCACATCCCAACCTACAGCACCTGGTATTGCCAAGCAGTCATCCATCTAGGCATGGACTGTGCTCAACATTGCTTTTATATATATATATATATATATATATAAAATGTATATTTAGGTAGTAGAAATTCATTTAAATAAATTTTCTTAAATTCAACTGTCGAGTTTCGTGTGTAACTTTTTATTATATTCTCCAACAAGTTTTTTTATAAATTTGAAAATTAGAAAGATACAGCAATAAATTAAGACAGACCATATCAGCTGAATTTAGCAAAACTGTTTTTTTATATATATATATATATATATATATATATATATATATATATATATATATATAAGTTAATGGAAATCTTGGTAATCCCTATGGATAATCCCAAGGAGGATGAAATCCGGAGGGCTCAATGTTAAGTCAGAGCAAATAATTTAATTTAAAGAAAAAACAGACCACTTTAAGGTTGTTATAATTTATTTCACCAGAGATTTTATTTTTCTCTGGATCTTCAGACTTCACTTTCAAGGGTGAAAAAATGAATTTACACTTTTGAAGACCAATATTAAACTTATATAAGGTGACATAGAGAGTGGTGAGGGACAGTGTGAGAGAGATGGTCGAAATTAGAGAGGGAAGGGAAAGTTTTAAAATTTATTTTTATTACAGTACTTAATATAGAGGAGGAGGGGGGTAAGGATCAGACATTGACCTATTTAATCGGTCAACTCACTGGAAATGATATGGGGAAAAAGAGAAAAAGAAAAAAGGAAAAAGTAGGGGAAGAGATAAGAAATAAGATATGGACTTAGGGTTTTGAAGAAAGATGTTTGCTGAAACCTCCTGATAATTAGTCCAAACAATTACAAAAAGACTCGTCTATGAAAATCTGTAGTTAGGGTGGTGAATATAACATCAAATAGCTTAGTGGCATATTGTGTGTGTGTGTGTGTGTGTGTGTGTGTGTGTGTGTGTGTGTGAGAGAGAGAGAGGGTGACTAAGTATGCTGCTTTACACAATTTGGATTTGAAATTTTCATTGTATAATATTTAATTTATATATAAGGAAGAAAATGGTGAATTACCATGTGTCTTACAGAATGCCATGTGTATCCTACGATGGAAAATGTGGCAAAAAAGAAAGAAAAAAAAAAAGAAAAAGAGGCATCTATTCTGCATAATATGCTGAAGAGAGAATATTTAAATTAGAAACAAGTCAGTTGCAGGAGTCACGATAAAATATTTTGATATGCTAATATTGTGTGTCCTCTCCCAGTTGTCTACAAATGGAAAAAATGCTTTGCTGATAAAAGCGGTTGGTGTTCTCGAATTAGAGTGGGAAATAAATAAAAATTGTGTATTTTGGCTACTGCATTCATTGGTAAGTGAGTTATTTTTCTGACTGGTTACGTGCATTGTGATTTGTGACATAGTACCTGTGAATTGAGATTTCGGCATTTCTTTCTGCCCCTGATATTCTAATCTGAACTTACAGTGATTTGTTCTCTGCAATGTGGAAATAATCTGTGACAAATATTTCCTTTGCAATCCCAGCACTCCTACACTATATGGTCACTATTCATCATGAATTGTTTTGACAATAAAAAAAAAAAAGAACATGTTGAAAAGTAAATGCTTTTTTTCTTTTTTCATCATTAGCCTATGGACTTATAGGTGTACTTCCATCTGTGGATGTACCAATATTAATAAAAAAAAAAATAAATAGAACTTTTATTCACCCAAACTATATATAGATTTTGGATTAAAAATAGAAATAGTCCTATTTGAGCTTAATGCATTTGTCAAACAATCTATCATAAGGATTTATATTATATTCAAATTTTTTCTTTTCCCTCCTAAGTGGTATTTGTTTGAGAAATTTTACTGAAAAAATGTCTCTTTTGTATTGACTTCCTGAGCTAACTATATACCATGGTTAGTCAAAACACAACTGATGAGTCACACGTGGCTTTTTGGAATTTAATCTATGGCTCATGGAAATATATTAGCCAAGTTCCATTTCTCATTACAATTACTATACAAAGTTTATTAGAAAAAAAACAAGTTATTATTGGGTATGGGCTACAAACACACTGGATTGAAATTAGTTTAAAATCCATGGTTAGTAAAAAAAAAATAATTAACCCTTCACTTGGAACCAGTATCGCAATGATGATGACACCATATCTGCTGTTTATGACATTTTAAACTAACAGGATGAAAGCTTCTTCACCAATGGAATCCAATCATTTCAACACCAATGGAAGTGTGTGAACTGCAAGGGTGGCTATGTTGAAAAATAAACCTCATTTGGTCACATTCCATAGGAGTATCTTGATCAACCTATGAACCTTTCAGCCAACTCGTGTATATGATTAAATATTTTACCTTTGGCATTATAAAACATGTAAATCTGTGGTAAGTCTATAGAATCTATGATTATCGCATAATTTAGTATGATATAATTTGGGAAAATAAAATCAATGAAAATTTCCAGAAGCCTGCCACAGAAATTACTGGAGAAGATTCTTGTATCTTAAGCTTGATTCCTAGTTTGATCTTCATCATGCAGGACACATGAAATTTTTAAGGGATCTGATTAAGATAAAATGTGTTTTATATGTCAAAAAAATAATAAAACATTGAATTTAGACAAATTTTTCAAAACATCAACAGAAACTGAAGTAAAATTATGTATTTCAGGTATTAATTACCTGCAGCTATGTTTTCTAAAATGAATGTGTTAGTTACTCACAGGTATATATTCTCGAAATCAGTTTGCTAACTATTCACAAGCATGTTTTCCCAAAATCACCTTTTGTAAACTATTCACATGTGTATTTTTCCAAGATCACATTTTACTAACTATTCACAGGCATGTCTTCAAAAATTTATCACTTGCAAAAATGTTATGTCAAAGTGGCTATAAGTATATCATATATATGTTATTAGTTGAAGAATATCAAACACTTAAAATCTCATAGGTAACAATTTTTATTTCATAAGAGCTCTAAAAAAGCAGCCATCAATCAGGTGATTTTGTTTGTAGGTCTTGAAGATTGAGAGCACTTTTTTTTTTAAAGGTCTCATGAAATAAAAATTATTACCTATGGGATTTTAAGTGTTTGATATTCTGTAATTAATAATTATTTTGCTCTGTCTTTAGACATAGAACTCTTTCTGGATTTATATCCTCCTGGAAATTCCATACAGATTACCATATTGTATTATTACTTAGTATCACATGAACTCAAAGCATATAATGTAAATTTTTGTTAATCATTTCGCTCCAAGCGAGATAATGAACCCACTAAGATGTAAGAGGTCACTGAGTTTGAGAAAATATGAAAAAACAAAAAAAACATTATTAAGGAGTGAGAACAGTAAAAGAACAGAATTTAAGAGGACAGAAGATAATGATTGATATTGATCTTCAAAAATTTAAATGCAAAGTTGACTGAAAAGCAAGAAACTGGAAGAGAGTTCTACAAGCGAGAAGTGTGAGAGAAGAAATTGTTAGCATATTAACTGACTTAAAAAGAAGACAAGGTTAATTTTACTTTAAATTAAATTCTTTTATTACTAACACCTGCCAAATATGAATGCACCTTAGAATTCTAAATTTTAACTTGGAAAGATTTTTATATAACCATTAATTTAAAATGTTGTCAAACTTTTAATTAATATTTGCTGAAGATATTTGACAGTTTTCTTGCTTTGGGGTGAAACAAGCTAGTTCAGCAATTTTTTATTGTTGTGCCTGATTTTGATCTTAATTTAATTATTAAAATGCCCAACAAAATAGCTATTCATTTTCCAGCAGAGTTCTTCCAGTAAATTTTTTCCGGGTTTTGCAAAAGAGTTTAACAACATCTGCTCATATTACCAACTGGGGAAAGTAATTTTTCATCTTAGAAGCTGTAAAAGAAAGTCCCAAACAAATTATACCAAAGTTTTAGAGAAAAGAATGTAGTGATACAATGGAAAGGTAGGAGAATGAGGTGATTGAAAATAAAAGAAGAAAGGGAATGGGTTAAAGAAATGAGAGAGAACAGCCCCACCTCCAAAATGGTAAATAACTGAAGTGTAAAGAGATGGTCTGATGAAAGAGATGAACATTTGAATAAGTTAAAAAAAAAAAAAAAAAAAAAAAAGCCAAAATGAAGAAGAAGTGGAAAAGAAAAGGAGAGCAAGGAGCGGAGAGAAAAAAGAAGGAGAGCAAGGAGCGGAGAGAAAAAAGAAGGAGAGCAAGGAGCGGAGAGAAAAAAGAAGGAGAGCAAGGAGCGGAGAGAAAAAAAGGAAGAAGGAGAGAAAAAAGGAGCAAGGAGAGAAAAAAGAAGGAGAGCAAGGATCGGAGAGAAAAAAGAAGGAGAGCAAGGAGCGGAGAGAAAAAAGAAGGAGAGCAAGGAGCGGAGAGAAAAAAGAAGGAGAGCAAGGAGCGGAGAGAAAAAAGAAGGAGAGCAAGGAGCGGAGAAAAAAAGAAGGAGAGCAAGGAGCGGAGAGAAAAAGAAGGAGAGCAAGGAGCGGAGAGAAAAAAAAAGAAGGAGAGCAAGGAATGGAGAGAAAAAAGAAGGAGAGCAAGGAGCGGAGAGAAAAAAGAAGGAGAGCAAGGAATGGAGAGAAAAAAGAAGGAGAGCAAGGAGCGGAGAGAAGAAAGGAGGGAGAGCAAGGAGCGGAAAAGAAAGGAGGGAGAGCAAGGAGCGGAAAAGAAAGGAGGGAGAGTAAGAAGCGGAAAAGAAAGGAGGGGGAGAAAGTAGAGAGTAAAAGAATATAAAAAAGATGCAAAGATAACAGACACAAAATAAAGTAAAATGAAACAGAAGAGCAAAGGGAGAGAGAGAGAAAGAGATAAGGGAAAGCATTGAAAAAAGAAAAGCAATAAAAAAGAAAGAGTAAGAAAAAATAGAGATTTAAAAAAAAATAGTGACAAATTTAGCCAAAAGATAAATGTGATTGACAGAGAGAGAAAGAGGAAAAGGGAATAGAGTTAGAAAAGAAAGAAAGAAATGAAGAGGAATTCTTGTTTTGACTATCATCTTGGAAAATGCAAATTCATTTTGTTGGAGTGGCAAGTAGTGGACTTTTGGTCTGTATTTCATCACAAAATGTGAGAAAGAAATACATCAATAGACAGGAAAAGATGGAAGTCACCTGCTGATTTGATCCTAGCAAGGAATCTTTGATAAATATTGATGGGACACATCTCAGCTCATAACCGATATTTTTACATGTCTGAGATCCAAGAGTTTGTAAACAAACAATCACAGAATTCATCACATATTTACACAAAATTTAACACTTCACTTATTTACATTATATTCATCATCTTAAAAAAAAAATACATTATGGTATCTCAGTTCCATTTGCAATGCATTATGGGATCTTCTTTCCATTCGCAATGCATTATGGAATATGCTTCCAATTCAGTAAATTTCTTATTACTCATAAGATGTGCTATTCCCAAATTAAGTGTTGCATTAAACTGAGCTCAGCTAAGAAAATATTTATTGAAGTTGAATGCTAAAGGTTTACTACCAAGTCTAGTTAATTTGTTGATAAACCTGATTAAACTCGGATTTGTTACCAAACAAAAAAGAAAACATCTTAAGAAGTTTCAAGAACGAAGAGAGTCTACTGCCACATGGATCTGGGATGTTTACACTGTGACAGAAACCAACAAAATCTGGTAATGCTGTGTGGTACTGTTGTGGTGCCTTGAGTTTATGATAATGATACCTTTGATTGGAAACCATGTCTGGTTGATAAAGGTTTTATTAGTGACACTACTGTTGCTTTTCACATAAGTAGTTGCTACATACAATAAATAAATCATAATTGTTAACAGCAAATCCACTTAATATGCCTTTTAGAAGAAATATGGAAATTGACAAGAAGAAATTAATAAAATATATTTATATTTTCATTTCTTCCTTTATGAGGTGGTACTACAGAAATGAACTGAAACATTCAAATTCTTGGCATCAAATCAGTTTTATATACTGAAATATTTGTGCAGCTTAAATATGAGTTAGGGTGGTTGATTTTATGACATGCCTGTCCATGTCTGTAGTGGGAATCCATTCAATACATAATGACCATCTTTTCCTCTAAGGTCAAATTCCCTCAAGGGCAGGTAATCCATCCTTTTCACCAAGACAGAAATAAACAAAATATTGATAATTCCAATCTTTGTTGGGTTATTTAATATTGAATTTTGTATGGGGCACCCAGTGAGTATCCAAGTGGATAATATCACTCACTAGGTCTATGTTGCACAAGCAAATGGCTATCATTTCAAAAAGAAATCAGATTTTTTTTCATAAGAAATAAATTGAGAGATGTTTAAGAATAGCAAGTATTGAAAGCTGAGAAAGACAATGGTAATTGTGATGTGAAATCAATCACTGCTTCACTTGATATGATACATATTCTTTAGAATGACAGAGTACATTCATATCCCATGATCAGTTAACATAAGTTAGTTAAGTCTGCAGTCCAACCACTGGGCCACACAAAAAGAATAAATACATTTTTTCCCCATTTTAATGACTATCAAAGTCTTGTGTATGTTGCTTTGTTATGCATATGACCAACATAGACCCCACCCCTGTTCAGGGAAAAATTGTCTTTCATGACACTAGTCAATGAGGGGGGGGACTGCTGAGTTGAGGTATACAATATACTATTCTCTTATTCTTCAGACTTTAATAGTTGAATTCTTCAGTAAATAGAGGATACTTTACATTTTGCTCACTTTGGAGAAAGTACACAAAAGAGATACTGAAAATTGATAGATTTTGTTTTCCTTGAGAACAACAAATTTGTTCAGTAGACTAAGCGTGAATATTATTTAAAGTGGATGGGTTGCTGAAAGGGCACTCTCACTTTCTCAACACCCAAGGTTATTTTTTCCAACAGTATGCTGAAACACCACAGCTGGTGGCCATTTTAGCTGCAAGAGTTGCCAGAAAGGAAATAGAATTTACTACTAGTCTAAGGGGACACGCTCAAGGTTCTAGAATAAGTCGTTCATGTCCGAGGCTGGCTGCAATCAAGGAAAAAGAGCCCAGTCTACACTTCTATTTACTCAGAGAATAACCACAAGAATAAGAGCTGAATGAAAATAATTATTGGATATAAATAATAATAGTGATGAAAGTAATGGCAGTGGTAGTAGTAGCAATAATATTAATAATAATTTATTAAGGTTGTTGCTAATAAAATTATTACTATCAGAAAAAATTTGATTACCAACAAAATAATTACAATACTTAGTGTATTTTATAATTTCTTTTCTTCTCATAATGTTGAAACTTAAAAAAATATTTTCTAATGTACTCACAAGAATTCGAACATGTCATTTTCACATTTTTCTATGTGTACAAATATGGATATCTCCTAAATAAATCTCCACATCTTGACAAAGTCCTTGAAGAATAAACACATTTAAAAAGTAAGATTTCCTATTTTATTATATATATGGGACAGTGCAGAGGATTTGGAAAGAGTCTGATGGGTCTAAGGGTGATTATGAAGGTGTTTGGAGTGATCACAAGTGATAGCAATATTCTGCTTCTGCAAACATCTTTCTCTTCAGTGACTTTAATGCTCACCACAGCATGTGGCTTATATATTCTAAAGTTACTGATGTTGCTGGGGTTCAGACATTAAATTTTTCCATTGCCCAATGCCTTACTCAAATCGTGGACTCCCTTACTTGTTTCCCTAGCAAAACCAAGCAACATGTTTCTCTACTTGATTTATTTCTTACCTCGCTCTGGCCGAGATTTGCAACACTGCCCTCTTGGTAATTCTGACCACTCTGTGTTAGCTATTGATATTTCGTTCCAATCATCTATTAGGCAGGAACCCCATATCCACAACCTCTTTCTGTTACCAACATGGTGATCGGGACTGTGATTTTCTTCATGATGTCCATTTGACTAACATCTTTACCCTACAAAATGAAAATTGTGCCACTGAGGTTTCTCCTTGGGTCAAAGCCAGCATTGTGCTTTTATCCCTTTTTGGAAATATCAGGTGAAACCTTAAATGTCTGCATGGTTCACACCAGCATGTTCAGCCACTATAGCACACAGAAACCACTATTTTTTCGCTATACCAGTGTGACAGCTGTCATCACAACAGGCACCTATTCGTTGTTGCTTGCAATAAATGTAAGCAAGTCCTCAAAGGAGCAAAATCCATGTTTGCTGAGAGAATGAGGCACTGCATAGCCTCTAAAAACTTTGGCTCTTGTGATTACTGGCAGCTCTATAATGGAGCATTAAGTGTAAGGTCTTTATTTCTCCCCTCTTCAATCAATATGAGGTGTTAACATCCTCTGCTGATAAAGCTGAATGCTTTGCATGTAAATTCTCCTAAAACTCTACTCTTGACTCATCCAGAATATCCCTACATAACTTCCCTCCTAGAACTGAATCTCTGTTGAGTGATATGCGTATAACCCCTTCCATGGTTTCTGCTATCATCTCTAATCTAGATCCCCACAAAGCATGTGGACACAATGGTATCTCTGTAATAGTCATTAAAAAGTGTGCTCCCAAACTGGCTCCTGTTCTCTCCAAACTATATAATAAATATCTTGCAGTCTTCTGCTTTCCTGCTTGCTGTTTTTAAGAACTTCTAACTATTAGCCTTCTTTTTGGGAAACTCCTAGAGGCCCTAATCAATGCTGAAGTTGTTCATTGTCTCTCATCACAGGGCCTTTTCTCAGACAAGCAATATAGCTTTCATTTTTCCAGGTCAACTGCTGACATACTGACGATAATTGCATTTATCATACTCAAGATAAAAACAGTGAAGCTCAGGCTGTAGAATTGGACATACTGAAAACCTTTGACAGCATCAGGTATTCAGATGTTCTTCACAAGCTAAAAAAGTTACAATGTCTCCAGGCACTTTTCAAACTGTCTAGATCATTTTGTACTAACACGGATGTCCCCCAGGACTTCATCTTTGGTCTTAATCTATTTTTAATTTTCAGAAATGACCTTCCTGATGACATCATCTCTCCACTTAGTATCTACACTGATGACACAATTTATTCCTGCTTCAATAGTAAGGCTTATCAATCCAACAAGGTCAAAATGGCAGCTGATATCCAAAATGACCTCAAGTCCATTATTAACTGAGGCTTGTTAATTTTAAAAGACTCCAAAAATTAACCTTCTCTCCATTAATCATCTGAGAGATCACTCGCTGCCTTCTATAAGCATGGCTGATGCTAACCGCCAGGAAAGTGACTCATTGTGCCTTTTTGAGCTCATGTTCTCAGCTGACATGAAGTGGAAAGACTATAGCGAATCCATTGTGAAGTCAGCTGCTAAGAAAGTCAGTTTTCTTGCACTTCTTGCTTGTGAAGCTGTCTTCCTGCTCCATGCCTTCCAGTCAATTTTAATCTACAAAAATTGAAATGCAATATCAATTACTATCTACTGTGCTCCTGATTACTCTCTTCTCTTTCAGCTCATCATTAATGTTTCTGTTCTTAATTTTTTCACACCCTGTAACCTCTCGTGTTTTAGTGGAACTACTGTTTAGTATGGGGGTAATACCGATGAAAAAACTCGTCTTCCCACAGGTCCTCAGACTCAACACAGAGGCCTCAAGTGGGTCACTGCTGGAAACCCTATGTTTAGCAACAGAACTCTGCACCATGCCACACAAGCAAGAGAACCCAGTCATGGATGTTAGA
>CAHIKZ030005067.1:285000-355000 GCA_903632075.3 Acanthosepion pharaonis
GCTATATGAATGAAACTCAAACAGTGATGAAGAAAATTTATATTTGTTATTAATATTTATGAAAGGATTTTTCATTTATTAATCTAACATATTTTAATTTATTGCTTAAATATTATTTTTAACAGATACCCATATGTGAGTAGATGCTCCGTTTTTATTTATTTATAAACAGCATATTTCCAACTACTGGTCTGAATATTTGAGAAATCTTAGCAGGATTCAAATCTGTTACCTCTAAGAGAAACTGTCATTGGATCTGACATGCCTTGATCTCTCAGCCATGAAGAACCTCCTGGTCAAACAAAGCCCGAATAGTGCTTTTGAACAGAGCAAGAATCAGGAAAGGTCTGTGTACAAAAGTAGTCTTTGGGCTTTGTATCATATACATATAGAAAGCCTGGCAGAACTGAATTTGAGAATTTTATAACACTTAGTGTGTGTGTGTGTGTGTGTGTGTGTGTGTGTGTGTGTGTGTGTGTGTGTGTGTGTGTATATATATATATATATATATATATATATATATATATATATATATATATATATATATCCAGGTAAGAACAAATTAGTATGCTTGCTTTAATTTTGAGTGAAAATAAAGACAAAAATCATCCAAAATTTGAATATAATTTTATTAAGTTGGTCTTGATCTAAGCTTTCAGCTCACATGAGCCATCTTCAGAGTGGTTATACAGACATTTTAATAAAGATATTCACCATTGAAGATAATATTTTGTTATGTTGACATAGAAGATTTCTATACAACAATAATGGTCACGAAATTTATTTTCGCCCGAAAATAAAGCAAACATATGAACGGCTCATGATCAGACATAGTAGACATTCATTGTCTGCTATATTTTTAATAATATATATATATATATATATATATATGATGAGAAAAAAAGAGTCCACGTATGCTTCATATAGTTTATAGAGTAGTAAGTTGGTCAATAAAACAAAGTCAAACAAAAGTTTTCCCACACCCTCCCATTGTCTAACAGTGATTTTCCTAAAAGAATTCTTTATCCCCTTTTTTGTGCTATTTCTTTCCTCTCTCTCTCTTTTTTTTTTTGGCTTTTTTTCTTTTTCATTTTATTGACAATCTCACTATGTTCCCACACTGATCCTAACTCACAAAAACAAAATAATTCAACACTAATGCCAATCCCACCCCTGCTCCTACAACCCTTTTTCCCCCTATGTTCAACATCTCACTTCACTACCACCCGCCACAATTTTTAAATCTGAGGTTATTTTCACAGTAAGTTTCGCACAGTGAGAAATCAAACAGGGAACGGATTTTTTCTAATAATTCCACCTACAAGTGGCATCTACCCACCTCAAAAAACTAATGTTGGATAGTTTCCACCATCCCTTCGTTTATTTCTGGCAACTGCTGATGAAGAAAACAAGCGTGTTCGAAAATTCCAAACTTGGAACCTCAATCTCCGTGCTTCATTTTTGCCACCTGGTTAATATTAATAAATGTTTTTCATTCCAATTTCATCAGAACCCTTTTGTTTGACTTTGTTTTTATTGACCAACTTATCTACTCATATATATATATATATATATATATATATATATATATATATATATATACACACATATACACACTGTGCTTAGTGAACATACATTTAGAAAGTCTGACAGAAATGAATTTGGGAATTTTATAACACTTAAATACTCTTTGAAAAGACAGAAATCCACTTCTCCTTGTGTTCTATCTTATAATCAGATATCTTGACAAATATATTTCATCCCTAGAATGCTGTAACAATTCCAAGAGAAATGACTGGGTTTGTGGGAACTTAGGTGAACCACTATTTCTTACTGCACAGATAACAGTAGGGAACATCACATATATTTCCATTCTCTATTGTCAGCCTTTGCCTCATACTGTGGTCTTTTTCCCCAAACTCACCCTTCTCTACTTCTTTTTCTTCTTCAATATTGGTTTCAATTTCGTACAGTTGTCTACTAGTTGTCGCCATCTGACTTTGCAAAGACTACCCATAAAGCAGTTTCTGTTCTGGAAAAAAAATCCCCAAATCATATAAACAAACAGTAGGTAACATCTGTCACTTATAACACACAAGCACTGTCCAGATAGTATTTAGCCATTTTGTATGTCTTAAGTACTAATCAAACAGCCTTGATGTAACTTGGCAACTGATCTGAAGGACATGTCAACACATGTAGGTTACTCAGTCAGTAATGTACAAGCTTCGTTACTGTATGACTGTTCTATACACAATCACAGATAGAGTAGATTCTATATATCTCATGATAAAGTAAACGATTGCATCACCCAGGTCTGTCAACACTTATACTAGATATAGCCCCAACTCTAAAATGGCTCCTGGTTCTTCCCAAAGTTTAAAATCACAATCAAGAAGGATCAGATTTCAAATTATGGATGAGATTAAGGAGAACGTGAAAAGGATTTTGCAGGCCATTTTGAAAAATAGAAGGTACATTGGGATAAGTTAGTGAGATCTAAAAGGAAGTACTTTAAAAAGGAATAATTTCTTAATACACTGAGTAAACTATTTATGCATTAAATAAAATGATGAATAGTTAAAATTAAATAAATAATATATAATAAATATAAATAAAAAATATAATCAATATGTCAAAAAATAAATAATATAAAATACAATAAAAAACTAATATAAATAAAATATAAATATAAAATGCCAAAAAATAAATCTAAAATAAAAAAATAAATATAAATATAAAATGCCAAAAAATAAATAATATACAAAATAAATAATAAATATAAATAAAATAAAAAATCAAGCTTGAAATATTTTCTTTCTTACGTTTCATATTTACATACAGAGTTCAGCCAGTACATTTCTACAAGCCCCATATTAAATGTCAAAGAGCCACATGTGGTTTACGAACTATAGTTTGGCCATACATCAAAATAAAACATTTTTTTTTATGCTTCTGTTGATTTCTACTTACAGATACAAAAATTGCATTAACCCTTTAATTGTTAAGCTGATAAAATGTCTCATATTTTACTTAAATAGAAATGGCTTTTTATTAGGAGTGTTTTTTTTTTTAAATTTTCTCATGTATGCTTTTATATGGAGGGCATTTAGTATTAAATGTCAAAGTTAATTCACATTTGTAATGATATCGTTTTAATTATATACGATTGCATTCAAGCATGAAACAGACTCAATATCAGAGATAAAGTATTAATAGAATTAATACAAATATAAATATATTGTCACTCATCCCCTGATGAGTAGGCAGAGTGATTACTGGATGGTCCATCTACAAAACTGTAGAGTTTGGATGCTGAAAGTAAAAGCAATCAGCTAAGTGGCAAATTTTATATTTGTATTAATATATATATATATATATATCAACATATTCAATTTAAAAACCATCATTGATAATGGCTAATAGAATAGCTGAAAATGCTTGGACATATAAAACATTTGGACAGTTTTTACACACTTTATGTCCAGAAAAGAAAACACTTGTATGAACACAAGAGAAGCTGAATAAAAAGTTTAATTGCAGTACCTTGTCACTTATTTTTATATATATATATATATATATGTGTGTGTGTGTGTGTGTGTGTGTGTATGTATATGTCATAAAAATTTCCAAGGAGTTTATTTGATGGAAACTATTTATTAAGATCATGTGATCAAATAATTATCTCACTTTGCTATTGATTGGGTGTGGGCAGATAATGATATGATGCTTTAACACTTATGGATTTTATAATTGTATTATAAATAAAATCAACCTGAAATATGTGTGCTTTTTTTTTCTTTAATAAATCATCTTTTCATTCAGATACAGTGCTGTGCAAAAGTAAGTGAACCTCTAAGATAATATTTTTTAAATCATCTTTTTTTCCAGATAATCAACAAATCTTAAAATATATACATTCATTAAGAAAAAACTTTATTAAATGAATTGCAGCCACTTTCAAACATTTTTTTTATCAAACTGGAATGAAAATATTAATTAAAAATTGAAATGTGTACAAGTGTGTGAACACTCACATTTAATATTTGGTGACTCCACAACGTCAACCAGTCTTTTCCGATAATTATACTATCTGGCAGTAGTGAATGTCAATTTTTGACCATTCTTCTTAACAAAACTCCCATAATAGCTTGATATTACCTGGATTCCTTGGGTAACTTGAACCACAGATTTTCAACTGATTTTAGAACAATTCTTTGACTAGGCCATTCCAAGACTTAAAATTTCGTTTTTGGAACCCATTCTTTTGTGCATTAGCTTTGATGTTTTCAATCACAGTTGTCTTGGAAGATCCAGCACCAATTTAAACCCAACTATCAAACCAAGGGCAAGACACTTTCATTCAAAATTGCTTGTTATGTTCCAGAGTCCATTGTGCCATCAATGCATACTATTTTGTCTATTCCAGCTATAAATCATAATGCTGCCACCACCATGTTTAACTGTTAGCACCAAAATCTTCTTTTCAAAAAGCCATATTAGGAGCTTAACAGTCATACTGCCTATTGTTCCTCCCCAAAAGCTCTAGTTTGGTCTCATGTTTTGTTGTAATAATGTAGATTTCCTTAAAATAAAATCTGCTTTTCTAACAGCACTATTAAAATGATAAAACATCTCAACATGAAAATTTTTCTAAATTGCTATATATATATATATATATATATATATATATATATATATATATATATATATATATTAAATTAAGAAAAGTTTTAGTGATTTATCTTTTAGCTGACTCTAGAGTTTCACATTGAAATGCTAATCATGGCCAAATATTTTATAAATCTATTGAACTTATTATCAGATCCCGTGTTTATACTCTTAGTGAATATGTATGTGTGTGTGTGTGTGTGTATTCAAACCTGTGTTCCCCTTGCCAGAGAGAATTGTTGTAAGATCTGGCATGCTTTATACTGACTCACTCATCCATGAAGAACTTTGCCGATCAAGCAAGTCTGAATTCGCCTTTAAGCGAAATCCTTCTCATTATAGATTTTTGAAATTTCATATCTACTCTGTTTCATATCCAAAATCTGGTAGATTATTAAATAAAAAAATCCATTACTTCTTTAGAAATTGCTTTGTTTACATTTGGATACAAAACTGAATAGAAATTTCGAAAATCTATGACAAAAAGGTTTTTGCTTAAAGGCATTATTCAGCCTTGCTTAATTGGCAAAAGTTTTTTTGTGGCCAAGTCAGTATAAAGCACATCAGATATATAACATATAAAAAGGAGTGCTGGGAAGTTTTCTGGTCAACCTACTACCCAAAATCAGACCAAATACCAAGTACTTTCTTATCCATTATGGGTTGTGCAAAGAACTTTTCAGTACCTCTTTATAAGTCCCCAAAATTTATTGACTAATGTCTCCAAGGACACATGGCTCAGTGGATAAAAGCATTGGTTCATTAATCCAAAAGTGACTTAATCAAAATGTTTAATACCTGGTCATAAAAGCAAGGAACAAAAACTTGGAGAATTGAGTTATCCAGGGGAATTAAATAAAAACAGATATCCAAAGGCATGGGATTGCAGGGTTTCAGCAATACACACCAATCACTCTTACAGAGCCACTACCTAGATTTTCTAGTCCACCAGTTTACACCTTTACAGCTATGACTCTTCATGCCATGTACACAGGGTCAAATCATCCTCATTCCCTTCATATTTCATTAGTAAGAAGGAAGTTTCACTCAAACAGTGTCTTCCCAAGAACTTTGTGCAACAAACTCCTGAGAGGATGCTTCCCCTGACCACTACAATCTTAACCTCTTCAAGCCTAGGGTCAATTTTTATCTATCCTACTATCCTCATAATCTACAAAACAACTCCATTCAGTAATCCTCTACCTTGAGCGGCTCTTTAGCCTTTTATTGAATGAACAATAGTATAAAAATAACATCTTGCTGACAGATTGCATATGTGAACTCAATTGACTGCCCAAAAGCAGAAATGTGACTTGTTTGATAAGATGACATACTACTAGCCTTCTATAGTCCAATGTTAATATACTGACACAAGTCATGAAACTTCATGGAATACAATGGCTGATAGAGTAGTGACAGCAATGAATTCTGTGAAGTTGACTGAAAAGCAATCTATTTTAAATAATACAAGGTTTTGAATTTAACCATTTCCTTTTAATTCTTCAAAATTTTTATAGTCATGTATATTGACTTGAGAAAGGAACATTTCTTTTAGAAAAGGAGATATTTGAAAAAATCTGTGGCAAAGATTTATATTTTAGTAAGATTCAATAGCAGCACTCTCAAGAATTTTCATTGAAGTTATTTCTCTTTTGATAAATGTGGCATTGTTTAGATTGAAGTTGTGGTCTAATGCATTTGATAAATCTGTTGTATTCATGGATGAGTTGTTTCTTTTTTAAATTTCTGCATGTTTCCCCAATGTAAAGTCCATCAGAGATTAAACCACATCAGCTAAGGTAAGTTTTATATATATATATATATACATATATATATATATAAATATATATTATAATTATCAAAATATATATATATATATATAAATATATATTATACTTTATTACTATACAACAAATATATATATATATATATATAAATATATATTATACTTTATTACTATACAACAAATATATATATATATATATATAAATATATATTATACTTTATTACTATACAACAAATATATATATATATATATAAATATATATTATATTTTTATTACTATACAACAAATATATATATATATATATATATAAATATATATTATACTTTTATTACTATAATAAATATATATATATATATATATATATAAATATATATTATACTTTATTATATATACAACAAATATATATATATATATATATATATATATAAATATATATTATACTTTTATTATATACAACAAAATATATATATATATATATATATATAAATATATATTATACTTTATTACTATACAACAAATATATATATATATATATATATATATATAAATATATATTATACTTTATTACTATACAACAAAATATATATATATATATATATATAAATATATATTATACTTTATTACTATACAACAAATATATATATATATATATTTTGCTATATAGTAGTAAAGTGTCACTACTGACACTTGAGTTTGAACATAGATCGCCAGTGAGCAAACACAGGTGATCCCATTATTGAATTAAGTAGATCACATAACCATAGAGAAAATGAATATATATAGGAAGTAGCTGATGACTAACGGTCATTATTTCTAGTCTATCCTCTATAGTATTCGGATCTGCACTTCTACTTCATCCTCTATTACTATACAGACTGCTATTCTCTTTTCTCTACTATTTGGATCACTATACTGATTACTATTTGAGCAAGTATTATCAGGCAAGTACCATTAGATATTTGAAGGCATCTGATACCATCATTGTTCAACGGCGTACCATAGTTGTATCTACAATTACAAAGTCTCTACTACAACCAGCATTTATGAAAGTGACAAGTATTTGTTGGTATTACAAAAGTGGCAACGAGTGTTCATTGACATGACACAAATATTATTGTACAAAAAATGACATGTATATTTTTATATATCAAGAACAATTTTAGGAAAAAACTGACAAAGGGGGAGAAATGGTTTTGTGTCATATTTTGTGATTTAGGACTTCATTGGACTAAAGTGATGTTTATGTTGATGCAACTACACATTGGCCCAAAGGGGAGAGGTGATGTTGGGAATTTTAAATTTAAATATATATATTTTTTTTATATATATGTTTAGTGTATATAGTCTAGATGATTTCATTTAGTTTTTTTTCATTTTATATCCAAGTTCTTATAACATTTCACCTTTCTTGGGAGATCTTCTATTATCACAATGTGGGATGCTTGATAACAAATGAGATGGAAACATAAACAAAAGAAAAAGAATCTGAATGAAATTAGATACATTATATACTCAAAAAAAAAAAAATTCTCAGCATCCCCATCTCTTTTGTGTGCATGTGTAGTTGCAATAATATAATTATTACTTTAGTCCACTGAAGTCCTATAGAATGAAATGCATCATATAAAAACTTATACCACTTTCTTGAAATTTTTTCCCCCCTAAATTATATTACTATAAACATTAATTTTTATGGTTACATGTGCTTGAGTGGACATGCTTTTTTTAACTTTATTCAAACAGTGAACTTAATATCAACTGACCTAGAAGTATCAAAAGTTTTATTAAAGAAATGTACTATGAAAAATCCAAACAAGAGATGTGCACTTCTTAATAAAGGTAATTGAACCAGGCTTTGCAGTAGGTGCTGCCGTAGCTTAACAGTAAAAGCACACCTGTTTACGAAGTGGTTTCCCTAGAGTAACAAGGAAATGTAGGTACAATCCCTGCTGAGAGGTACATTTTTTATAAAACTTTTGATGTTTCTAAGCTGGAAGATATTGATTACTCAAATGCAGATACTCACTAAAAATAATATAATAATAAAAAAACCCCCAAAAAACACTGGATTAAAAAGTAAATTCATTAATTACTTTATAATTACGCATACTCTTGTATGAATATGTGTACATTTATAGAGGCAGTGATTGTTATTTGTGTAAGGTTTTTATAGCAATTTATCTACTTAAAGTATTAACACTTAATCTTATGCACTTGAAAAGACCAAGTGAGTAAATTCTTATTCACCTTTCTTGGCAGATCTACTATTATTACAATGTGTAATATTTAACAAAAAAAAAAAAAAAAACGTGATGGAGACAGACAAAAAGAGAAGTAAATGAAATCAGCTAGACTATATACCCAAAACATAAATTTAAGAAAAAAAAAAAAAAATTTTAATATAAATTTTTAATTCTCTTAAGTTTTATGTATTTTTTAATAATGGGTCTATGCTACCAGCCTAAATTATAAAACTAATTTTTATTTCCCACCCACAAAATACATTTTGAATGCTGACAGAAGAAAATGAAAGAGGAGTACGTCATTATTGTAATTATATAAACCAGCATTATAAATGTATCATCTCTTTTCACCATGACCTTTCAGCCTGTCACTGACCTTCTCCACTTTGACCTCTCTAGTCTCTTCATTACCACTCTGTACTATTGCCTTCATTTTTGTCTATCTGTGTGGGAGTGCTTCTCAAGCCATCTACATATATCCTGTCCAGGAATTAAGTATTTCATGAATGCATTAGAATTCTTTCTGGCATTTTACAATGTCCGTTTTGGTTAAATTACTAGTTATATTAAAAACTTATTTACTGTTATTTTCAGAATAACAAAAGGCAAAAAGAAAAGGCTGGCATTGTGATAATAAATTTAGGAAAAATGTATACTCCATGTTGATTAATAAACAAATTCTTGAGAGATTTAGCAAATTTTTTGCCTTGTTAAAATTTTCTTTTTAAAAAGGTGAGAAAGGAATATTAGAAATTGGTGTTAATCCAATTGACTGCCTAAAAGACAAATTTAAAAAACTTTTATGTAAAGTCAAAATACACTAATATTTACTCAGACACCTAGCTAAATTCCATAATACTGTAATATGACATTCAAATGGAGGAGGAGGCCTTATATACCATGAAATGCAGTGATACAATAAATTGTATAGCTATATGAAAAAGTTCTTTGTGAACGATAATACCTAACTGAAACTGGAGGAATGTATTTTTATTTAATAATGTGTAGGAAATTAAGTCATTTAGGTTTTTTTATATTAAAAATCTGAATTCCTAACAATAATAAAATAAAAATAAAGAAAACGTGGGTCTGTTAAATAAATCATTTGTATTTACAAACATACATGAATCACATCTAGAGTTAGCCATTACCTTCCTCTCCTATCCATATAAATTACCTCTTAATGTAACCCTCTACCTCGAGTGGACCCAGGCCTTATACAGAATGAATGTTACTGTAAAAGAAAAAAAAAATATTCAAGAAAGTCGAAAGGAATAAAAAAATAATCTTTAGTTGAGTTAAAGTCATTCCATAGTTGGTCCACAAATGTTAAATGCAAATATTTAAACTAAAATAATGACTGTTGGTAGAAAGTGTTTTTTGTGAATTAGTTTTATTAAAATTGGATAATTATTCTTTTCAGATTAATTTCCTTATTCTTATAATTTGGAACCCCCTCCCCTTAGAAAGCAAATTTTAAAGATGACATATTTTCATCAGCAGCAGCATTCTAATTTTATTCTCAATGCTACTTCCTTAAGACAGACAAAGTTATTTTGTTACTACCTCTGTCCCATAATAGTTGCTACATTTGCATGTGTATTTCATACACAAAATGTAACAAATATTATGGAATGTAGATAGCGCTTCTTGGTAGTTCTTTTTTTCTGTTATTTATGCGCCATGCATGATACACGCTTACGCAATCATGTATCTTTTGATACTTTAACTGATGAGGCAGATTTTTTTCCCGCAGTAGGTTGCCATTTTTTTCACAGTAGACCAGTTGCCATCCAAGGATATAGAACCTGGTCTGTCCTGCTATTTACCCATAGCTGGAGGGAGAAGAAGAAGATTCATGCCTTTTTCAAGGGTATTAGCACATAAGTGAATATCAGTCAGTTATGTGCCAAGCGGGATACACGCGTAGGCGATCATATATCTTTTGATATATGACTGACGATGCAGATTTTTTTTCCTGCAGTAGTTTGCCATTTCTCACCGTGGTAGACCAGTTGCCATCCAAGGCTATAGAACCTGGTCTGTCCTGCCATTTAGCCCTAGCTTTTTTTTTGGGGGGGGAGAAGAAGAGGATTCATAACTTTCCCAAGTGTATTAGCACGTAATTGGATGTAATGTTAAAACACACAAAACAATGAACAGAAACTGTTTGCCTAAAGTGCCTAATATTTTTGAAATCACATCAAGAGATTTTTAATTAACCAAATTCTTCATTCCTTTTTTTTAGGCAATGATAAGTTTTACTTGTGTACAAGTGTGAATCCCTAAGTTATTAATTTTAAATTTTCACTTCATAATGTTCAATTCATATATAATTCATAGAGAAACATTAGATTAAGTGCATTGACAAGGAAGGAAATAATGTTGAAGAAGATATGTTTGTTGTTCGAAGTAAATACATTTTTTTTTATATATCTTTTACATAGGTATTTTGATATATTACACAGAGTAATGGATAGCGGTTCAGATTGAGGAATCATGGAGCCGAGTTCAAATCCATTACATTCACTAACGTGCTAATACTCTTGGGAAAGGTATGATGAATCTTCTCTCCCCAGCTATGGGTAAATAGGACACACCAGTTTCTATAGCCTTGGATGGCAACTGGTCTACCGTGGAAAGAAATAGCAAACTACTGCAGGAAAAAAATCTTCCTTGTCAGTCATGTATCGAGAGATACATGATTGCCTGTGTATGCTGCATGGCACATAACCGACTGATATATTACAGATATATCAATGTACTTATGAAGAAGATACAAAGAATGAAAGTTATAGTTAAAAAAAATATACATACACAAGTCTTTAAAAGAAATTTCCAAATATTTAAAAGCCAATGCTAAAAAAAAACAAATTTTAGTACTTCCTTACCATAATAATTGTTATATTTGCATACACATGTCATGAATTGAATGTAACAACTTTCTTGTGACAGGGGTTATACAATAAATTATATTTGGGCCTCTACTTGTGTGATGACATTTTGAAAAATATTTAATAGTGAAAGGGATGACAATCCTTATTGGTTTCTAATTAACATGGTATTTTGTCAGACTATAATAAAACCTGATTAAAAGGATCTTTTTCTTTTTTGGTGAATATGATTACTTCTCTGGGTTTTGATGAAGTATAAAATTACACATTTTTTTTAATCGTTGCACTCCCTAGGTGACTATTTTCGCCAAGCAAAATGTTAGTCCTCTGTCCCGCTCTGTAGGAGAAAACACTGTTTGATTCAGCATGCCTTAGACCACACATATATAAAAGAAATATCTATGATATTCTACGCATAAGTATATACATACACACACACTATATATATATATATATATATATATATATATATAGTAAAAAAATTAGGAGATCAGCTGATTTTGCTACATTGGTTTCAACCTTTTGGTATTTTTTTGGCAATTTTGGTCAATTGATTTCCTAATGCTTTATTTTTTTAGAAATGTATTGAATACTTTTTAATACTACTGTTTCGGGTCTAATTTAACTCTGACCATTAACTTTATACATATATATATATATATATATATATATATATATATATATATATATATATATCAATAAAGCCCAGTCAGATGAAACAAGTCACAAGAAATTTCCCAGTTTGTCATATATATATATAGGGAAAGAGTGAAAACAGATTTTATGAAAAGATATATATATAAATATATATATATATATGAGATAGAGAGAGTGAGATTCTCACTAATATTTTGATAAATGCTTTTAATGAGCTTATATATATATATATATATATATATATATATATATATATAGACAGAGAGAGAGGGGAAGAAAAAGAGAAGAAAAAATTTATCTGTAAAATGATTTCATGCATCAGAGATTAGTATGTGCATGTGACACCAACAGAGGTTGATACCATTTAAGTATTGCAGAGTTTAACATGTATATACAACTTGTTACAGGTAAGGCAACAGTACAGCTGCATGTCTCTTCCTAGATTAAAAAAGGTTCCTGTCATGTGAGACAATTTGACATTCTGGCCTTTATCTAAACTCTTACACCCCCCCCCCAAAAAAAAAACAACTTACACCCATTTCCATTCCATTATTGTATTTAATACACTTAAACTAATTTGTAGATTCAAAGTTAAACGAGACAATGATATGTGGATAATATTGCCAAAGTATACAAATCTGACATTATTGATAATAGCATCAGGAAAATAATGAGGAAATGTGAGCTTGTAATTTCACTAAGAGAAAGCGAAATAAAAATAGAGAGTAAAATTGCCTTTCCTATTTTATTGTGTTAATCTACAACGATTCTGCTGATTTGTTCAACTATCTAATGACCAAATAAAGCAACAAGCCCTGACAGAAGCACATTGAACACCTGTTGATTGCTGCTAACTGAGAGAAGAAATATGAAGATCAACCTTCTCGTTTCAAAAGAGGACAAACTTATTATAATTTTATATTGATTAGAATCAGGAGCCCAGTAGAGGTTGATAGTCATTTTGAAGAAAATTGAGAAAGAAAGTTAAGACTATCAACAGAAAACGATACAAAACTATTTTCAACTGTTAAATATGTATTTGTGTGCATATTATATATATATATATATATATATATATATATATATAATATGCAATTTCTAAAGAATTAATGGATTTATTTTTAATCTGACATTTTCATTACTAAAGTACCAAAAATGTTTGAAGTAATAAAAATATATAAAATAAAGAGGGAATAAACTAATGGGTCAAAAAGGGAGAAATTTAAAAAAACAACCATGCCAATAAAGAAAAGAAAAAAAAAAGAAACAGACACCTATCTAAACAAATCATATATATATATATATATATGTATGAATGACTGATAAGACACTGCGATTAAGCTTTTTATTTAATTTTTCTTGTGTTCATACAAGTGTTTTCTTTCTAGACAAAGTGTGTAACAACTGTCTAAATACACACTTTATGTACAGAAAAGAATCCACTTACATGAACACAAGAAAAATTGAATCAAAAGCTTAATTGCAGTATCTTGACAGTAAAGTTTTGTGTGTGTATATATATATATATATATATATATATATATACACACAGGAGAAGTGCAGACATGTCTATATATAGTTATAATTTTGTGTGTGTGTGTAAAAAAAATGTACATTTCTGTGTATAATTCTAAACACATAAGTGATGTGAGGCGCATTTAAAAAAACAAGTAATTAAATACTACTTTTCTTTCTATATAAAATATATCAGCTTGACAAGCATCATCACTTTATTAAAAATAATTTAGAACAATGTAAAAAAAGACACTTGTTTTTATATATAAAAAGTTTATATATATATATATATATATATATATATATACACATACACACACACACACACACACACACACACACACACACACACACAAATAAACCAGTAAACCTCTAGTCAGCATGAGGTAAGGTTTGAGGAGGCCTACTTGTCTGAAACAACCACCCACACAAAAACAAAATGATTTGCAAACTCACATAATTTATAGAGAATTATATAAAAAAATCTTTAAGGATCTCAAAATAGCAACCTCAGAATTACATCCAAGACTGTGTTTTTGTTTGTAAATCTTTTCTCTTTTTCTGTAAATGTGGTTTTTCTAAAGGGAAAGTGCATTGAACAAGTGGAGAGAAATGTTAGTGCCGCTTTATGATTATCAGGTGATAAGGTGTAAGCTTTTTGCAGGGTATCGTGATGAAAAGTTAGCACAAAACATGTGCAATGCATGTCATTGAACAAAGAGTGATATTAGGCGTGGGAAAACAGAACATGTAAAATGATTCAGATTTGAAAAGAATCTGATGTAAAGCAAAGATAACAATATTAACGAAAGAAAAGAAATGCCAACATGTAAGAAAGAAAAGTTTTTAATGTCTTACAATTTCCTCAATGTGTGTGTGTATGTGTATATATACATTTATTTATTTTTGTTATCTTTATTCAATTTTCTTAAAAGCACCTGTTACTATTGCTAAAAAAAAATATTTACATAATTCATAATATGCAATAATATAATTTCTTGCATCCATTTTTCCTCAATTTTTTTTCTTCTTTTAATCAATTTTATTAAATGTTATTTTCTGAGTGTTGTGTTCATGGGGTGGTAGTTAAAGATATCTCCTCCCTAGTGACTATGTTATTCAAATTAAGCAAGGAATAAATAGCAATGAGGCAATAAATAAATTTATACTGAAGAACAAAGATACTGCCTCAACAAATATTTAAAAAAAAAAATACCAAACAAATAAACAAAAATAACTATGACTGTATTATTTACTTTTGCGAAAAAATTAGATATACTAAGTGTGATAGAAAGAAAAATATAAAGGGAATGACTAAATAGCAAGAATCTTTAGATAGTGCTCATAAATTTAATCTCATCAAGTCATTTTGGGTATTTAAAAACGTTTTTTTTTTTTTTTTTTTTTTAACCTTATAAAAAAGGAAAAAAAATTAAATGCATGGGGGAGGCACATTTGTTCTGGTGTACAAGGTCACCTTCCTAGAAAATGTGTATGTACTTATATACAGAGATGTGTATGTGTGTGTTGGTCATAGTTGTAGATGCACTGAACAAGTGGTCATAAAAGTAATAATAAAAACAATAGACAAAAACCAGCAAGAAAGACTAAATATCTTTACCAAAAGCAAGAAAAAAAAAGTAAGTTTAAAAAGATTAAAAGTTCAAAAAAGAAATGATAATAATAACAATGATTCCAGTGAGCTATAACTTCGCCTAAGATGGGGAAAAAAAATAGTAATGTTACTAATGATAATAACAGAGACGGTAGCTGTTGAAGCTGTAAAGATAATAGTAGTAGTAGTAACAGTTTCAATAAATAGCTGTAGTTATTACCAATGGTAGTAGTGTTAGTGGTTGGAGTAACAGCAGTAGCAAGAGGTAAAAAAAAAAACTTACAAAGCCATGGCTGCAGAGATAAGGATGCTTGTAAAATACAGTGTACAGTTGTTGCAGTTTTAGCATAAAGGAAGAGAAAAACGCTATATTTCGGGAACTTGTATTTCCTCGACAATTAATAAGACGTTTGCTCAAATACTAGTCCAATACTGAGCTGTGGGCCAAATATCAGGTCACATGACACTAGATCAATACAGAAAGCTGAAAAATCAGCAGCAGCAATAGCAGTAGTACTGGCATGAGTAGCAGTAGAAACAGCAGTTGTGCAGCCTGCCTCTGTCTACTGTGATTACTCTCCATTCGCCATCACCTGTTCACTCCTCTCACATTTCAATCATTTGCACAGAACTGCTTGCACACTGTAGCATACGCAATCAGACAGACACACACAAGAATGCCAGTAGCGGCTGATGTCACTGTTCAAAGAAGGTAGTATAGCAAAAGAAAAAATAAAGAACAAGACAGTTTAGAAGAGAGATTTGAAAAGTCAAAGAAAATGAAAGTGAAAGTAGAAAATGCATGTTTACATAAAGAAAAAAACAGAAGGAAACATTAAAAAAGATTCATGAAGTCAAAGCACCTACTATAATGCAACTGTTAACAAGTTAGCAGAGCACACTTAACTACCTATTAGATTCAATCCTGACAAGTACCACACATTACTGCAACCTTGTGCCAGACGTAGATAAGCTTTGTAAATACTGTATTTCATGTCATATAAGGCACACATTAAAAAAAATTACTCTTAAAATCACACTAAATTTTATACCCTAATGGTTGGGATACCAGTATTAGACTAATACATGAATACCCCTGTTTGCTACATTAGTCCCCTGATAACGGAAATGTATATGATTATAAATTATTAATTTATAATCTGAAATAAAAATACAAAACAGTACAAGACCAACACCTAAATGCCCATTTCACACATTAGTCCCATGGTGATCATAGAATGAAATATATACAATATGATAATGACTATTACAAATTATTACAAATCAAAATATAAGGACTAGATGCTGAAATGCCCTTGTGATGACCCAGGGAATATATATATATATATATATATATATATATATATATATATATATATGATTATAAATGATTAAATTATGATTAAAATCCAAATAATGTTAAAATATAACAAAAAAAGGACCTTTTTATGGAGGAATTATCAGTTGAATGTTGTTTGTTTTTTCTTAAATCTTCCTTACCAAATAAAAAGTACATATTATATTTCAGGCAAATAGTTTAACTTGTAGTTGAAATAGTTATAGATTGCCTACAAGTGCCAGAGGTCGGCACTTACACCCAGTAGTTTGAATGCTTATTTTCTAAGTGGGTTGAGCGATGCTACACAATCTTACATCATTCACTGCAAACCCTTTTCTAGTTGTCATACACTAAGATAAGCTGAATGAATGCAAAGAATCAGGATAGTGAAAGAGAAATTTGAAAAAAAGAAGAGAAAAAAAAAGGTTTACAAGAGAGAGAAAGAGAGAGAGAGAGAGAGATGTGGAGAGATACAGAAAAATATTGAAATATATATTTAAAAAAAAATGAAGATTTAAAGAGAAAAGTGTCATAAGAAGAGGAGTTAAAACAGGAGAGTGCAGTGTGTATATATATATATATATATATATATACATACACACACACAAATATATCGGGTAAAAATTTATCTCAGAAGAACAAAATTTACATTAGGAAAAGTGGGGTTTGTGTTAAGGTCTTAATACTACATATATAATTTAACTGTATCATTACAAAAATTAGATTTAAATTTCAACTCAATTTGTATTTTCATCTTTTTTCATTTTATTTCATTTTTTATTGACATCTTATTATTTTCATTTCATAAACTGAAAATAATAAAATATGTAAATTATCAAAAACTGTGTTTCTTTGTTTGAAAATGAAATAAAAATTTTTATTTCATTTTCAAACAAAGAAACACAGTTTTTTATTTTTTTTATTTTTTTTAAGTTGAATGCCATTGCAAAATGGTTTTGCTTGTGCTGTGTATTAATGGGAACATGGCTGATGATTTAGAACATACACTTTATGACCATGAGACCCAGGTTTGTATATCGCCAGGGTCAATTTGTCAGGAAGGTGTGAAGAAGGTGATCCCAGCATGTGACACTTTTTGGAAAGTGCCTGAAAACGATACCACAGGTTAACCCAAGCCTTGTGAAGGAAACTGGGTAGACAGAACTCTCTGGGAACTGATGGGTGATGACTGTGCTAGCACAAAGTCACAAGTCATCATGACCGAGGGTTTGAGTGTGCTGGCCTTGTTCAGATTGTTGATCATGCTATATGACGGGACTCTCCCAGAAACTCTAACTAAGGGCCGCTCAGCATAGTTGCAATATAAACCAAAAGTAGCCTCTGTGGGTGTTGAACAAACACAAATGTGCCTGAGCAGGCGTCTGCAACAGGGATTGGCTAGTTGCCCTAGTAGACAGGCATCTCTGGATATGAGTGACCAGCTATTTATATTAAAATTTACTAAATTCATAGGGGAAGTGTGCTCAGTATTGGGGATAAAATATTTATAGAAGCAGAGAGTGTCGTTTGAAGATCATGCAGTGTTGATCCCAATGTCTATAAAGTGTGTGTGCCCCCCCCCACATTTATATATATATATATATATATATATATATATATATATCTGTGATGTGGTGTAATGGTTAGTAAGAATGTCTTGCAAGATCAATAACATATATATATATATGTGTGTGTGTGTGTGTGTGTGTGTGTGTGTGTGTATATGTGTGTCTTGAACAATAAAAACAAAAATATGTTAAAAATTAAAATTTCAGACACTCTGGGTTGTATATTAATATTTTTGTTTTATTTTTTTTAAAATTAGGTCCCTTGACAAGTTTCAGCCAGTATGGCCAACATCAGATCATCAGAGAAATGTGTGATGTGTGTATATTTGTGTGTATATGGGAGACCTCATCATCTCTGCTAGCATGTCTGTCTCCTGTAGATGAGTGTGAGAGGGGAGTCAGTTTGGGTCCTTTATGTGTGGTGTACTATTCTATGCAGTAACAGTAAAGTATATTCAACTATGCAGAGATTTTAATGTGTGAGAGAGAAATATGGGGTGGGGGTGATCTATAGGGTTGTATATTAATTCTATCTGTGCTGTTTAGTTTGCTGTTAAATATGTCTGGACATAGTGATGTGAGGTACAGAATGTTTTCATATTCTTCTAGTATTTTTCAAACTTTATATTTTATGTCTATTTCTATTCTTTCAATAATAGTGAATTTAGCATGGCTATTAAAATCTAGGCAGAAATGTTGATCTACAGGTAATAATCTTTCACAGGGAGCTGACTTAATCCAGTTCCGATAATTATTAATTCTGTAGTGAAAGGCTCATTCACATTTCCCCACATATTGTTTTTGGCGTAGTGTGCACTCTAATAAGTAAATCATGTTATGACTTCTACACTTAGAGTTGTGGTAGATTTTGAAAGTAGCGTTAGTGACTGAGCTGGTGAACAAATTGTGTGTTTAATGTGAATAAAACATAAGCTCCTTTTGTTGTTATATGGTTGGGAAAATCCTATTGTTTTTATTCTTGGTCTATTTCGTGTTACTTTGTCAGCTGAAATTTGGTTACCACCTATGATTTCCTTAAGGTTCTTTGGTCTAAGATAGGCTAAATGGCCAGGTTGCTCAAAGTTTTCTTTTTTTTTTGTTTTAATATCCTAAAATAAATAATATTTAGCTCTACTCTGTACTGAGCCTTCTTTTAAATTAAATGTTATATACAGTGGAATCATACTCCATTTGTTCTCATTTTACCTGGATACATACATACATATATAGTGAGGGCACCTCAAGGCGGTGTAATGGTTAGCAAGCTTGTCTTGCTAAAACAATTACGACTGAATAGTGTGTTCGATTCTCACTGGGTGCCCCATACTTTCGGCCTTGTGCCACATCTAAGCTGGGCTTAGAAAATCACTATATATATATATATATATATATATATATAGTGATGACAAAAGATTACGTTATTTTATTTGGTTGATATATAGGGGAATCATGAATTTTCGATTGCTCCTGCAGTCTTCATCAGTGATTGTTAATGAATACAGTTTTTGAAATTGGGTTAAATTTAAAATCAAGTTGCCATTAATGACCTCAGAGTGAAAATCAATCCTTTGGTTGTGACACTTGATGAAGACTTTCATATTGCCTCCATTCTTTATCCGGTGTCTTTCCCTCTTCTTTATTCTTCCCACCCTCTATAGGTTCTGTCTCTCACTCCAGCCACATGATGATGGTAACTATATATCTGAAACCTCCTTCAAAAGTATAACCATATATATATATATATATATATATATATATATATATATATATATAAAATTAGTATGGAGATATTCTGGAGTAATTGATAATGGCTCAGATTAAGGAATCAAAGAACCAAGTGTGAATTCCAGTAGAGTTTCTTACATTCACTTACAGATAAATACCCATGAGAAAGGTATAAATAGATCTCTTCTCCCTCAGCTATGAGTAAATAGCACAACAGACTTAGTCCTATAGCCTTGGGTGGTAACTGATCTATAAAAATGACAACTCAGAATTCAAAATTGTTTGGGGATCTTGTGGCACACCATGTGCTCCGGTTTTTTGTATTTGGCGCTTCCAAAAAGTGTGATTATTTCTGAACAAGCCTTTGCCACTATAATTAAACCCTATGTGCATGTAGTCTGACTGTTCAGTTCTAAGAACTAAACTGCCAGACCTCATATGTCAAAGACAATAGGGGAGTCCAGTATAATCCCATTATAGGAAGATATTTTAGAATTTAAATTCTTGTGATTCATATATAACAGTTTGTTTAGTGGTTTATCAACATCCTTATGAGTCATCTAATGTGAAATTTTATTTTCTTGTGAGAATTAGTAATTAATTTCTTTTACAAAAATATTTTGTTAGTAATATTTTATTTTTACACAAATGTATTGACAGTAATTTTACTCCATTTACATTATTTGGTCTATTGTCCTCATCTTTGTCACCATGTTTATCACAACGTTTCAGCGGTTGTATGTTCCAGCCTTCTTCAGGTGGTTGGAATGTCGAACTGAACCCTTTATTTCACTCACTAGGGTAGACTGTTCTAGTTCCACATGCCATGTCTAATGGACATCAGTTATCTCCTGTTAATTCCCCTCTGAAAGTTCTCCACTGTCTTAACCAGATATTGAACTCACACTCTTTGGGTCCTGTCACTGGATCTAACTAATGCCTTTATCCACTCTGTCATGTGTCCTATTTTTATCCTTTTATAGTGTTTTGACTCCAGCTTGGGAAGGAGTAATTATTTCCCATAGTTAGGACCCTAACAGGTGCTACCATCTTGGAACAACAACAATTAAGAGATGGTTCCACACTTCTTGAAACCTCCTGATCAGAGGCCTTGATGCTAGATGTAGTTTATCGTTATACCCAGGATACAGTGTGTATATAGAAATCAACACTGCATGTTGACTGCCATTTTCATGGCTTAAATCATTATTTCTCAACCTTTTTAAGCAACGGCACACCTAGGAGCAAAAGATAATATCACAGTATAAATTTTTTAAAGAGTATACATTACCAAGGATTCATAATTCACAGATAAAAAAGAAAAGGAACTTGCAGAGCACCATGAACAGCTATGTCCTGAAGGAATATAGCATTGAAAAAAAAAAAAAAAAAATTGTATTCTGCTCTTTCAATATTTAGTATTTTCAGTCAGTATTCTGCACTTCCTAACTTTGCAAACGTATCTGTAGAACAGTTACGATTGAATAGTGTGTTTGATCCACACTGGGTGTCCCATACTTCCGGCCTTGTACTACATCTACTTACACTTAGAAAATCATCGTATCTGAACACTGGTCTTTATATTTCAATCCAAGTAACCTAGAAGAAATTCCCACTGGTTAATAGCCTAGTGGAAGAAAGTGTTGGTTCGTGACATAGTAATTGTAAGTTCAATTCCTGGCCAGTGTGTGTGCTTGGGCTCAGTGGAAACAGGGATGAGCAATAATTAGGCAATACTAAAAATAAGAACTAGACAAAATATCCCTAGACATGGGCAGTGGGACAAAATAAATTTACCCCCATAGAGTAAATAATGGGTTCAGTTCAGAATTCCCAGTGGGTTACCCGGATTGACACATACCTGATGAAGGCCAGAGGACACAATGGCAGAAATGTTGTGTTAACAACAACAATGAAGATGAGGACAATAGTCTGAATGTAAATAGTAAAAATAATGATAACTCATGCCTGAAATGCAGCCAGAAATTAAAACAGTAGTCTGAATGTAAATAATGGTAACTCTTCATTCAGAAAGAAAATAGGTTTCTGCTATCTATATTTTCTATATGACTATTTTTTTTCTATCTGACTATTGAAATGTATTTTTTTTCTTTAGAATCCAACTATAAAGAAAGTTTTTTTTTTTTTCTCTCTTATCCCTCGTTTACTTCTCACCAATTACTTTCACTTTCATTTCTTTACTACCTCAAATCTTTCTGGATTATTTTCACAAAATGATGATTAGCAAATTAATCTCCTAGACTAATTCATAAGTATCGTCAGCAAATAACTATTTTTGACTTTCTTACAGCTGGGATCATTGTGTCTTTTTCAACTGGTCAGTGTCAAAGTCAAGGTAAGCAGCAAGGATTTTGAATGCTGTAATTTATATGTGAAGAAGAGACTTGAAGTGACAAAGATGTGGTTCTACAGAACAGTGCTGAGAATAGAATAGAATGGACCGAGCATGTGAGCAAAGAGGAGGTCTTAGAGAGGTTACAAACAAGGAGAAAGCTTATATTTAACATCAGAAAGCAGCAGCTGGAGTTTCTGGCACACATAATGAGGAAAGGGGGCCTGGAGAATCTGATACTCATGGGTCAAATAGAGGGAAAGAGAGACAAGGGAAAGTAACACATGACATACCTGACAAGCCTGAGCAGATGGATGACAGAATATGGTCTGGGGGAGGAAGCAGAGGAAAGGAGCTTGCTGAGAGCTGCAAGGGATAGGAGGAGGTGGAGAGCCATGATCGCCTATGTCCCGAAAGGACATGACACATAAAAAGAAAAGAAAATTTATGTGTAGAAATATCATTCCTGTTGCAATATACTCTTCCTTGTTTATTCTTTCTGCTTTAGCTCTTTTGCTCTATAAAGCTAAGCTTATTCCTCAACTTAAGTGATAATTAAATCAAATTCATAATTTCCTTTTCCTTTCTATTAATTGTCCTGTTCGTTAATTTAGTTTTTTTCCATATCAGAAAAAAAATACCAAAAATTATATAAAAATTGTAATTGAAGAAAACATGCATTTACTTTTTCCATCAGAATATATTTGAAAAGAAATATAAAAGTCTATCTATGTCCCATAATAATTATTAGAATTACACATGCATTTCATGCACTAAATGTAACAATATTATGGGACAGAAGTAATAAAATCTTATTTGCCTTTCTTTATTCTATCTTTGATTTTTTTTTTTCTCTTATAACTTCTTTAATGCAATTTCTGCAATGCACTTTTAAAATCACTGACCAGTCTTTATATTACATTTCTTCCAGTGCACCAGATAAAGTGTAGGTGATCCACCACGATGCCAAGGGTTTTTTCTTAAAAAAAAAATCAATACATATACAAAAACATATATACAAGTCTATAAAAAGCTTTGATCTGCTTTGCTTTTTAAAATCTATACAGAATGTAAAGGCATAATCACCAGCCGAAAGCTTTCTCCCCACAACGCCTACTTCACAAGCAAACTTTACTGCATAATTTTATGCAGACAGACCGTGGTACTCACTTGCTTATAAAAGAAACATCAGATCCAATAAATTGTTTTGCCAAGTAACTTATTTTATTGCATTATTCTTTCAGACAGACAGTTCTACTTTTACTTTCGGTTTCAGTTTAACTATTTTAAATAAAATTAACTAAGGAATTAAGATAAAGACGGAGGTCTTTCTGAAATCCACTCTTTCCGACAACTTGTGTCATACACAAGTCTTTTGTAAAAAAAAAACAAAAAAAAAATAACTAAGCTTCATACCAACTTCATCAACTCTACTTTCAGGCAATTAACATAAATAAATCACAAGAGATGCCCACACACGATAGATAACAGCTATTTGAAAACTGACATCATGACAAAGAGAAGAGGCAAAAAAGGAAGCAGAAATATATATATATATATATATATATATATATATATATATATATATATATAATAAAGCAAGATAATTACAGAAATAAAAAAAGAGAATATTTAATTTTCTCTGAGTAAAACTATATTTAATAAAAAAACTTTGAGATATAGAAAATATTAAAATTCATATTTTAATCTCATGTCTGAAATAATCATGCTCCACTGTTATTAATTATTGCAAAAAAAAAAATAAAATAAAAAAAATAAAATAAAAAAAATTAAAAAAAAATAAAAA
The DNA here is from genome assembly GCA_903632075.3 of Acanthosepion pharaonis. NCBI lineage: Eukaryota > Metazoa > Mollusca > Cephalopoda > Sepiida > Sepiidae > Acanthosepion > Acanthosepion pharaonis. Next base: position 309,174 of record CAHIKZ030005067.1, read on the forward strand.
AAAAAAATAAAAAAAAGTATCCCACATCGACCTTATTTAATCTCCCCCTATTTATATTCATGGAAACTCCCTTGGAAAAAAAATTTCATTTGCAAGAAAATGATCATTTATAACTGCATTATTTCTCCATGTAATACATTAAGTGCTTGACGAGTGTGGAATTCAACATTATTCATGCCTTTTTGTAATCAGTTCATGGCTATATACAACGACGTATGATGAGCTGCGAAGAAAAGAATGACAAATCAATGAGAGTAGGAACAAACATTATAAGGTTGATATTCATTTATGGTAAAAAAAAAAAAAAAAAAAAATGTTCAGAGAAGAAAATTGTAATTTTCTTTAAATAATTTGCCATTTGTTTATATATTTCTTCTTTATTCAAACAAATTCAATTCTAGACTAGTCGTATTTTCTCGTCAAATTTTTCATACAAGCAAATTATTCTAACACCATCTTAAAAAGTTTCTAATATCCTCACTTATTCTAACATCCCACTTTTATCCAAGGCCTGAGAATCGATGTGAATTTTCCCAAACGATATGCACAAACAGATAAACATACATACAGGTGGGTTGTTGTGTAACAATTCCATAGTAAGCCTTGAAGGCCAACACTTGTATATTGAGATTTATCCTCACTTGAGTATTCATACATATAAACTTGTGACAGACAAAACTGAACTTAAATACCTACACAAAAATATATCTGTACAAAAGCATAAGTACACAGGTTATACATATAGTAAATAAATTTAAAAAAAAATAATAATTTGAAATTCCCAGCATCCTTCATTTGTAAGCATGTGTAGTTACACCAATATAACAAATTTAGTCTGAAGTCATATCTATCTATCTCTCTCTCTCACACGCCCACATATCTATCTCACAACATTATCAAGATCTTTTACACTTCATTTGTCAAATATGAGTTTTATTGCCCAACATCTAAAAACACATCCCTGTCCACCTTCACAATACAGGAAAATACTTGTTGACAATACTACAAAAATAATAAGCAAAAACTTCAAATTCTCAATGAATTCTAAATCAAATTCAACAAATCAACACGCAACATTTATTATGAATATAGCAACAATAAATTAAAGTGCACATAACATTTAATGCCATTTTACATTTCTACCAATTACCAGTCAGCTCCCTTATTTTAAAATACTTCATAGTCTGTCTATATTTCTGAGATGAGGTATTATTTACATTAATCGGACTATTGTTTTCATCTTTGTCGCCATATTTATATACAACGTTTTGGCCATTGTACACTCCGGCCTTCTTCAGGTGGTTCGAATTTCGAACTGAACCCTTTATTTTGCTCACTGGGGTAGACTGTTCTAGTTCCACGTGCCATGTTTGATGGATGTCAGTTATCAGTTATCTCCTGCTAATTTCCCTCTGAAAGTTCTCCACTGCCTTAACTGGGTATTGAACTCACCAGTGATAAAGGCATTGGTTAGATCCAGTGACAGGACCCAAAGAGTGTTTTGCAAAAAATTCCATAACTACAATGGATAAATTTTAAAATTCTAAAACAACTATAACAGTGTGTGTCTGAATGTTTTTTTTAAAAATTGCCATCACAACAGAATGCACATTTTACCACAGCTACAATAACTTTGTCTTTGTAATTTACCCCTGAAGATGATATTGGAAAAGATCAAAGGTACTCGGGCTAAAAAAAAACAAAAAAAAAACTACCGTGCCCTCCTTGATGTATTTCATCTTAACATCAAGAAATGTGATTAGACAATTAGAAAGGATCAGTATAAAAATAAGTAGACCCAATATGTCTATATTGTTCAATAAAACATGTTTGACTGAAGAGATGCTGCCTAAATATAGATACATATATATGAATAAAAAAAATGAGGAAAACTATACTTAGTCTTAGCCGATATGTTACATCATCTGATAGACTTTATCAAGGCATGAGTAATAAAGTCCGTCAAATGATGAAATGCAGTGGCTAAAACTAAGTATAGTTTTCCTCATTTTTTTTTTTATTTATTTTGTCTTTTTTACAGATACACTCCTGAGAAATATATATATATATATATAAATAAATGATGATGGTCAGATACTTGTTTCCAAGCAGATACATGTTGATTGCCTCATCTTCACAGATGACTGCCATCTTGCCCATCAACACCTACATTCAATCTAGATCATTGTTTCCACTCAAATGACTTCAAAGGTGGCTCTTCAAACCAGCAGCTAATTTGCAAGGATTATAGCACAGATGCCAAAGAAATTTAACAAAAGATGCGATAACATAAGATGAGTTTACAAAACATCTGTACATCAGTGGATTATAGTGATGTAGGCTTGTATGACACCTACACCACTCTCTGAACCTTAGTGACTAGCTTCAAATGAGAAGCTACTGGTAGTCACTTTGATTGCAGGTTTTTCTGAGTGTCCCGCTCACAAAAAGCAATGAGTTGTCGAAAGATGCTTTCAGCAAAAGAGGTCACACCACCACTAGCCACCAGATACTGGACAGACGGATCATGGATTTACACAAATTCACTATTTGCCCATAGCTGGAACCCTAACAGGTGTTACTACCCTGGGTCAAGGTGGACCTGGGAACAACAGTAATTATAGGTGGTTCCATGCTCCTCCAATCTCTTGATCAGAAGACTTACTGCCAGATGCAGTTTATCATCATACCCAGGACAACAACCATATACAAACACACACATAAGTTTCATATTCGTGTAACCATCAGACGACTTGAAGAATGCATGAGCATGAAACTTGTGTTACAACTAGAGCCATCCTTTCATAGGAATTAACATTGTGAAGTGTTTTTTTTGTTCAGTATAGGCAATCCAAGTTTCAAGCACTTTATATCAACAAAACTCCTTGTAACACCAAAGATGAACTGAAGGCAAGGATTATGGCAGCATATGCCAGCATTTTTTTTTTTTTTTAACAGTAAGGTTCACCCTCTACAAGGCCCAGGGGCCACTCTGTTTAACTATATTGAGCATTGTTTTGTTTGCACCATAAATTAAATTAAATAAATATTTATTTGCATGTCAGTATATGCACACTATCGCATGCATATACAGTAGATAATATCTCGTTATGTAGTTTATATTCGCACTTAATGAAACTAACTAATTTGTATATTCAGCTTACAAAACCAAGTTATTAAAAATAATTATTTCCAATCAGATATTTATAAATAAACTATTGTTTTGCTGATGGCTTCCATAATGAATTTAGTTAGGTATTTAAATAAAACCATTTTTTATTCTGAAAGTTTTTGGTTACCACTTTCGGAGCAGAAAATGCTTTTTAGCTTTTCAATCACAGTTTGGGAGTAAAGGGAGGTAAGTAATATTGACATGATTTTAATGGCATATTTTGCAAATTTAACAAATATCAATTACAATATTATAACAAGCTCGTATAAGAAATAAATGACTATCAAAATGTTTAAACTCATTGAACTGCTTTAATTACAACAATTTGCCTCGCTTATATCTTTCCACAGCCTATGCAAATCTGCCAAAGAAAGTCAATTAAAATGAAACTTAGAAAAATCACTTGGCCCACCCAATGTTGAGTATCACTGCATATATATATATATATATATATATATATATATATATGTGTGTGTGTGTGTGTGTGTGTGTGTCTGTCTGTCTGTCTGTCATGAGAGAGTATTGAAAAGTTCTCAGCCTGATCCACTTACTAAAATCTAAACCAAAAATCAAATTTTTTGTAAGAAGGTGGAGAATGAATTTTTCAACACACACTATACTTGTTCTCCAAGTTCTTAGATAACTTTATCAGATATAAACTTTCATGTGGATGAAAGGCATGGCACTAAACGCGTTCCGGAATATCTAAACTGTCACATGTATAAAACTGCTTTTGCAGGCGAACAATTTAAAATGACCTTGAGCAAATGAACCGTGTAGGTCTTAGACAGGACCATCTATCATTTAATCTTGTGGACTGGCACAACAGAATCATAATAAATAACTGTACCAAATTACGAACGATTTGAAAACTTTCAAAAGTAGCAACAATTAAAATGGATAGTACATGTAACTTGAAGATCAAAGAAAGATATAAGATATTGATACTTCAAACTACTTCAGTTAGTGATAACACTTAAGGGACTAGAAAAAAAATTATTTTCTTGAAAAACTGTTTTAATAGAAAGATCTTATAAAGTTCAACCAAAAGTACCAATGGCTATTTTGGTCAATGAAGGTTAACTGCTTCCTTAACATTACCATATCTACAGACTCATAGAATTTTAAACACATATAGAAATCTCGAGGGCACTTCAAAGAAGGTGTAATGTTTAGCAAGTTCATCTTTTTAGATCAGTTATGACTGACTAGTGAGTTCAATCTTTAGTGAGAGCTCCATACTTGTAGCCTTGTGCCACATCTAAGCTATGTTTAGTAAATCAGTAGACAGAAATATAGAATATCATTTGTATATAAAAAAAAAACATCTTTTCACTCAAACTCATGTGAATTTTTTCTCCGAGTACAGCCACCCATCTAATCAATAATCTATGTTTGCTTATTCTGCCACCCACTCATCTGTGTCACCATAAATATTAATTTTTAATTGACCATAGATCTTTATCTTTTCGAATGCACAAAAAAAAAAAAAAGTTAATTTCCACACATGAAACTGAATTGTTTGAAATAGTCTATTATTCTGCTTACTAATTTAGAGATTCAGTTTATATAATGCTTTTGAGAAAAGGCATGAATCTGAGATTGCCTGTTTACTACCTATAGCTCTAACCATTTTAACAGCCTTATCACTGGAAAGCTACATTATAATTTAGTAAGCCATCCCCAAAGATGACTCGCCATATATTTTATATATAAAACCTATTTGATTAATAAATAAAAATCCATTACTTCTTTAGAAAATTTGGTTTACGTTTGGATACAAACCTGGGCAGATATAAAGTTTTGAGAAAGTCTATCATGAGAGGAATTTCACTTAAAGGCACTATTTCAATGATGCCTGATTGGCTAAATTCTCTGTAACTCAGAGCATGTCAGATCTTATGACAATTCCTTTTGCCCAAGGGGATGTAAGTTCAAATTTTGTTGGAAAGCACATATTTTTCTTTGATAAGATTTCTTGAATATTCAGACTGGTAAACAAAAATAAATATACTGTCTATTAAATAAATGGAGCATCTACTCAAATATGAGTATCCATTATAAATAACATTCAAAGTGATAAAATCTGTTGGATTAATAAATAAAAAATCATTACTGTTTTAGAATAAATATATGTAAAATTTATTTGTTTAAATATTTTTAATTGGATACTTGTATTTGAGTAGATGCTCTGTTTTTATTTATTTATTAAATAGTATATTTATTTACATCGACCAGCCTGCTTCTTAAAAAATCTGTCAGATTCAATCCATTTCCTAAAAATTGTCTTCGCTTATGTTAGGATCTAAACAAAGCAGATATGTATATTTCGAAAATCAGGAAGATATGTGTTCAAAAGCACTATTTGGGCTTTGTTCGATCAGGAGGTACTATGTGGCTGAGTTGATCTAAGGGACACCAGATCTAATAACAATTTCCCCCAGGGAATGCAGGTTTGAATCATGCCAGAGTGCGCATATTTTTCTAACAAGATATCTTGAATTTTCAGGCTGATTGATGTCAGTAAATAAATATACTGTTTAATAAAGAAATAATATTTGTATTAATCCCATGTGTGTGTGTGTGTGTGTGTGTGTGTGTGTGTGTCTGATTATGACTTAAGTTAACAGACTGCTAGTAACCAAGCAATGATCCCACTGTTTTTAATTCCAAACATCGAAAAGGATACGTTCTGTATCAACTTTTTGTTTCTTGTCAAAAGTTAAATTTTAAATTTCTAATTCCAACATGAACACAGTCTATACACCGGGGTTGAATAAGACTGATGTACTTCTTGCTGGTTGAAATAAATCAATACCCCATCACATGAGGTGATTTTGGATTTTGTTGTGTAATTTATATGCCCAAATTCAATGAGCTGTTTTTGTGGATCAGTTTTAATATTTGATATTACTAGGATCCACTTGTATTATATACCAACAGATTTATTACCTGTACTATATATATATATATATATATATATATATATATATATATATATGTGTGTGTGTGTGTGTGTGTGTGTGTGTGTGTGTGTGTGTGTGTGTGCGTGCATATAAATGTGTGTGTGTGTGTGTGTGCATACTAATTCCTTATAACAAAACAGTATATGTATGAAGAGGGAATATACATATACATGCTATCAAAAACACACAATACAAAAAAAATGGAAATAGTTTTAAGAACACACAGGGGTCATTAAAAGATAAAAATACAGATATCTTTCCTTGCCCTTTCTCCGACCAATCTTAATTGTTTTATTACTCTTCAGCAGAAGAACTTTCTCACTGCCAGTTCAAGAAAGACATTTGTGTCATTACCAAAAAAAAAAAAGAGAATGTTTAACATTGAAAAACTTAAGGAAAGTTAATTCATTTCAATAAAATGTGGAAATATTCACTCTCTGCCTGAAGAATGTCGCAAGGCCCGAAATACATGTTGCAAAATTATGGAAAATAAAGCATAATATATATTTTTTTTAAAAATCCACATTACAATAAAAAATGTTTGCAGTTTCTCTCTTCTCTCTAACATATATATATATATTTTTATATATATATATTTTTTAAAAATATGATTCCTTCCTATTTTTCTATATATTTGCACACACATGTGTGTGTGTGTGTGTGTGCGCATGGACACACCCACGCATACAGAAAATGAGGAGTAAAAGAATTATAAATTGTCATTCTTTTTGACTTCTATAATCTCCTTCTTTAACAACCACCTACATCTTTTCTTTCACTCTCTTTCCCCATCTCCATACACACATCTGCTATGGCTATCATAAAATATCAATAGATGATGTTGATGATAGCTTTTCTATTTATAAACGGCAATAACTTCTCTGTACATGTGCCAGTCTGTTTCTTTTCCTTCTTCCCTTCCCTGCCTGTTTGAGTAGGTAGGACTTTTCGTTAAAAGTCTGTGCCCAACATATAAAATGAAGGGAAATGATAATCATATGCGGACGTAGCTGAAAATAGATGTACCACATTCATATGAGGAGTTCCAATGCATTTTTTTTTCCCTGCCTCTGTGCCTTTTCCTTTCATGGGTATGTTCAATAAAATTGTGTCTATTTAGCCATAAAATCAAACTGTTGCTAAATCAATTCCTGATTCCTCAGACATAAAAGAACGAATTAAAATAATAGTAAAATGCATTTCGGCATAAAACCTGAGATTCTCTGCTCACCCATAACAAACCTTAACAGTCTTATCACTGGAAAACTCTGTTACACTGCAGTAAACCAATCCCCAAAAGTATCCAGTAACAACATATATATATATATATATATATATATATATATATATATTTTAATCATTTCGCCGCAAGCAAGGTGGAAAGCCACTAGGATGCAAGGGGTTACAGAAGATTTGGAGCAAGATCAGATAGGAGTGATAGAGAAAAGGATGAGGAGAAGGATAGTGGATAGATCAAGGTAACTGGAGATGTCGATTGACATTACAATAGTTGGAGATTATAGCTCTCAGGAAAACTGGAATAGGGAAGGGAGTTCCACAGGCGAGAGGTGTGAGACATGAAGCTATTGGAGTAGAAGAGATGGCTACATTTAATAGTTTCAACAGTGAAAGGGTGAGAGCAGGATGCCAGCCTCGTCGGGCGCTTGAATTCGTGAAGTCTGGGAACCAGCAAATGCAGCTCCTCGAGGCAATTACCATGAAAGTATTTGTAAAAAAGACAGAGTGAGAGCAACTGTAGATGAAACGCCAGAACAGGGCCAATTATATTATATATATATATATATATATATATATATATATATATATATATATATTGTCATTTGCAGACAGTACTGTTTCACAGCTCCTCAGTGCGACTAGAAATCCGAATACTTCAAGCCTGGATCGAAACCGAACAGATCAGTCAGTTTCTACCACTGAGCTATCTTCATTCGACAGAGAGAAACAACTAAATCTAGCGTATTGTTTTTTATGAATGTAAACAAATTCTAATCAGCCGGAGTGCTCCAATTCATTTTACTGAAGAGCTTTGCATTAACACAGTATATATATATATATATATATATATATATATATATATATATATATATATATATATATATATGAAGATGATGTGGCAAAGTGGAAAATTTTATTAATGACATGCTTTGCAAAGACAATAATAGTACAATGTGGTGAATGAGTTAGTGGAGAGAAGGACAGGGACCTAGTTGGAGTCAGCTGATTTAAAAACATACAGATCATAATGGCTTTAATATGTATGCATGTATTATTATATTGTTATGTGTCCACGGGTATATATGAGGGGGCACATAAGTGTACAGGTGTGTGTGTGTGTGTACAAGTACACATAAAAAGACTCTGAGAAATGTATATGTATGTCTACATATATATGTATGTATGTATGTACAGGTATATATCAATGACTCCATTAGATGTACGCGCTTGGGCCAACCCACGCTCATACGTGTGTGTGTGTTTATAAAACAAAAAAGAATTCCTTTAATTTAAAACCCCACAATACTGATATCGATAAAACAAACAAAACAAACACATGGTTGGAAAGGCACTCTCCAAGTCTGGACATTGGTAGATGATAAGGTAATTAATTTGATTTATAATTCCCACTTATACTGAGAGATCCTAAGCCATTTTCCTCACACACCGCTTTCTTTGATTTTAACCTGAGCAAGACAAAGAGTGTATACGATGTTGTTAATAAAATCTAGGATTATCATTTAAGGCATGAAACTGCAAGTCACCATCAAGTTACCACACTGTTTTTATCTACAAACACTTTCCCCAATATTGAACACTTGCTATGGCAATTCTTCTGATGAACTTACCTTCTTGCTTGGTACCTTGACTAGATGAATTTGAGCACAGTACTACATTGGCAACTAGGTCTCACTGCTTTACTGTTGAACTAGATAGATGTAACCATATATTCTATTCTAATAGCTTCTTTTCTTGAACTTCTTGCCTGTGAAACTCTCTTCTGATGTTTTGCCTTTCACTCCCATAAGCCTTGCACTTAGTGGCATTATCACCTTGCTTGGGGTGAAATGATTCATTCATATATATATATATATATATATATATATATATATTGCACATTTTATATATATGGACACACCCACACATACAGAAAAACAAGGAGAGAAAGAATTATAAAAGCCTGTTCCTAATAAATGTAATCAACAATGAGTTGTCCAAGTTATGCACATAGCAAAAACCACAGCATGCTATAGATCTATAAGAAGATCCATAGAGCGCTTCTCATGATGGAAATGTCTTCTTCATAAGGAGTTAAATGTTGGTAATTGGAAGGTTGCCACTCAACAATCAATGTCAGTACATCCAAATTGGTTTGAATTCAGTGTTTTTCATTTTTCTTAGATTAGCCTTGGAAGGTGGCCAGACAACTTACTCTGCCCTGTTACTTAATCCATATCTTCGAAGAGAAGAGATGGATTCAAGCCTACATCCTGGGCATCAATACAAAGTGAATGCAACAGACAATATGTATGTAAAAATACAGACATTCTCCAGGACCTATGTAATATAATTATAAGTAAATATTTGCACCCTGAAGACGACAATTTGAAATTGTTGAAAGTACTTGGCTCAACAAATCCATCAGACAACAACTCAAATATAAGTATTATTCAAGGAATTGATAGTAAGTTAATGTCTCATTAAGCCTTATTAGTGAAGTGATTTCACCATTAATCCCATTAACATTGCTAATTAATTCTTTGTCTAAATTACTTCTTTATGAGCTCCTTGAGAACTTCATCAAACTAATGTTTATGCTGATGTAAGTACACATGTGCATGGAGGGGTGGTGATGCTGAAAAAATGTGCTTGAGTATACAGTCTATCCAATTACATTTAGTTTCTTTTGGCTTTTGTTTTTATCACTTTTAATTATTAAGTATCCCACATTATGATAATAGAAGATCGGCAAAGTTAAACATTGTAAGAAAGTGGATGCAAATTTATTGTGTATGATCTAGTGATTAAAAGATGAGATGATTCACACAAATTTTTCTTCCACTTTGTCATTAATTTTAAGAGTTTTTTTTTCCATTCAATTATCCACATATATAACTCATCACAAAAACTATTTTTCAACAGAATCTCTTCCTTTGTCAGTAATGAATATTAATCATAGGTGAAACATTATACAGAGAAAATTTCAGAGAATGGATGGTATTAGGTGAAATTTTCTCAAGGAAAAAAATCAGAAGGTAGATAAACTTTTTAACAAATCATTAAAAGTTATTTAATATCTGAGTTGAACAATTTGATGCTGATTATAACCAATTTACTAGAACACATTCAGAACAAAGTTAAAAGCAATATTTCTTCAGAATTTAAGATTATCTCCCTTGGAACTCACTTGATGTGTTTTAGATAAAGAATTCTGACTCATTTCTTTCATCTTATTTCTGTTGCTTTTTGATCCCAATTCTCAGACTATCATTCAGTGATTATTAGTAAGTAGTGTAGATTGGAAAGTTCCTGTCTAGGATAGCTGTCTAACCAATTAGGTCATGAAAACAATTACAGAATTTCAGAGCAAACTATATAGCATTCATTCTCCATTTTCCCTCACTTAAATCATTTATTAGATAAAGCATTGTTATTTAGCTTTCATTTTTAGTTATTTTTTTTCTCATTTCTAGTTACTTTTTTTCTATCTTCAATCCTTTTTTAACTTTAATATTTTTCCTTACAAAGTTGTGGAGAGCCATGATTGTCTTCCTGAAGGGACATAGCACACAAGAATACTTTCCTGATGCAACAATTTTTATAATTATCACTCTGGTCTTTCTTTTAATTCTGTATTAATAGAACACATTTTTGGCTTGGTTTTAAAACACTTTCAAATATCACTGTCTCCAATATTAGGCTTGTTTTATCCAATTGGAAGAATGAAAAAATTCCTCAGTTCAAATGCTGGCCAAAATGGAATATTAATTTGCATTTCTTTGATTTTGATTCTTTGAAGTAATTCTTTGATTCAATTGATATTTTTGATAACCTAAACAAATTACACCTGTTTTTATCACAACATTTCAGCCAACTGATCTTTCTGTCTTCTTCAGTGGCATAAACCAGAAAATAGATTCAAGGAGAAAAAAAGAAAGCAATGGGAAATATACTGATCGAATTAACCCATTCACAGCAATGTGTCTATCGAAGATGATTCCATATCGTCCTCCAGTTATTTGTTTTATAAGAAATCCATAACAGTCTGACATCTGTTTATCTGCAAGCCAATTTCATACAAGCTTCTTCATTTTCTGTTTGCTATGCTTTTCTATCAAGGGAGATGTCCATTTTTAGAGATTGAACACCGAAAGGCCAGAGAATGAATCAACTTACAGTACAGCATTGGAACTGTCTTTTCATGCATGCATCTGTAATGTTCATAGATAAGGATGGGAACTGTTGTTTTCATTGTGTAGGGCAGCGGTTCCCAACCATTATACAAGAGGCTGCATCAAAACAACAAAAAAGTTTTTCTTTTCATTGGTTCTCATGGTCTTGTTGTTTATTGTGTTTTGTTATGTGCGTGACTGACAATATTCACATTTATATTATTGCCCTTATTTTTTTTTTTTTTATTAAAAATACACCTTAAAGTGCTGAATCCAGGTGCGTCATCGGTGTTGTTGCTCCTATGTCACTAGAAGTTTCAGGTCTAAATAAACAAGACTTCTTCAATGGGCAACCCGACTGAATATGATCAGTATTCGGCCTGCACCCAGAATAAAATTTGCTACTAGCTTTAGGACGTGCATTATATAAGTTCTCCCAGTAAATGGCAACTAATCAAGACTTCACTTGGGCTATTTGATGTTATAGATTGGGTATGCTTGGTTGTACTGATCTTCCTACAAGCGGCCAAGATGGGGTGTTTTTTGGAAGAAGAGAAGAAAACAAACCTATATATATATATATATATATATATATATATATACATACACACACAAATAAAATAAAAACGATTTATTATATTGGCTTGTCTTATGACTTACTTTTCTTTCTCCCCTTTTAACTTTTCTATTATAACTTATTTGTTCTTTCTTTTTTTTTTTAACTTTCCTTTTTATTCTTATTTTTTATAAACTACACTTAATAAATGTTTACAATAGAATGATTAAAATGACAGACTATTTACAAAAAGAAAACTCCTAAAATGCGGTATGAATAATTTGGGATATTGATAATAAATTCCGTTTAAAAGCTAAGAGAAATAACATTTAACTAAAAAAAACTTAGCAAAGACATGAATCCATTTGTTATAATCCCAGTTAAGTTAAATAGTAGGGTAGACAAGGCCTCTTATACTTGAGTGGTAACCAGTTTAGGAGAGAATCAATTCTGAATTCAGAAGCATAGAGAATACAATGGGAAAACCACTCCATAATTCAAAAAGTCATGGCAAGTCACAGATAATAAAGAAAAGGAATCTGTTCAGAATCATGATAGCTTACACCTTGAAAGGACATGGCATTTGAAAAAAGAAAAAATTGTAGCTGGGGGAAGGGGGAAATGAGAAGAGAATTCATATCTTTCCGAAGGTTATTAGAACGTAAGTGAATGTAGTGGATTTGACAGGAATTTGAACTCTGCTCTCCAATTCCTCAGTCCAAAATGCTATCCATTACTCCACCGTGCTTCCATTTTTCTTCATCCACAATCCCATTTCACATACTTCGACAAAGGAATGCTGAAAAGTTTCCTAGTCTAGTCACTCATCTGTCATGATAGAGTTCAAAAGTATCTACATGAGCTTGTGAGTGATTAATTATTTTCAGTCTTACAAGTCCTTTCCCACTCACAAAACATTGTGAGCGTCTCACTGCTCTATCACTATTTCCATAGTATTGTGATTTTCTAAGAGTGGCATAGATGTGGCACAAGGCTGAAATTATGGGGCAACCAGTGAAGCTCAAACTTACAATTTCCATGGTCTGTATTTTGACAAGCTACATTCCTTAGTCCACTACCTGTGAACTTTAAAACTGAGACCCACTGTGCAATATACACAATGGTGAATTATCCTATTCTATTTGTATTCCAATAGTAAGAAGTAAGTTCAATTTGGACAGTTTCTTCTCAAAAACTGCTGCTTTGTGGAACAAACTCCTGAAAGAATGTTTTCCTCAACTACTACAATCTTGACCTCAACAGTTATCTTTCCTGCATAGCCTTATGAACTTTACTTTTCTTGTCCTTTATCATGCTCATACAACACCACACAGTAATACTCTACCTTGAGAGGACCTTTGGCCTTGCATTGGGTTAGCATTAATAATATATAAAAAAAAATTCTGAACCCTTTCCCAAATCTGTATTCCAATATCTAATCCAGAAAGTGCTGATTCTGAGAAATGTCAAATCAAAAACTTTTCAGCACCAACTTATATATCCCGAAAAGCTGGTTTTTGAAGAATACATGTCTCTAGGCAACTGCCTGATCAGAGACGCCACAACTCTTCCAGACTTTTGACCCACATCAACAACTTGACTCCTTCAGAAGTGCCACGGAGAAGCAACATTGATTTATTGCCATGGTAACACAATAATCTGAAATGATTTGGCCACAACAAAAGCAAGAAGAAAACTGAATTCAATAGTCCAAACAATTCTTGGAATGATCATGACTCATCTCAGAATTAAAGATGGTATCTTCCTTGCAGATGGTACCAATGGTAGAAAACTGTAGAATGGAAAAGTCAAAATATTGGGCAAATAGTAAAAGCAAGAATAAGATCAATAGTCTGCATAACTCTTTGGATAATAATGACACGTCTCAAATTTGCAGACAGCATTTTTATACCTGTTATTTTTTTCAAGGTATTTTAACTTCAGTAAACATTTTTTTTAACATTTAATAATTTGATGTAGCTTTAAAAATGTTTTAATGTTTGCTTCTGACACTATTGTAATTATTTGGCATCTCATAGAAACAAACTTAAAACTGTATCATGTTGAAACATCAGTTCTCATAAGATTAGCAATGTTAAGCCTGGTCAGTACTGAGATGGGTAACTTCTTGGGAATACTAGGGTTTGTAAACTTTGAGGTAGTTCTAATTCTAGTTGAATTCATTATATTCACTTATGTGCAAATAACCTTGGGAAAGGTATGAATTTACCACTTCTCTCCCCTGCTATGGGTTAATTAGCAGGACTTGTCTCACTAACTCATTATTATCTTAAAAAAAAATTTTTTTTAGAATCTAGAAATGTTTTCTGCAGAAGTTTGTTAAACTGTAAAAAATAAACAAATCAATCAACCTAATAGAAACAGAGACATAATTCTTCTGAAAACATTTCTCTTCCAAGAAAATTGAAGTTCTTCTATGTACCGTGTCCCTTCAGGTCATGGACGATCATGGCTCTTCACAATTTCTTGTTCTTTGTAGCTCTTAATAAGGTTTGTCTTTTTACCATCTCCAATAATCTCTTTTGTGCCAGCCATTTACACAAGCCCATTGTCTAGGTTATTTGTAGCTTTCCTCTGTCTCTTTTGCCTCTAATGTCCTGTGAGTGTCAAATTCTCCAAGTCCTCTTTCTTCATTATGTGCCCTAGAAATTGCAACACTCTCTTTCCGATGCTAAGTGTCCTTTTCTGTTTTCATTTTTCCTTAAAACTCCCTCATTACTTACATGTTCAGTTCATAGGATTCTCAGCAGTCTTCTGTAGCTTCAAGTCTCTTCTTCATCTGTGGGGCAAAGAATGAAACTTTAATCTGCCTTGGAAGCCTCCCACAAAATAATAGCAGGTTAATCAAATAAGCTAGTGCATTTACTATTTATTGAGCACTTCACAACTGTTGCCTTGTTCCAAGCTAGGGTGGGCTTAGTAAATATTTATATTATTCAAAACCTAAGTTTGCACTGGTACACAAAATAACAATAAAATTTATATATCAGCCACAGAGCTCTGATTAGCCATGTAGCTTTGTAAAGTATGATTTGTAAATTTCATCTTTATTTGGGAGCCATTAATTTTTTTTTTAATGTCATCTCCCTTCGGGTCATAGGCAGTCATGGCTCTCCACAAATTCCATTTCTTTATTATATACGAGTCGCCATGATTTCATAGGAAAGATTGAATAGCTTCACATTGCCATTTCCATGGTTTTGAATTCAGAGTTGTTGTTCTATTAGACCAAGTTTTACCCAAGGCTAGAGAGCTCAAATATACATTGCTATTTAACCCATAGCTGTGGATAATTTTTGTAATACTCTAATATGTACTGAACATGTGAGTAATTAGGAACTAAGATCAGAAAACCCTTGCATGGGATACTGCTACCATATATGGTCTGGATCCCTCGCTGTCTATCTTAAGGTCATTGACAAAATCCAGAGATGGATATGTAATGTGATTGGCCCTGATCTGGCATCTTGTCTACAGTTACTTTCTCACAAACATGCCATCGTTTTCCTCTGTCTTTGCTACAAATACTTTCACGGTAACTGCTCTGACAAGTTAATTTCACTGGTTCCCAAACTGTATGAATTTAAGCATGCTACTAGGTTGGCATCTCAGTCCCACTCTTTCACTGTCAAAACTGTTAAATGTAGCTATCTCTTCTATTCCCATAGCTTTATGTCTCACACTTCCCATGTGTGGAACTCCCTTCCTCTTACTTGCTTCCCTGATATAATCTTCAATTATTCAAATGCAATGTCAATTGACATCTCCAGATGCCTTGATCTTCATCCTTTCCTCTATTATGCGTTTTTACTCTTACTTCCACTCTCTGTAACCATTTGTGTGCTAGTGGCACTCCTGCCTTTCTTGGGGTGAAATGCTTAAAAAAAATTCCTGAAGCACATGATGAGAAAAGAGGACTAGGTGAATTTAATGCTTACAGAGTGCAGTACAGGTAGATGGAAAAAGAGAGTATTGGATGGCAGAGCAGAGATAAAAAGGGATCTTAAGAGAGTCAGACAATGCATTGAGCTATAAGAGACAGGAAATTGTGGAGAGCCATGATTGTCCACATCCTGAAGGGACACAGTACACCAAAGTAGTAGTAAATAGAGCATTTACCAAAGGATGGCAGTGAGTTAGATCTCCTATTGCCTCTTATCTGAGTAGATGCACTAAAATATCACCTGCCTTGATGTTTTTTGTTTCTTAGTTGCATAAGCCAAGTTGCATTGACAAGTGCATGAAATAGAAAAGAATGTGCAATGAAAGATGTGATGCCGCAGTAACTTCATGAGAATGAACAAAAGAAGAATCACTTGGTATTTTATTATCTCTAATCAATCTATTTTTTGTATCGTTTTATCAATAACATCTATCTGCAAATGCAATATGCACAGGCAAGTTAAGCTTTGTTACCTGCCTTTTGTTAATGCAATAAAAAGTATTTAAGAAAAATAATGATTAGATTCAGTTTTTAAATTTCAGTGAAAAATAATTTAACAATTGATCATAAAATTAGAAAGTAACCTAAATATAACAAAGTACCAGTGAACTCATTTAGTTTTCATTTTTACAAAGTTTCTGCTTATTTTTTTAGTACTTTATTGTGTGAACAATGCACTTTGGTGTACAAAAGAAGGAGTATGTGTCCGAGTGCCCAAACGTAGTGCACCTGTCTGAGTGCTCAATCCCAAGTGTGTGTCTGTGGAAGAATGCACAATCTTGAGTGTGTGTGTCCAGTCATACAAACATGAGTACATGTGTCCAGGTGAACAATTATAAGTGAATCTGGGGGGTAAGCTAAGTGTGCAAAAGCTTTTTCTACAATTCTTCAGCTTGCATGATTTAGTTATAAATTAGTCAGAATTCATTTGCAAACAAATAAAATTTATTTTTAAAAAATATACAATTTGCTACATCAGAAGAGACCAAAAGAAGAGATAAAAAAAAGAAATCACTCCCACTGCCCACTTTGGGTTTCTCCAGTTTAACAGCAGAGATATTTACTAAGCTTAATCTGATACAAGAATAAAATTGATAAAAATCAAACTCTTAACTGATGACTATCGTTAGTACTTTGAGTGTGAAATTCAATGGATCTTTCCTCTTAACCCTTTCCAAATTAAAAGGATGTAAAAAAATTATACATTCAATCTAACAAATTTAAATTCAATTTATGACCTATCAACTCTAATTAACCCTTCTATATATATATATATATATATATATATATATATATATATATATAAATATATATATATAAAATTTGCAGGAAGCCATGACAAAGTAAATTTAAC
This sequence comes from Acanthosepion pharaonis, assembly GCA_903632075.3. Taxonomy (NCBI): domain Eukaryota; kingdom Metazoa; phylum Mollusca; class Cephalopoda; order Sepiida; family Sepiidae; genus Acanthosepion; species Acanthosepion pharaonis. The sequence continues at coordinate 326,597 of CAHIKZ030005067.1, forward strand.
AGACTATAAACTATGAGGGGTACTGAAAGGTTCTTGACCCAACCAAAATGGGACTCCCTCACAAAATTTTGATGTTTGGTCAGATTTTGGGAAGTGAATATGGGCCCAGAACTTTTCAACACCCTTTTGTAAATCCAAATGTGTGTGTGTGTGTGTGTGTGTAAATATATATATATGTATATATATATATATATATATATATATATATATATATATATATATATATATTATATATATATAGTACTTATTAGAAAGCGCTCAATATCAGAGATAGAGCTAACATATTTGGTTGGATAGATGTGAATTTGTTTCATGCTTTAGCGATCGTCAGACAAACTGATTAATCTCCAAATGTAGGCATGAGAACAAGTGCCTAATATCCGAATTAATACCAAATGGATAAAAAAGACAAACCAACAACAATCACAATTTAATTTCAAGATACCATCACAATAATTGCATCTATCATTATTATCATTGCACCACCATTAGTAATCACTTTTATCACTTTACAATAACTATTAACTAATAATATTATCATTACCACCAACACCCAACACCATCACTAAAACATCACATCTACTATTAACATATAAATCCACTATAATCATTAACGTATATTACTCCCCCAGCATATTTAATACCTTAAAACAATAAGATCATATATAATTTCCACATGTAACTATGCAAATAAATACTCATTACCAGGATTCATGCCAAAATAAATAAAAATATAAAAAACAAAATAAAACAAAATACCAACAACCACTCTTTAGTTCAAGCTAGCACCACAATAATTACATTTATAGGTTTTTATTATTCTCCCACCAACATTACTAATCACTACTAACAATTTACAATAAATATTAACCACTTATATTATCATTGCCACCAACCCCCTTACACATTACTATCACATCACATCTACCATTACCATATAAACCCGCCATAATTTTTAACATAAACTACCCCCTCTCCCAGCAAATTTAATACCATCATAAAAATAACCAATAAAGATTACAAACTGAAATTTCTACCAGTCACATATACACAGTCATCAAAAACCTAAAAAAACAAGGAAATAACCAGCTTTAATATAATAACAATAATGCTTTTTTGTAAATTAAAAATTATAGCAATCCTCAACTACCATAATTTTACACAGAATACCTATTATCAGGATTTATACTAAAATAAATTAATACATATAACAAAATGAAATATAACACCAACAACCACTTTTTAGTTCAAGCTAGCACCACTGTAACTACATTTATGGTTTTATCATTCTCTCACCACCGTTACTAATCACTTCTACCAATTTACAATAACTATTAGCTAATTATATTATCATTGTGTCCAATCCCTTGCAACATTACTATCACATCATATCATATAGACCTACTATAATTATTAACATAAACTACCCTCTCACCCAGCATATTAAATATCACCATATAAAATAACCAATAAGGATTACAAATTTCTACCTGTTATATATACACAGTCATCAAAATCAAATAAATAACCAGCTTTAAATATAACAAATAAACCTGCTTTTTTCAAAAATTTAAAAATATATATAAATAATAAATATTGTTACCTATCATAATTTTACACAAACCCCACCACATGTATACACATACATGCGAGGAAATATCATTCAGCGGAAAAATAAAATATGACATGTATACATTCACGAGACATTCACGAAATTTTCGCTACAATCAAAATCTTTGAATTTCAACATACAAATGCATATGTATAGACACAACACCACCCGTATACATACATGTCATATCCAAAACTGCTCACATATGTTTATATATGTATGAATCCCGACGGACGACCAAGTATGTATATGTGTCTGCGTACTCCATTAGATGTATGAACATACATCGATGTTTGCGTCAGTACGATGACACGAGGACATTTCCCCCACCACTTCCATCATAACACCACTACACACAATCTACATAAACCCAAAATTTAAAAAAAATTAATCAGTTTGTCTGACGATCGCTAAAGTGTGAAACCCAGGGTCACAAACTCACATCTATCCAACCAAATATATATATATATATATATATATATATATATATATATATATATATATATACACACACGTGTGTATGTGTTACCAAGTTTGGCCAGTCTGTCTTGAATGAATTAATAAAATATTTAAAAAAAGAAAAGCCATATTCAGAGCAGACAAAACAAGATTCTTATTTCTCATTATCCCAGCAATTTGGCTTGTATGCTACACATCTTAAGTACAAGACTTGTACCATATTATCCTAAACCTAATTAACATATATTAGGTTGGTGCAAAAATAATGATGTAATAATGTTGTTTTTTGACGTTAAAAAATACGTCAAAAAATGACATTATTACGTCATTATTTTTGCACCAACCTAATAGCTTTCTACACGCTCCAATCCAGTGGCAGTAACTGGTGCCATAGACTCAATAATGGTATGCTCATTGGTCGTATCTTTGAAATTCCATAGAATAACATTTATGTTATACAGTGTGTTGACTGATAGGTTGAGCAACACCAGTGTTGAATTGGGATATGATTTGATGCAACACTCCTTTTCATTGATTGGTTACCATCCTTATCAATAAAAAAAGTGTTCCCACAGTTTTCATGCACTGTTGAAGTCTGTCCATCGTTCAGAACAGTTATCACCTTAAAAGATAGAGTGCTCCATCTTTTTGACCTCGTCAATCAGTTAAATCCTGCCTGTATTCCACAACTGTTACAGACATTATCCAGCTGAGCAGTTCTACATGGGAAGAGGTCTAACCCATTTAATGTATTGCTGCCTAATTTTTTGGCACTTCAGTTAAAAGCTATAACACTAATAGGATGCCAAACTGACCTTTTGATTATATACTTAAGATCGCCCACTACAAGGCTCTTGAGCATCTCAAGGTAGAGGGTTAAAGTCAAAATGGTAATAAGGTTATGAGGCTAAGGAGGATAGACAATGACTGATCTTTGACTTGAAGAGGTCAAGTATTTTAGGGAAGCAAACTAAATGTTCTGCAATGTGGAAGTTCTCAGGAAAAAGCTAAGTGGAAATTTCTTTTTACATTTGGAACATAGAGGAAGTAAGAAATTGTTTGCCACTATGGAAATGGCAAGGTAAATCCCAGCTGCAAAAGTTTGATCTTGTGAGACTAGAGAATGAAGCTCATGTGAAAATTTGCCATGGCAGTGATAGAGAAATGACAGGCTGGCAATATTGCATATGTGTGAAAGAAGTTGCGAAGTGGAAAATCAATCAGTCTTTCCACCTGAGTTTAATGAGCTGTAATAGTTATATGTTAATGGCAAGAACATTAATGTGTTGTCATACCAGAAGCAAAAAATGACTATTTTATTACACTAACACTTTGATGAAAAAGGATGAGTTAACAGGAAAATAGGTTATATAAAACTTATCTATCAGCATAAATAATGAATGTATCTGTTAACAATCCAGCCAAAGTTAATTTGACTAAATTTGCCAAACAAACTCAGATGTTTGAAATTTAGTGCCACAGATCAAAGATTTTCTCTTGGCTTCATCTCTGGTATTTATATGTTTAATCTAATTTGACCAAAGATAACGAAATTATTGATAAACACTAGCAGATGCCAGTTGTGGAACAGAAAACTTGAAAAGAATAAACTATATTAAATATTGACATTAGTCTTCGTTTACAATCTGTTTCCAGTATACACAGTGTGTTTTAAAAGTGTTAGACTAATTACAAAGGGAAGCAGATTTTTTTTTTTTTTTTTTTTTTAAATAAGGTTTCTTCCTGGTGAAAATGTCTTGAAACGTTGTAATTCTGAAATTTGGTATCAAATTTAGGACCCAACCGGAAACATTTTTTTGACAAACATGTATAAACATGCTTGCAATAAGACACAGTATCAAAAGGACGTTTTTTGCTTATGATACCTTTTTTTTAAGTACTTTCATTCTTCAGCAATGTTTATTGTTTTAAAAAGCAATGGATTAGAATTGGAATAAAAACCTCAACATGTGATGAAAGTGAAGTTATATCTTTGTTCTTGAGAATTTACAGCAAAAATATGAAACACTGTTTAATAAGTTGTTTATTCACAAGTATAATTTTATATTTACAACATTCTAAAAACTACTACAATTAGAACTAAATGCAATGCAATATTTATCATTTACTAATTTATAAACATCTACTAAATTATTAAAATATGTGAACCAATTATAATGAAATCCTTATTATTTACCATTTTATAAAAGATTGAAGTGATTTGCAATTAGCTGATGTTTTGCTAACCATTTCAATAAATGGTATAATAAATAAACAGGGTTTATTAATTTTGTTGTCAATTCTCAAGAACAAAGAAAACGTAGAAATTCAATTTCACGTTTAGGTTTTATTCCAACTCTGATCATCATCTTTTAAAAGAAAAATTGTTGAAGAGCAAAGGTCATTAGAAAAGCCATGTCATGGAAACCCCCCCCCAAAAAAAAACGTTTTTTGACACTACGACTTAACGAGGACAAGTTTGTCTATGTTTACCCATTATTTTTTTATGGAGTTCCAAGTTTACAGCAAATCTTTTACAGATATTTACATATGAGCCTTCCTAATGTCTTAAGAGAAATACATTTTTGTACAGTTTCTGATCAATTAACATCATTTAATTCAAGTTCAGTAAAAGAATGAAGATTATGAAATATACAAACAATTTTCTAAATAAAAATTAAAAATAATTATGCTCCCTTTAAAATCTGCAAGGTTTTAAGTGTACATTGCAATGAGTGTATTTGACAGTTTGAGGCTTCTGGAGTTCAGGGAATCAGCATGACCATTTTATTCACTTAGCTTAAAAGCCAGTTCTGAATCCAGGTCTTGGTTGCATGTTATTCTGCTAATAAATTATACCCCAAAATTGCTAACCTTTTTTATAGTATGGGTTCAATTCAAGTAGTATAACATGTTCAATCCTTACTGTGTCCATCACTTTCCTAGCCTTGTGCCAGGCTAAGAGTATAAATAGCAAATAAATACACACAGTTTACATTTGTAACCTGTGTGGCATTCTTCAGTCTAGGGAGAACATAAATCTATATCTGGTAAGTTTTATTTTACTTTTTATATCACCACCAGCTGAAAAATAAGTGTTTCTGTTTTACTAGATGAGGTACATGAAAGTATTCTCTTTTATTTGCAGACATGGACAACAATTTTAAATAAGATATCAACAGTTGCTCATGCAGCACATTTCCACTTCCCTTACCATTGATGCTATCAAAGGGAAAGATAGCTGGTGATGCTACTTGCCACTAGTGTCATTGCAGGTGTTGCAGAATGATTTTAGATTCAAAATCAGACTGTCTTTGTGTTATATAGGAATAAAGTGTCACTGCTGACACTTGAGTTTGAACATAGATTGCCAGTGAGCAAACACAGGTGATCCTATTATTGAATTAAGTAGACCACATGACCATAGAGGAAACGCATATATAGAAAGTCACATGACGTCTAGAGGATTGTTATTTCTAGTCTATCTTCTATTACTATTCGGATCTGTATTTCTACTCTATCCCCTATACTAGAAGGATCGCTATTCTTTACTCTATTCACTAAATTATTTCTCCTTTCGAATCACTATATGAATTACTGTTCTAGCAAGTATTATTAGTGCAAGTGTTATTCAAAGGCGTCTGACATCAGCATTGTTGTTGCTTCAAGTCTCTTCTTCATCTGATGGAGATTGTTCAGCATTCATTACCATATAGGAGGACTGATATTATGTAAGTTCAGTACTCTTATCATTGCTTCTAACAAAATTTTCCTGTATCTTAATACTTTGCTTAGATTTTGGAAGTCATCTTTCACTATACCAATGCGTCTTCAGATTTCAGTGTTGCACTTTCCATCTTCTGCTAAAACACATCCCAGATATTTAAATAGTTGTACTTGTTTGATTTTGGTCTATCAACCATGCATTCTATCTTCTAGCCATTGATGTTTAGTCCTTTCTTCTTGCTTTCATTCACTACCATTTGTAGGAATTCTTGTAGTTTTCTTTCTATATCTGCTGTCAACATTGTGTCATCTACATATATTATGTTGTTAAAATTGTGATTGCCAATGAGTCTGGTGAGCAGATACATCCTTGCCTTAGAACCCTTTCTATGTTTTTTACTGAATTCATTTTCTCTCTCTCTCTCTATATATATATATGTGTCTATATATATATATAAGTTGTATATAAGGTGTATTTAGGATGAAAAAATTCCTTCAAAACAGTTTTGTTGAATATCCAAATTTTTTTTTTTAAGTTTTTCAAATTTCCAAATAAGTTGTTTTATATAATAGGCAAACTTTCCAAAGTTCATTTTCTTCATTTTTTTTTTTTTGTGGTTCATGTGTGGCCAATATAACAATTTAATGTTTGTAAGAGTCGAAGATACAATCTCCCAGAGAACATGATAATTCACAAACAACACTATTTCTTACATAGGGTATATTTTTGAGGTGATGAATAATTTCTAAGAATTCAATTTTATTTATTTCTATTTGGAGATATTTGATCTCATTCTTGGAGGTTTTGATTTATCTTTCTATGAGAGCCCATCAAAATTTTGTTGTGTTGGTGTCCTTGTTTACTGCAGAGTCATAATTTAAATAAGGTGTATTTTGGCAGCAAAAATTCTTTCAAACAAGTTTTCTTGAATAATATAGGCAAGTTCTGTATATCCAATTTTTATTAAGTTTTTCAAATTTCCATATATATATATATATATATATATATATATATATATATATACCATATTTGATGTCACTTAAGAGTCCCACCTTTCTATTTACATTATATATTAGTGTATCATAAAATTAGGCTAGGTACAAATACAAGTTGATTAATAGCATCTTGATCAATATAAGCCTATAGAAAATAGACCAGATTTCCAACACAATTACATACCCCATATACAGACCATATTAAAATATGCTCAAATGTTATTTTATATTCAATAACAGACAATATTTACAAACATCCCAAAAAGATTGCTCAATACAACCCACACCATTTAAATCAAAATGGCTATTGGCTAGAAATTAACATCATCATTTGAAAAATTCAGCCAATCAGAGCAAACTAAAACATTATATTTCTCAAGAAGGTGAAAATACAGAAGCTTCTATTTGTCATAAAATATGCTAAAATTTTGAAAATGAAAGATCTTCAAAATTTTACTGAGTTCAATTCAAAGTAAGAAATAAAAAAAAAAAATATATACAGAATTTACATGACATTTTCCATTTTAGATAACACCGCAGTTTTAATTACTTAATTATTTGAATGTCATCTTTACTCCTTCCAAAGAAAAATAAATGTTGTTTGCTTAAAGTTTTGAGAGTCGGTCAAACTGAGAACATTTCAGTATTCCTCCCTATCTTATAAAGAATCAATAAAAATGAGGATTGATGAAAAGAAAAAAAGTTCCCTAAATTCTTTCAACTATGACGTTTCATAGTATTCAAAAGAACTCAGAAGTCTTCATAACACATAACTGCATTTGAAGTGTACTTTCTACAACAGAATCAAATAGTAGATTACTAAATTTCCTTAAGCTAAGCCATTTCAAACAAAGACAAGAGATAATTTAAGCTTTGATCTTGCCAACCAGTTTCTCTCAGTATTTGACATCAACAGTGAGCACCTTCTTTAAAAGAGATGCATCTTCAGAACTTACATTTAGCTTCCAGTCTTCAATCAGGACATTTTTTTCTCTTGACTTGATTGATTTGTACTCTGAAACATGAGGTTCCAACAAAATATGTTGATTAATCCACTTGCTTGTCCAAAAGCAGTCTTTCACTTGGTCGGTTTTTCTTTAGATTAGACATCTTAGATTTTCATCTAAAAACATTTTTTTGTCTATGCTACAGTTCAACCAATACAGGGCTCAAGAGCCATTCAAAGTTGATAGTTACTAAATGAGGTGCGAGATATGAATGCAAAAGGAAGTCGTAAGAAGTGAAGATTATAAAGATAAAAATGATAACTGACTCTTGACTTGAAGAGCTTAAGATTGTAAAGTTCATGGAAGCATATACATGAGAGTCTGTTCAATAAAGATGCAGTCCTTGAAAAAGATGTCTGAGTGGAACTTCCTCCTTACAATAGGAATACAGTGAAAATGATGATTTGACTCCATGGAAGTGGTATGGAATTTGTTAGCTGTAAAGGTCTGAATTGTTGGAAGTAAATAATGGAGCGCATCTGAACATTTATGAAGTTGTTTGGTGTTGTAACCTAGGGAAGGTTACTGAATAGAAAAATCAAACAAAGGTTGGTAATGAACGATAATACTTAGGACAAGAACAATGCATATAAGATTCACCAGTGGTGCATAAAAGTAGCCCACTGCTAGAAGTGAGTCAAGTAAATTCCACATGAATCTCCAACTGCAGACCAACATACAGTATTTACTACTGTATTTGCATGAATGGGGACATACCCATTATCATTCATAGGTAATCTACAACATTTGGGTAATAATGCCTAATTTTAGAATTGACTTTCATCCCTGAATTAATGTATTTAAACAGTATTTTAATCAGTCAAAATAGTATCCCTAAATGTCTATACATTTCTGCTACTGAGTTACAAGTTTATTTATGACTTTACGATAAAGCTCTAAAGGTTTGGACACCAAGAAATCTTTGAATGCAGTTTCTACATGTATTTTGGCTTAAAAAAAAAAAAAAAAAAAAAAAAAAAAAAGAAACTGTCAAGATGATTGAAATATTGATAGCCTGTGGTTGAGAGAACAGAGGAATATGGTGGATGTGGCAAAGTCTCATGTCCCAAGTCAGTGAGCTTCAGCAGTGTTATCCAGATAACATGTGGCCGAGCACCGTCATGAAGAAGAATCGGACTGCATCAATTAATGTGTGCTGATCACATTTTACTTAACTAAATATGTATTTTGTCCAGTTGCTTGGCAGTAAACTTTGACAGTGATGTTCTGGTTAAATCACAGAAAGCTGTAATGAATAACACTAATGGCAGACCACCAGACAGTGTAATTTCAGTTTTGGAAAGTGTTTGAGTGCTTCATCATGATCAAGATATTGAGTCAATCATTTACAATTGTCATAAAGGATCCATTTCTTATCAAAAGTCACTATTGGATTAAAAAATGGATCATTAAACACACTTCAAAATATCAAACTTTTTGACTTCCACTGCATTCATGTAGAACCCATTTATTGAGTTTCTTCAACTTGACAATTTTCCTTAGATGTTGAAATGTTAATACACAATACCTGAGACATTTCTCTCTGACTTCCACTGCATTTATTGAGTTTCTTCAACTTGACAATTTTCCTTAGATGTTGAAATGTTAATACACAATATCTGAGACATTTCTCTTTGACTTCCACTGCATTCATGTAGAACCCATTTATTGAGTTTCTTTACCTTGTCAATTTTCTTGAGATGATCTGATATTCTTGAAATGCTGACACCCATTATCTGGAATATTTCTCTAACACACATTGACCTGGGTTTTGTTCAACCAGTGTTTTCATATGTTGATTATCAATTGCAGATGGACATCCTCTACCACCTTGAATTTTAAGATTTGTATCCCCACTGTGGAACTTCATAAGCCAGTGCTCTACTGTCCAATCACAAGATGCTTCAACCCTATACTCTGATAATGTTGGCAGCAGTTTGAGAAGCCTTGTAATCAAGCTTGAACTCATGCAAAATAATAAACATATATATTCCTTTTTCATGTTCAAGATAAGAGGTATATAATGTTTTCAGTTAAATTCTTATGTAAAATTAACAAAGAGGACACTTTAATCAATAGGGAAGATTAATATATTTTTGTATGACTTTTTGTAGATTAAATAAGTCTATTGCTCTCCCAGCAGTCACTTGTACAAATCACAATATCGCTGGTTCAATTCACCGTCCTTGCTTTCACGTCACTACGTATAGCCAACGTGTCTGTCCTTTTTTTCATGGCTCCAGCACTCTTTTACCAGGCCAACACCGTGGTTCCCCAGCCAATCAGCGTTCTTCGCTGTTATTCTCGGTTACACAGGCAAATTGCCTCCTCCAGTTCGACCAATCAGCACACGACTTGCTATTGGTGGAAGCACTCCAAACTGTACAAAAACCTTCATCATTGCACATACTGCTAGAATGGCTGGACGGAAGAGTAATGCTATTTTCACGAAGCAAACTTGCTGATGTCACGTGCCGCACGTTAAGGTTAGACCCTTATTTTCCTATACACCAGATGCAAGCCACTCTGGCTCGCTTGCTTCTATGAGGCTGTTCACCGCACTTTTATAATAACATATCAGAATAAAATTAAAAGGTTTATTCTAAAATAGGAAATTTTTTTCCAAACAACCTAATATTTTAAATAAGGTTTCACTTATTATAGCTTTAGGTGGAGGACACTTCATTTTAGATTAACATTAATTTTATCTTGGAAATTGCCTTAAATCTAAAGGTGTACTGGAATAACAAAAGATGCCATCCAAAAGCTAAGTACAGTATTAAAAAACAGGAAAATTTTGTTAGAAGCAAAGGAAATATAACTGTTACTTATATAACTGTTAATATCACTCCTCCTATATGGCAATTAATACTGGACAATCTTCTTGCAGATAAAGAACAGACATGAAGCAACAGAAATGTGGTTCAACAGAAGGATGCTGAGAATACCATAGACTGAATATGTATAGCAATGACTAAGTTTTAGAGAAAATGGAAATAAAAATGACACTCATACTTAGCATCAGAAAGAGATAGTTGAAATTTCTAGGCAACCCAATGAGCAAAAAAGAGCTTTGAAAATTTGATACTCACAGGCCAAATTGAATGCAAGAGGAAGAGAGGAAAACAGTGCATAAGCTACCAGTTTGCATAAATGGTTTGCAGAACAAGGTTCAGGAGAGAAAGCAAAAAGACAAAAGTTACTAAGTGCTCCAATTAACAAAGAGGACACTTTAATAATTCAAGCATGAATATATTAGAACACAATTAAAATATTTATTCTAAAATCGACATTATTTTCTGAACAACCAATAAGCTAGAGCAGTTGTTAAATAAACTGTTATGTAACTTGGCATGAGGAAAAATTAACATCTATAGTTTAGCAAGGAATATTTATGAAAAACTAATAACATGTGTAACTGTTTTTGTATCTTTAAACCGGGCATAATCACATGGGTTGTTTTGTTACTCTGAAATTTTTAAAGTACCCATAATTCCCAGTTGACAACTTGTTTCTTTTGCTCCCTACCACTACTCCCCTGACTCAGTGAGGGTGTGTAGCACATGGTGTGACGTAACTCAGTTGTCATGGGAATCAGACGCTAGTTGAATCCACAAAATAAATAAGACGGGCGATATCTGAAGTTTGAGGGTACTTGCAGTCAAGTAATGGTCAACGATTTGAGGGTACTTGTTGTCAAGTAATGGTCAACAATGATGATGATGATGATGATGATTCTAAAGAAAAAGGAGAAAATAGCAAAGCAAAATTACTTTAAATATTCATTAGAAACAAAGTGGAGTGAACTGTTACATAATATCTGTCCTCCTATATTGCAGTAAATGCTGGACAATTTCCTCAAAGATGAAGACACTAGAAGCAAAAGAAATGTCATTCTACAGAAGGATGCTGAGAATACAATAAACTGAACAGAGTTTTAAAGAAAATGGAAACAAAAAGGAAACTTATACTTAACATCAGAAAAAGATAGTTGGAATTTCTAGAGCACATAATAAGGAAAGAAGGCTTGGAAAATCTAATACTAACAGGGCATATTGAAGTCAAGCGGGACAAAGGAATACAATGCTTAACCTACTTAATGAGCTTGAGTAAATGGTTGGCTGAATAAGGTTTAGAAGAAATAACAAAGACATAATTTATTAAGAGCTACAAAGGACAGGAAGTTGTGGAGAGCCATGATTGCCTACATTCTGAGAGGACATGGGACATAGAAGAATAATGTGTAACTGTTTTTATATCTTAAACATTATTCTAATTTTTTATTAGAGTTTAATTATTTATAAACATATGAATTATTTATGACTGAATTTCTGGGATGAAGAGTTATTATTCATATTCTAATGTCCTCATATTTATTGTTATTCTCTCAATGTTTCAACTATTGTGCACTCCAGCCTTCATCAGATGTCTGTCAATTTGGGTAACATTCAAAGAATTTTGAACTGAATCTTCTATTTAATTTATTGGGGTAGAGTGTTCTAATTCTGTTGTGCATGTCAGGAGATACGGTGTTTTGTTCTGTGTAAAGTTTAGTACTGCTTGATTCAAAATTTCCTGAATGTTACCTAGATTGACATATACCAAAATAAGGTCAGAGAGTGCAATGACCAAAGTGTTCAGATAGTAACAACTAAGATGGTCTGAATGTAAATAATGGATTAATTAATTCTGAGGTAATCAGTGTGTTTAGATATTTATAATCTACCCAAACCCAACAATCAAGTTAGAAGATGCAGGATGGTTTTCAGAGTAAGTCTTGGAAAAAAAGGTATGTTTTACCTGGTAAGAAATATGGTATGTTTCCTTATACATATGGCATATATGTATAAGAACACTGGAAAGTCGTCAGCCTGGCTCACTTCCCAAAATCTGACCTAATATTAGAATTTTTGTGAAAATGTTTCTTAGTTAAGCTGAGAACATTTCACTTCCTTATGTACATGTCTTCTAACTAAAGTTATTTGTTGTTTTTTTTTATTTAGAAATACAGTAAAAATGAATTAATCATCATATTTCAAGGAGTGCGAAGAAAGGGATTTTTAATTGAAAAAGGAATTTTTAAACAAATCAAGATTGAATAAGATATACTGTTTATTTTGATTTCTATTATTTTGGCTTGAATTTGCAAATATACATTTAAGAAAGATCTTCCAGATCTTTTCCAGTAGGGCTACAATGAAAGAGGCATAACCCCCACCTCATCAACTGCAGGAAATGTTTTGACAACTAACAGAAGGGCCATTCTTATCTAAGTGTCCCTTTTCAGTAAGTGGCATACAAACAGACTATATTTAACAGTAAGTGGTGGGTCTGATTTCAGCTGGTACAGTTGCTTGGTAAACTTTGATCTTTTTTTTGCTTTGGTTTTTGTCCAGGCAGTACATATCTACAAGATCTTGTAATGGCAACAAAATTGGCAATAAAAAGAATCCGATTTTAATATAGCATTTTCAATTGAACAGCTCCAATTGATCCTTCAGCAACAGCAAGACCAATTTGAATCAGCATACTTGAATCTGATAGAAACTAATACAGTGAATGAAATTTTAGAAACTAATGTAATCTATTCTTACTGACTCACTCACTAATGAACTGCAACGTGTTCCTTTTTCTGGTTCTATGTTTGACTCATGGTTCAGATGATATGAAGATATTTTCAGAGTAGGAGTTGGACAAAGATGATGCTTGGAACATCAGAGTATACTTTCATAAACTTGGGACAACTAAACATACTAGATATTCTTCTTGTACGTGCCACATCTTCTCAGGACATGGATGATCATGTAGCTCTGAGTAAGGTCTGTTTTTTTTGCTATCTCTACTGCTCTATGTTAAACTAACTAGGAATAAAGTGTCGCTGTCGACACTTGAGTTTGAACATAGTTCGCCAGTGGGCAAACACAGGCGATCCCATTATTGAATCAAGTGGATTACGTGACCATAGAGGAAACGCATAAGTAGGAAGTCGCATGATGTCTAATCAATCTGCACTACTATTTGGTTTGCTATTCCCTACTCTATTCACTATACTATTTCTCTATACCGATTACTATTTGAGCGAGTATTAGCAAGAAAGTGCTATTCAAAGGCGTCTGACAACAGCATTGTTCAACAGTGTACTATAGTTGTATCTGTGATTACAAAGTCTCTACTACAACAAGCATTTACAAAAGCGACTGTGTATTTGTTGGCATTACAAAAGGGGCAATGCGTGTTTGTTGACATCACAAAACTATTTACATAACATTGTTAGGTAGATTATTCACAGCTTTCCTTTGTCCTTCTGGCCTTTACTATGTCCTGTGAGTGTCAAATTTTCCAAGCCCACTTTCCTCATTATGTACCTTAGAAATTACAACTTTTTCTTATTGATTCTAAGTATAAGCTTCAGTTTTTGGTTCCATTTTCTTCCTCTTACATGCAACTTGAAATTATCAGAGCTACACTAAGCCTATCTACTCCTATCTCCAGACTCCTTCAGATTGGTAATTTTTCATCAATCCTCTATGACATAGCTTATCAAAGGCCTTTGATATACATAATGCAATCATCCTCATGATGTAATTGTCATTTAAAATTTGCTTGCGCCTCACCAAATTTTATGCAAAGTACATTTAAAAAATAAAAAAAAATGCAGAGAGAAAATTAAAGGGAGATAACCACAGATTCAAAGTTAGAACATTATCATTGATAACTCTCTCCTCCAATTTGTGAAGCTTAGTTATATTCTTGATACTTGATATGATGCAAAAATATCACAATGGTAAAATCGGTCAATAATTATTTATAACTACTTGTACTGGATTTCATGCATGCAATTAAAATTAATCCATAATAATACTTGAAATTTTGAAATCATATTTATTTTTGGTATATAAATTTTTTGGAAACTGTTTCTAAATCTTTGATTGTCTTTTAATCATTCTGCCGCACCTGCTATCCTCTTCCATTGCACCTATGAGATGTGCCACACAGATTTGGGAACTATTGCTCTTATCCATCTTGAAAATGGATAATGGATGTTTCCTTATAAGAAAACAGCTAATACCAATATTATTATATAGAAACATTAGGCATTTATTAATCTAACAGCTGGTGCTACATTCAGCTAAAATTAAAAAATATTTCTATTTAATTAATTTTTCAGGATAATAGGTTTCTAAAGTCTAGTAAGTGCTATTCCAGCATTGATGCGGACTTTCTTCCTAAATTGTTGTTTGAAGTAATGTGAAATGGCAACATTATACAAGGAAATTACATATATTAACATTTCTCCAAGATTTTTTAAAAATGGGTCACTTCTTTAAATCTCATTGAAAACTTGTTCTTAATTTCCAATGGATGCTGCTTACTTAATAGTCATAGAATAAATCTGAAAATAACTTGAGTTTTAATAAATAGCTTTTTGTTAGTTGTTATTTTTATACTGCTTATCTTATACCCAGGGAATGAATATAAAAACAATCAGATAGTGTTGAGTGCTATCAGAATTTTGTACTCTTTGGCTAACCAAAGATTTTATATATTATAGTGATGGGATGATACCAGTATTTTTACCAATTCCAATACAATTCCCAATACTGTTCTAAATTTTCTATTCCGATTCTCAATTCCTATAGTAATTAAAATTCATTATTTTCAGGCTCTACTGTTGGTTTGGGAAACTTAATGAACAGAGTGCATTTGTTAATAAAATATTTAGTAGAAAAATAAATACAAAAGCTTATGAAATAAAGTTATATATCCTTTTTATTTAAAAATTTGGTAAGAGTTTAAACAATAAGGGGCACAATTTCTTTACATAAATCACTTAATTTAGCTACAGTTGACATATTGCTTTACTTTGGTTACATTCTGAAATCTTAAAAAACTTCCAAACTTCACTTTTTTGTTTGGCATTGGATACACTTACCATAATTAGGGTTTAAAAATAATAAACATTGGTTAAAATTTAAATTTTTCACTGTTAGATAAAAATGTTTTTAGTTTTCTAATGTGAATAATTTATAAAGATTCAACTAATAATGGTTTGCTATTAATTGTAAAATGAAAAAGTGTCCATTTTTTGGCCACCTTTAAGTTTTCACAAGCAAAGGCAGCCTCTTAATATGCAATCAACTTAAAATTTTATATGCGACATTTTTCAATGAACAGAACAAATTTAGGGGTGGCAATTCAATTTCAGCATCCACTTAAAAAATAAGAGACACTCTATTGCAAAAATAATACTCTAAGCAGAAAGGCATCATCCTATGTATTGTGGTTTAACTCCTGCATGTGAATAAAAAATAAATGCAAATTTTAAATTTGCTTAGACGTATAATAATTAAATATGAATAATCACAGTGACTTAATAAATAAATAAATAATAAAGGGTCTTCAATCATATTTAAAAAATTTAAGTTTTATTGTCTAAAATAAATTTCTCACAACTAAAAAATGTAATAATTTCTAAAAAGAATCAAAAAGTGTTTCTTATTTTTGTTAAAAGAAAAAAAGAGTAAATGTGCAACAACAATCATATCACTTGATTTATTTTTAAAGAAATAGAAGCAATTTTAGCAAAATTTACAATAAACTTTTAAAAATAGGAAGTTGAAAGCTAAATAATGCTGATATCCAACTTCATCATTCTATAAAGTATGAGATTCAACTGTTACAAAGCATGAAAATAAAAATGATTAAAATCTTCATAAAGATGAGAACAACTGTAAATGTGTATTTTTTGCATGGGATCAAATTTTTCAGTTATTAGATTATTAGATGAAATTTTACTAGTTTTATTTGAAAAATATTAAAACAAATCATGTTAAAAGTGGAAAAACTAGAGCTTAATTATGCTAGTTAAAAATGGGATAAAAATACTCATTTTTAACCTTTTTTTTATATACACTTCTACTTATAAAACTGCATCTTGTTTGGCTCCGAGGAGGAATAAAGAAGAAAGAAAGTTCAAAATGCTATAATAATTTAACACAGGGAAGCTCAATTATGTCAAAGAAAAATATTAGTAAAATAAAATTAAATACAATTTTTGATGGAAATTATATTTTAGGTTTTTTAATAAAAACTTTTATGTAAAAAAGCTTTTTTTCATAAAACTTCAAATAAAAGTCTGCTTTTTTAAGTAAATAAAAATGAAAATCCATTTCAAAAGCTATAAAATTTTAAGAAATACATGAATTTTGTAGAAACAAATTTAAGTTTCATAAAAAGAATGTTTACATTTTTAAGTCTCGGTTATTGAAAAGAAGATTTATTTTTGTTTACGCAGTACGCTACGTAAACAAAAATAATCTTTTTAATAGCCAAGACTAAAAAATGATTTTATGGATTAAAACTATTATAAAAACAAATTGTTGTAATTTAACTGTGTCACCATCAGGACAATTTCTAACACAAGGTCAATTTTTTATGTGAAGTAATCAAATCTGACATTGGCGGGAATTCCATACATTCAATTTTTTTTCTTTTTTATATATTAAAAAAAAATAAGAAGAATTGTCTTAAAAGATAGCCTGGCAAAACAACATGAATTCATTTTGTGTCTATATTGCATAATTTTGATCATAATTATTAAATTAATAATTTATGATATTAAATGGGTGAATTCACAATGTTTAAAAAGAAATTAAAAATAAAAATTTTATTTTGAACTGAAACAGACTTTAAACTAGTGAACTTTATAGAAAGTTCAAGAACCGAGTAGAAACTTGTGTTTTTTTTTTTTTTTTTTACACAAGTATAATAAATTTCCATCATATTTAACTTAGGTGTTATTGTGATCTATAGATTTTGGTTTTACTGATAGTTCAAAATCAATAAATATTTTTATCTTTTTATCATTAGTACCAGGAGTGAAAAATAAAATTTTAACATATTGCAACATCTATCAGACAGATGAAATTAAAATTTTTATTATTGCATTATTCCAAAATTTTAACACATCAGCAGATAGGTAACTGAGCACAAATAGTTATTAATTAAAAAAATTAGTAATTAATGTATAATTTTAAATTTATTAATTAATAGAAAATAAAAGAAAAACAAGCCATAGCAAACACTCAGTCTACCATGTCTGATCGCAACCCTCCCCACACACAGGTAACTTCACTTATTTTTCCACAATATAGCTATTATAATGCTTATTATCTAAACAGTAATAATACTGAATAAATTTTTTTAAACATTAAAGTATATTTAATCACATCTACCTAATAGCTGTGGCGATCTGTAAACAAAAAAAATCCAAAGAATAGTTTTTGTAATCAGAAATTAGGTTAAAAATTCTCCGATTAATTGTGCTGATTCCGATATTTTTGATTCTCAATATTAGAATTCATCTTGTACATATAAATCTGCCATTCATCAGTGCAGTGAATATTGCTGCCTACTATACATCTTGAGATTCTTTACAAAATTCCAAGAAGGGTGTGTAATGTAATCAATCCTGACCTGGCATCTTGACTTTAGTCACTTTCCCACTGCTGTGACATGATTTCCCTCTGTCTTTTCTACAAATGTTTACATGGCAATTTTTCTGATGAGCTTTCCTCCTTGGTGCCTCAACTGCATAAATTTAAGTGTACTACTAGATTGGCAATTAGGTCTCATGTTTTACAGTTGGACTAGCTAGATGCAGCTCTATGTTCTAAGGAATTTTTTTCTCGCACTTCTCACCTGTGGCTCTCTTCTGTTTTCTTGCTTCCCTGCCACCTACAATCTTCAAAAATTTGAATGCAACTCCAATTGCCAATTCTCTTCCTTTATTGTCCTTTCTTCTCACTAAAGTGACCCATTGGGTCTTAGTGGCATTATTACCTTGCTAAGGAGGAAAGGATTAATACATGAGATGAAAGAAAAGAACTTGAAAAAAAAATTAATATTGGGTAGAGTGTTTCATCTGTGAGGTGAGGTCAATAATTTTGTAGCCTGACATAGATTACCTCAATTTTTACCTGAAAATTTTATTGTAAATAATCTATGTAATCTACAGAGAAATATCAGGTTATGCGTACTGACAAGAAAGGAAAATTATGTTGAAGAACAAATATATGTTTAGAAATCTTGTTTTCATCAATTGATTACACTACAGACTTACTTTACATAAGAAATTCAAACAAATTATATTATTACATCTACTCCTACAATGTGTAAACAAGGAAGAATTTTTTTTTAATTCAGTTAGTCTAATATCTTAATTGTTTTTATTATCAAAATGATTCAGCCATTGTGCCCCTTAGATGTCTTCAAATGTCTGTCAATCCAAATAATAAATACAAAACATCTATGATTTTCTTTACTACCATATGAAACCAGTTCTGCTAATGGCACTGAAAAATTACACATATATGGTATTTATTACTCAAACTTAAAGGTAGAACTGCTAAAATACAATAATAAAACCAAAGATGAAGTCATTAGTCAGACTTAAAATAATGATAATTCTACATCCTAGAAATTTATACAACAACAACAAAAAAAAAAAAAAGAAAAAAAGAAAAACATGAATGATGAATTTGACAACAATTTATGGCAATACTTCAGCGAAGAAATTCAAATAACTTTGGACTAATGAACATGAGAGACATAGAAGATTGGAAGAAACTAATCAATGGTGTTTGAGTTTGCTCAAAATAAAAGAAGACGATTATCTCTGTTACTGTTGGGTTTGCACAAGCAAAATACATGAGATTAAAGAAAAACTACTCAAAAGCTAATACTAACATTGTTTCATGTAAAGCTCATGATCCCGGCAAAAGACAGTCAAGTGCCATACTTGATAACTACTTGGGCAATCATGTCTCTTTTGATCTGTGACTGACTAGGCAGAAGATTTTCCTGCAGTATGTCGCAGTTTCTTTCTGCAGTAGACTGTTTTTCAACAAATGACCAGTCTGTCCTCTTAGTCAACACATAGCTTGATGGGGATAAGAGATGGCTTCATACCTTTCACAAGGATATTTGTGAGTAAGTGAATGTAACAAACCATATATGGAGCTCAGACTTTAGCAGAAGACAATGACTTGAATAAAACAGTTGAGTAAAAAAACTGTTAAACAGACGTACACCATTGACAATCATGGAGGCAAAGAATGAATTCAAAGAAGACCTAAGAATAACAACTAATAATTTAAATAAGATAACCTCACCTGTTATTATGATAGATCTGCCTTCAGTAAGTGATTATATTCAATCTAATTACAATTAATGATAGGTAAAATAGTAAAAATAGATCAATTACAGTGATCCAATTGTTTATAGATTGAGATATACATGTCAAAATATTATGATGAAATTGCATCACTATTTTAATAAATTAGGTTTATTGCATTTAGTCAACTGTTTTATTCAACTTATTGTCTACCTTCAGGACCATGTGTTCAGTCAATGATAGTCAAGCCAAAAGTTTAAATGACTTGATACTGTTTATTCATGAAACAATTAAATTGGTAAATGCAAAGAAAGTTTAAACTGTTTAGAACTCTGTTAAGAAAGTAAACTACTAAAAGATATGAAGTTTTGATTCCAATCTTTATTAAAAATGACTGTAAAACACTCCTCAATTTATAGGCAGAACCACACAAGTACATGCTGGTATTCCTTCCTAGTTGATAAGATTGGCCACTTCTCAGTCTCATCTGACTCAGTCCCGTCTTGTCTTGTCTACATTCATTTATCCAAATATGAGTCCAAAATGCAAATTACAAGCAACAACAAAGTTTTGGAGAGAATGGAAACAAAAAGGAAACCTATACTTAACATCAGGAAGAGGTGACTGAAATTTCTGGGAACATGTAAAGAGGAAGGAAGGTTTGGAAAATCTGATACTCACAGGATGGATAGAGGAAAAGAGGGACAGTAGAAAGCAACACGTGATATTCTTAATGGGTTTAAGCAAATAGATGGTAAAACAGGGTTTGGGAGAAATAACAAAAAGAAAAAAAATTATTAAGTGCTGCAAAGGACAGGAAGTTGTGGAAGGCCATAATCACGTACACCCTGAAGGAATATGGCACATAAAAGAAGAAGTGTCAACACCAATTCTTAATTTTTTAACTTTTTACCTTATTACTGTCGCTTTGTCTTGCATATATTGTTTGTTTACTTTATATTATTTTTTGCCCTAGTGTTTTCTTTTTCTTGTTATTGTTTATTGCAAACTTTATCAATTCCATTTGTTGAGCATTTTGGCCATTTATATGTAACCATGGCTACTTACTCTACATGAAGTCAAGAGTTGAAAACAAAAAAAAAAAAAGGATCACAGAAAGCAGTTGATGACTAGTTCAACAAAATATTGCAGATAATTACAAGTGTCCTGCTGGTAATTCAGCTCTCCTACTAGTCTGCTAGGAATATGGATCAAGTTGAACCAATAGACGAAAAGATGAAATATCAAACACATAAAAAGCATGTAAGAGGCAATTAAAACAGGAAAAAATTTTTCTCTCAATTGATCTTTTTTTCTTTTTTTTAAAAATGCCATGTCCCTTCAGGAGGTAAGCTTTCATGGCACTCCACAGCTTCCTTTTCTTTAATCACTGATATTTGAAAAAGAATGTAAGATCCAAATATTTGCAAATGACCTAAACTGGTATTACACATTTGCTTCCAACAGTCAGAGTATTTATCATATGATTAAATTACACTAATAATTCTAATTTTTTAATACACTTAAATTATGCTAACATCTCAAGGATTAAATACAGAGATACAGACACCATGTGGTATACACAAGGTGTCCATACAATAAAATTAATGTGTACAGAAACATACTAACACCATAAAATGATCATGTGTCATCTGAACAACCAATGAAAACAAAACAATATAGAATTTAAAAATCAAAACATCTCCACATTCTTTCTGTCTAAATTTCTGGGATGAGGAGTTAATACTGAGTCTAAGTCTGTACAACTTGACCCAAGGATTAAATTCACAATTATTATATCACCAAATTGACACACAAATGCTTTAACTTATTAGACTATTATCCTAGAGGTGTTGGTTCATAAATCTAGTGACATAATTGTGAGTTCAATCACTGGGCCAGATAGTGCAGGCTTAGATTCAGTAAGAACAGGATGAGCAATAACTAAATAAGAACAAGATATCCTTAAGTCATGGACAATCTACTCCTATAGATTAAATAAAGGGTTCATTTCAAAATTCCCTGAAGGTTACATGGATCAACAAACACCTGAAAAAGGCCAAGAGCACAATGACTGAAACATTGCGATAATAGCAACAAAAATGAGGACAATAGTTTGAGTGTAAATAATATAAATAAGTTTGTATTATTCAACATTTAAGAAAAATTTCTGATGAATCTAAATAAATAGGGAAACATGTTAAATTTATTTAGATTTTCCAACTTGTTTCTTATTTAATCATTTTATCAGCCATTCTCTAAATTTTCTGATGAATCTAAATAAATAACAAAACATGTGAAGATCTTACTATTACACTATTTACGTCATTTAAACAATTGTCCTTATCTTTATTGTCATATTCACAACATTTTGAACATTATATGATTCGGCTTTCTTCAGTTGATATATGTTGGAATTTAGAAACAAACCCTTATTTAGTCCATGGGAGTAAATTGTTCTACATCCACGTGCCATGCCTTATTTGGATATCTCAGTTTCAGTTAAGCTCTCCAAGTTTTTGTTCCCTCTGCTGTGGCCAGGTATTGAACTCACAACTTTTTGGGTCAAGTTATTTTTTTTGGATTACTTCAAGTTAATGCTTTTATCCACTGGGCTTACTTATTTCTTATTTAATCATTTTTTTCAGCCATTCTCTAAATTTTCTGATGAAGCTAAATAAATAGGGAAATATTAAATTTATAAAGATTTTCTTATTTAATCACTCTTTAAAATGTGTAAATTGCCATTGGGAAAGATAGTGGAGTGGGTTTTTATTAGTTATGGAAAGGCATGAACCTTTCCATAGGAAAATAGTACAAAATGAATAGCAGACTTGGCTGAAATTTGAACTTATCTTGCCCAACCCACTTTATATGCCTGTAGCTATTACATTACTTTTACATCCACTGTCATTATTTTCTGTGGTATTTAAAAGTCTACCTCATAATGTTTGTTTTGTTTGTTTGTTTTACAGCATATCAACCACAATTGCTTATTTAATGCCGACAATTTTTTTTTTTTATGGGTAATATTTTTTCCTCCAAAAACGTATCTCTGGTAATAATTCTTTACAAAGTATTTCTGGTATTAAAACCTATTTCTACACTTTCATAGTGTTTTGACCCCAGTTTGGGGGTTAACTATTTACCCATAGCTGGGATCCTAACAAGTGCTACCACACCAGGTCAGAGTGAATCTGGGAACATCAGCAATTAAGTGGTGGTTCCACGCTTCTCAAAACCGTATCAGAGGCCTTGCTGTTGGATGTAGTTTATCGTCTTACGTAGGATGCAGATATAGTTTATCATCATACCCAGGACAGACCTCATAATGAAACTGATGTTTGTTTTTTGGGTTTTTTTTTTTTGCTATCACCACCAAATGGACTATCCATATTTTAAAGTGATTCCCTACCAGAAGCCTTCACAAAATCCAAGCTAAAAGGTGTGTCATAATGAAATTGACTATTTTCATAAACACTACCAAATGGATATACTGTCAATATATATAGAAGAAAACGGCACATCACTTTGTCAAACAAAGTGCTCCTATGTTGCAAGCTCTTTTCATGAAAAAAAAAAAAAAAACCCGATTGGATGTGGTCAGTATTGTTTTATGTTAGTGAACATGCAAATCCATCTCACTCCTGGCCAACTGTAAGCATTTTGAGTTTAGACTACTTCAAAAACTGCTAATTTTTCTGCCATAGGTCAGTTGTAAACCACTCTTTTGGGTTGCTTTTTATCTCTCAAATTGTGCCTTCACCTCCAAATAGAGAACAACAAATAAATGAGGGATGCTTAGTCCCAAGCTTACCAACCCTGCAGCAGCACCTCCCTCATTGCACCAAAGAGGAATGATCAACAGAATATCAATGCCAGTGTGATAACCCATGTGTATATGCTTGGGCTGCCCACTTTAAACCAAACTTGTGCCACATCCTCCCAGCATGGGTGGAGGGTACTAACTACAAGCAGTAAACTTTCTTTGGGCAGCTGGAAGTGAGTAAAGGAAACCTTGCAGCTTTTTGAAAATTTCTATTCATCCGTTTGCGCAATATTAACTGACTTCTCACCAGAAACCTTCAGAAAACCCAAACAGAAGTGTGTCAAATAATAAAAACTAGAAAGACCCCTGTGAAAATTTCATAGTTTTCTTATTTTAATTTTCTGGTGAATCTTAATTCTTCAGTTAATGACTGAATAAGCTTATGGTGAGTTCTATGACAATAAAATATCTGTAGAAATTCCCCTATTGCATCATTAAATATTTGAGCTTAACAACTTTAACAAAATATTGCAATAACAATCATAAATTGGAATGCTGGTCGTTATTTTAAGAAGTGGGTACAAATGAAAAAATTTGAAATTGAAAACTTTTTCCATTTTATTGAAACAGATTTAAACACTTTATCTTTCCCTTCTTTTATGTTTCGTTTTGCTAAGCAATCAAAACGGAATAGTCAATTATTTATGATGTATTTGCAGGAGATGATGAAAAAAAAACTTCTATCTACCTTCTTTCTAGTCAAATTCCCATCTTATGAACGTTTCTCTTAATAAAAAATAATTCAGCAGATGATTTTATTTAATTTATGGTAACCGATTTTTGGTGATTGCCTTATTCGGTTTCCATCATTTGATACTCTGCATCTGAAAAATGGTGCTTTTATTGCAGTCAACTTCATTTCTTGGCTTTTTGGAAGAGATCAAAATGTAGTATCTGTTTATATCAGCTTAATCTGATTCTCTCTCCCCACTTCAATCTTCCCTTCCACCTTCCTTTCATTTTCTCACTGAAACCAAATAATGTTTCTTCTGCTCTTTCCACATGATCAAAATACAGAATAATCCATTATTTATTAGGTATTGGCAGGGTGTGAAAACTAACGAAAGGAGGGGCAAGCACAATTATAACAGGATAACTTTGTACATGTTTGTATGGGTTTCATTAATGCATATGTAAATTTGATTCCAAGGTGTTGCTCTTGTGAGATGGTGTGGTATAAGGTGAATGAGGTTCATGAACACTTGTCTTTTAATTTCCTCAAAAATTATCCATGTCAAATGATATCAAATCTGCTACTGTTCTTTGAGTTAAGTCCAAGGGGACATTTTCAACATGTTTATTCATGATGGCTCTAAGATCCGCAACATAACTGAAAGTCGAAGAAATTCCTAGACACCTGCCAAATTAATTTTTTTTTTTTGTAGGCAATGGGGAAATGTCATTTGCATAATTGTGTCCCATCATGAAAAGTATTCATGCTTTAATCATAGAAAAAAATCCTGTTGTAAGAATATATATATATATATATATATATAAAAAAAAAAATGTTAGTTTTATCAGAAAATATAATTTGTTTCAGAATTCCAATCATTTTCCATGGAATTTCATCTGTTTCCCCCCACTCTTCCTGTTCTCTCAAATTAGCTGCAGTTGACAACAGATGTTATTGAGTGATGTCATCTTATAACGATAATGGTACTGAAATTATGAGACAACCTTTTGTTCTGTTTCTCTGTAGCAAATCAATCACTGGTTGCTCTTGGAAAAGTTAAGAATTTTGACTTTTGGACTGTTACCACAGTAACCATTCCTTGTGGAATTGATATTCTGAGAATAGAATAAAATTAGTGTTTCTGACACAGGACAATGAGGATGATAGCCATATAAGGAAATAGTCAGCATACACTGATTGGTAGAGAAGTCAGTGTGACTTTTGGTTGAAATTTACAAAATCTTTCTATTAAAACAATTTTTCAGGAAAATAGGTTTCTCAAGTCCAGTAGCTGTTATTGCTCTTTCCAGTAATGATGGGAGCTTCCTACATAACATTTTGTTTGAAGTAGTGTGGAATCTTGATTATATCATTATTTTAAAGTTATATGTACTATCCATTTTAGTTATTACTGCTGTTAAATATCTTCAAACGATATGATTTCTGCTATCTGGTAGTTTTTTCTTTGTGTTTCTGAAGCCCCAGTTTATAAGGTTTGAAGAAGGAAAATCCTCACTAAGACCTACAGTCTTCACTTGGTTGAAGCCATTTTAAATCAAGAAATCAGTTGTATACAGCTGAGTGTATTGTTTCTGAACAAGTTTGGCACCATGAACGGTGTCTATATAAAAGTTTCAATCTGACAAGGCAATTTAAAAACATGACTTCAGTACATAAAAGTGTTGTTTCTTGAATTTAGTGAAATAATAATTATGAATTCAATTTCTGGACCAGAGTATTACAGAGTGGAAAAAGGGATGATCAATAATTGAACAGTATTGAATGAGATATCCCTAGGAATGTAACAGTGGAATGAGATCAGCCTATCACTGTTGATTAAATAAAGAGTTCAGTTCAAAATTCCTTGAAGATTACCAGGTGAAGGCCAGAGAGAAGAAATTGCCAAAAACGTTGTGATAACAACAAAAATGAGGACAATAGTCAGCATGTAAATAGTGATTATAAAACCTCAGACTTTTGGATAGCACCAGCATTGTTAAAAATAAGGCTTGGATTTTATAACTCCAGACAATGTGATAAAAATTTCTTCCTTATAAAGTAAGTTTCAGTAACTCACTGTCTATGCAAATATAAACATCATTTTACTTTGAGAGTTTTCAGTTTTAAATGCATTGAAGTAGAAATAAAAAGGTTCAGATATCAAATCTGAGCGATTCTCATTTAACATATAAAAATGCTCTGTTGTTCAATATTGTCTTGCAGCAATTTCTGTCAATAGCCTAGTGATTCGTGAATTCGGTGACATAGTATTTGTCAATTCAATTCCTGGGCTGGGCAGTGTGGACTCTGTGGAAATAGGATGAGCAATAACTGAGCAGTAATAAATAAGAACTAGACAAGATATCCCTATACATATGCAGTTGAACGAGAACCATCTACCCCCTTAGATTAAAGAAAGGATTCAGTTAAAAATTCCCCTGCAGGTTACCCAGCTTGATATACACCTGGTAAAGGATGGAGGGCACAATTTTCAAAATCTTGTGATAATGAAAACAGAGATGAAAGTTTTATGTGGTAGGGAAAATATACCAATAATAAAGGTGTCCCTTATAGATTTATCCTGGACTTGTTCCACTGTTGATATCTTGATGTCTTAATGTCATCAAGACCTGTAGGTACTGGACTAAATTTTCACCAAGTCATTGTCCCCTTAGTAGAGAGAAAGCGATGAGAAAAAAAAACGGTGTTATTTTTTTTCTTAAATATTCTTTGTAAAAGACTAACGGCAGTTTTATAATCCTTGCAAAAATTTGCATAAATACCCATTGGGGAAATTTTAAAATAATAGACTAAGTTTTTCAGTCCGCGATATTCTTGTTGATCGAGGAGTCTCTAGGGCAACAAAAAAGCTGTTGAATAAAGTTTTCCAGTGATATCAACCATCTGTAGTATCTGAGGCAGATGTATCAAGGTTGAAATATTTGGGCTTCAGATACTTTGTCGATAATTGCATTGAAAAAATTGTAAAGAAAAACAGATGAATATTTAAATTTGTAGTGAAGTTTTATTCAATGCAATTTCATTACTGCTCATAATTGAGATTTGACCATTTCTTTTATAATCAAATAGTTTGAAGGGGAGACAATAATAGTTGGCTTCACCATAGTCTCTTCTTCTATGCCTCTTGATTCCTTAGGAGACATAGGGTTGCAACAACACCTATCCAATAGACACGGTTCCAGGTGATCCTCTTCAACTCAGTCCATGTTGTGCCGGCTGCCTTCACCTCTGTGTGAACACTTCTGTGATAAGTATGTTTCAGTCAACCCACTTTTTGCTTTCCTTGTGGATTCCAGTCAAGGGCTTGCCTGTACACCACAGTAAACATCATGATTAATGGTATTATTGATGTTGTAGATATGGACAATTAGTGAAGTTGCTTTGAAAATTATACTGTTGTAATTCAGGAAGGCACAGTGGAGTAATGGATAGTGACTCAGAATGAGGAATCAAAGAATCATGTTCAAATTCCAGTCAAATTTGTTACATTCACTTACATGTAAATACTCTTGGGAAATGTATAAATCCATCTCCCCTCCCCCAGCTATGGGCAAATAGCAAGAGAGATTCCTGAGTGGTCTAAGAGAAAGATAACCCTGAATTCAAAACCTGGGTGGGTAGGCAACTAAACCAGGTCTGGTGAGGAGTTTAAGTGGAACCAGAGCAGCACAAAAAACAAAAGTTGTGAAAGAGCAGATGAATTCCTCAGAGTCAATGGCTATCCACCCCAACTATGCATTAAATCACCTCACCAACTTGCAATTAGCAAAGCGTGGTGAATATGTTTATACCTTTAAAGACATGGTCAACCACAGAGGAATGTTGACCATGTTTGCCGTAGTCTCTGAATATGGAATCCAGTGAAGTCCATAATGTCTTCAATATCAGAGTTTGGCAGTGAAGATT